>JARHVA010001038.1:0-600000 GCA_037957365.1 Torreya grandis | reverse complement strand
ATAATTTGAATCATAAAGGGGGTGTTACATCCAATTTAATTATTTAATTTAGGGCTAGGGTTAGGATAACAATGACTCTATTGAATAAACTGTATGGATTTTTTAGTATTACTTATGTTTAGTTTGAGTGGGTTCCATTGGTGGACATTTGTTGACCTCTGATCAATTGGTTTCACTGAGATAAATTATATGTGCCAGACTAAAGTCCCAAATGTTATATCCAACCATCATATGTTAGTTTTTACATGATGTCCTATTTTTTAAATGTTATGGGATTTGTTTACAAAAGTGATGGTGAGTTGTGGCAACCTTAAGAAGAATATGCGGCTAATAGAATTAGTGAAGATCATTCATTTATGTTCATTCATATATCTAGGTATGAAATTGAAAAAATATGCAATGAAGTTTACCATCGAATATATCATGAAATCCATGGGAAATCTATGCCCAAGTTATCTAAGAACATTTTGAGCACACTCTACAAATGGGGAGACTATTGGTTCTATCCAAATGTTACTATCATTTAGATTGAAGGGACAAGGACTTCTCCCTTATTGATACCACACCATGTTCTGCATAAGATTGTTGACTAAGAAATAAATTTTTAGGTTTATAACAATATTGATGAATAACTCAGTTAGGTACATCTAGCTTATTATTGTAAGACTCTCATGAGTATTGACCAAATACAATATGTGGTTAGATCACCTTTTAACCAAGCCAGCAAAATTAGGGCCAATTACAATATGAAATTGGTACCATTCAAAGAATGGGATTTGAGGAAAAGGGTTAGATGATACCTTCAATATATTCAAGAAAAGAAGAAGGTGCATATTTACTATGGGCATGAGGAGTATGACCATGATCCCATCTTCCAAAATGTGCCTATTGATTCAGTTATATGGACTAATATGAAGGATAATTCAATGTACATGGTCTAAGCTTAGGTATTATAGTATAATCTTTAGGACACTAAGGAAGAATATAAGATGGCATGAAATCACTAGTGTCCACCATCTTATTTTCATGTCTCTTAGCAATAGTATCAAACTCCTTCTCCTCGATAAGATCATACATATGAGCAACCAACTAACCTTGGTATCCAAATAGAATCTAATCCTTAGCTTAAAAAATATATTTTGAGGGGTCGTCTAACTCCCCATGTCCCTTACTTAATAGTAACTCTTGACACCTAATTTTTGGGCATAACAACTACAAGATATAAGTTGGCAACTTCTCTAGGAAAATAAATAAAGAGTAATTTTGTGATGACTCCTTTTCCCCCATTAACAATTATGAACCCAAGTGAGTCTTTCAAATTTCTTATAATCTTCTTTCTCTTCCATTATAATTATTCCCAATTCTCCTACATATATTATGGTTATCCCTTCATTACTTACATCTGTTGGTAAGGATACATTTACTAAAAGTACCTATACCATTTCACCTTCAAACACCTTTGAACCCACCTCCATATAAATTGTTACCATTATTTCACCACCATCTTCTATGATGCCTCCCACCACTGTTATTCCTTTATCTATGTCCCCTTCCATTCCACCTTCCACTCCACCCATCTTCACCTACCAGAGGAATCCCAAGGATTCTCCTACTCCTACTAAGAGCAAGTCATTGGAAGAAAGACCATCTATTGGTCTATCTACTATTGAGTCTTCTAAGAGGGAAAAATTAGATGAAGTTGAGAAATAAAATGAAGGAAAAAATTAGATAGGGTTGTTTGTGGAAGAAGAAATAGAACTAGTATCATTGGTTAATTATATAGATGATGAATATGATTTTGAGGAAAAAAAATAAGTAGAGCAAGGAAAGATTGAGGAAACACACCCAGATGATGAAGAGGCAAAGTTTGAGAAATATAAAGCCTTGAGTATGGGAGAGAAATAAGTCCTCACATAATAACCAAGCCAAAGGATTGTTGAGGTAGTCTCTTCTACTATTTCATCAATGTTGAAATTCCATTTTTAAGTATGAATTTTGTTATATCTCAAGGTTTTGTATTTATTCCTACTAAGTATTCATCAATTATTTCCCCTCAGTCAATAAAGACCATAGAGAAGAGGGTCCATTTTGAATAACAAGTAACTATGTCTATTTTTGATCCTTAGAGCCCACCCATTTCAAAAATAAAGTTGGCTCAAATAAGAGTGCCCATTACATAGGCCTCACTAGTATCCTTAGCCATAATGACATTGGAGAGAACCCCTAGTTTGGGTAGGTATATAGTTGAGGTCATGCCAAGAAGAGAGCCATCTCTAGAGGAGAGAATTTTCCACTAGCCTATCCTATTTCATACTTAGATTAATTCTTTAACAGTGCATTCATTAATTATAACTCCTCCTATGACTCCTCCACCTTATTCATCTCAAGTCCCAACTCTAATGGAATAAAAAATGGTTATCATAGTTCCCCAATAGGTGAAAGAGATGCAAGAAGCCAGGGATGAAAGTTAATATCTAGTTATAGTTAAATTGTCCATAGTCTTCACCAAATTTGATAAGAAGAGTGGGACAATTAAGAGGGTGAGAAAGAGGAAGGAAGTGCAACTTAGTACAAGTGAGGAGATGGAGTTTGAGAAAAGAGAGAATATTTTTCCTCTTACAAAGAAATTGAATAATAACCCAAGGAACACTATAAAATATATTGATAAATTCAACAATTTTGTCGATTCCACAAGGCCAACCTTGAAGTAAATGAACCATAGTAATAAGGAGGCATTGAGAAAGTGGAAAGAAATGTAAATCACCTGGGCCCCTCAAAAAAGTATTGCTTATGTGCATAGTGAAGCCAATAAGTTGTAAAATATTTTGTATAGTATGTGGGCCTCTATAGAAATTGCCCAACCTAATCAGGTAAACACCACCAAGCTATGGCACTAGATGAAAGAATCAGAAAAGAGGTTGAATTTATTTATTTTGTGTTCAAAGAACATTTCTTTCAGCCATTTGAATTTAATTTATGGTATGGATGCATCATGGTGATTGAATTATGTCATTTCTAAAAGATATACCTCTCTCGATTGGCATAATCATATGAATGCATTGTTGAGACTCTTTATCAGATATGAGAGTGAGGCCTTAGACATTTTAGTAGATATGAGGGTCACTTGGGTGATTACTCCTACTATTGATTGGTCAATAGGCTTAATTTTTGGAACCTCCTTCATATAGCAACAAATATGTTTAAGGAGGTGGAGGAAACCATCTACATACTGATGAGGAGGTTCTACAGCGGGTTAGTTTTGCTAAGAATAGAGTAACTAAGGTTGAATCCTTGGTAGCTAGATTTAAGATCCTAAATGAAGAGAAAGGTAGGTTAATGGTTGAATCATGTAGAATTATTAATCCTTCCTTGCTCAATTTTGATATTGTAAACAAAGAATTTGAGGCAAGAGGTACATTATTAGAGTAACTTAAAGAAAAATATAAAGCTTCATCTTCATTTTTAGTTACTCAACTAGTTATAAGTGTTACTATAAAAACTCTGGACTTTCAGCCTTCTGGATTTATAATAATTTAAACTCCCATAGGGCCAATGTTCATTTTACCGATAGTTACTCTTATGTCATCTTCAGTTTCTTCTTCAACTCTTCTAGCTAACGGTGCCATTTCAACACCATGATTTAAAATGATTATATATGTTTATGTATATTTAAAATGGAACTATAATTCATAATCTATTTATTGTACATACATATTGTATTTTAGCCAGAGAGTCTAAGTTTAGACACCTCTATTATGCATGCATCTTTTACATGTTCTTGAGCATATGGCTCTATTTTTGGACTTGTAATTTTAGGCAAATCTTGAAGAGATGAGGCCTTACCATCCCAAGATTATAAATACATGTAACCTCATAGTCCTAAATAGAGGATAATTTTGGTTGTTCAAACTAATAAAAATTTAGAAAGAATTCTGCTTGACTTTGTCTTTATGTGAAAATCTTGATTGCTCTCCAATTATGTGGATTAATTAATACATTCCATTATTCTAGTAACTTAGTGCTTATATTTTTGTATGAGTTATCCATTTTAAATATATCCATTCATTTTAATCTATAGATGATTTGAATATCTTTTACATGTTAATCATAATCCTTCTTGAAGATGTGCAATAGTAGTTTAACAATTGGGCGACCTTTGACTTTGCATATTTGAGAATAATATATTTGATTGTTGATGTGCTATAGTAGCTTTGACGCTTCTAATTTTTTACATTCGCATTCCATGCTTTAGCAATCAAAATTTGGCATCTACCATTTGCTCATCAAGAAATTTTGTTAATCAACATTTGTGTATCAATAAATGGTCTTCAGAATTTCAATTTTTTAAATTACACTTCATTCAAGTCTTGAAAAATTATACGTATTATTTGTCCTTTAAATCTTAACTATATTTGAGTGTTGGTGTGCTATAGTAACTTTCAATAAATAGCAGTTTATATTCCTTATCCTACCAAAGTTTAAGTGATGGTTTTGAAGGGTTTATACCAAGCTATCCATATGCCTTCTTTTTGCCCTAATCTTCCCTCATTTTTTGATTTTTTTTCAAGATAGTCCCTGCCTTAGTTAAAATCATCATCTTTCCACCTAATTCAAGTAGATTTAGGTTCATTCATAACCAATCAATTCAAGGTAAACAATCTATATCACTCACCAATATTTTACTAATAGGTTGTTATAAAACCAAATACCTTGCAACTCATGTGTTTGATTGATTTACTACAATGATCCTAAAATGTTAGAGGTAACCTCGTAAAAGGATATGGGGGTGTGCATAAAACAAACATAAAAAAAATATATCTTTATAACCTCTAGTGTGATATTTAAGAGTAGGCATGGAAGATCTATGATTTTTTGGTGCATCACAATCTATTATTTTTAGTTTATTTTCTCTCCCTTTCCCATATGAAGAGCATAGTTTAGCTATAGGTCATTTCATTCCATCAAGCTTAGGTTTACATGGAATTCTTAAACCTAATATACTAATTTTTTAAGGGGATTTGACCCATCTCCAGAGGTTTAGCTTAAAGATCCTTAGGTCCCACACTTTAGAGACAATCCCATTGTGTCTTTAAATCAAATTTGTTGTTACAAGTGCATGATTTGAGAGACAAGAGTATCTCATAGGAGATACCTCTAAGTGCATTTTTATACATTTGAGGATATTTTTAAGGTATCTCTTAGGAGATACCTTCAACATGCACATGAGTGGAGTTTTCCTTCACCTTAGAGGCACTACTTAGTCATAACTTGAAGGGCATTATAATACCTTCAAGGCATCTCTTAGAATATACCTTTCAAACATGCACAAGAGAAGATTTTTCTTCAAGGTATCTCCCAGGAGATACCTTCAAGTTACCCATGAAGGTATTATAAGGAATTTGAAGGCATCTCCTAGGAGATACCTTGAAGGGCACTATCATACATTCAAGGGGATGTTGAAGGTATCTCCTAGGAGATACCTTCAACATGTACATGAGTGGAAGTTTCCTTCACCTTGAAAATACTATTGGGTGATAACTTGAAAGGCCTTATAATATCTTCAAGATATATCATAGGAGATATCTTTCAAACATGCACCAAAGTGGACTTCTCCTTCAAAGTGAATCCTAGGAGATAGGTTTAAGTTACCCATGAAATTATTATAAGACCCTTGAAGGCATCTCATAGGATATACCTTGAAGGGAATTATAAAACATTCAAGGGGACATTAAAGGTATTTTCTAAGAGATACCTTCAACATGCACATGAGTTAAATTTTCCTTCACCTTGAAGGCACTACTTGATGATACCTTGAAAGACATTGTAATACCTTTAAGGGTACCTTCAAGGTATCTCCTATGAGATACCTTGAGTGGCCTTGTACATTTGGAATCTATGCTTCATGAATTGTACTACCCATACTGATGATGAATTTTAGTGTTTGTGACATGAGCATGTAGATGAATGGTATAACTGAATTGCAGTCAAACATTGAATGAGCTCGGGGAAGTAACCTTATAAAAAATCCTTGGTATTATGGTTATGAGAATTATACAACCTTTCATTACCACCTTATTGTTGTGTATATATAAATTAGGTAGGATTCCATGATTTATTATAAATTAAGGATCAATCCTGAGATGTTTCTAAAGTTAGCATCAAAACTATTATATTGTGTGATAATTTAGAGTGGTATCTCTTGATATTATGATTTTTGTAGGAGCTTGTTTCACAATATCACACCATTACTTTATTTTGTTAAAGTATCACCATATTAATTATTGACATCCTTAAAAAATTACACAATACTTTAACTATAATACCATATCATTTTATTCAATGTTAGAACTAAGTTATTGATGACAAGAAATAGTAACGAGATAGAGCTGAAATGAAAGGAGAAATGGATATTTTTAGTAGATAATTTATACATATATTGGACTTTGATAAAAGTGGGAATATTATCAATAAGATGTAAGGTCTGGCATCAAAAGGCATTTCCTATTTGAAATGGATGAATAAGACTAGTTGAGTCATATCAACTGATCTAAATATTGTTTCAATCAATAGGTCTGATCAAGGGACTTTGTCAACCTCACTAAGATCTAAAGGGAAATGTTGATTCAATTAACACAATGTGATGATCAATTTATACAACCTAGTAAACATGGTGAGCATGCCTTCAAATTAGCTAGTTAGTTTGATTATGGACACGTTAAAAAATAAAACAATAACTTTAGACAACAATGACCTTAACAACATTAAATATGAAAAATTATGGTTCTAGTTTACTATATACTATTTGACTAACCTACAACATCTATTTAGAAACAAATCATTTCATTTCATTGAAATCAAAGATCAAATGGATATATACATTCCCAAATTATAGTTGTTAAAGTAAACCTTGGTTATTAGATGGTTGAGGTAATAGATGATGCATTGAGCTAGGTGAGATTATTGTTTTGGAATAAAATAGATCTTTAAAAATCAAGGGCTTTCACTTGGTTAGCAGTTCAAAATCATATCCTCAATTAAAATTTGTTGCTTAAAATAAATTTTATGGGCCCTTCCCATTTTATTCTTTGAAAATATGAGGAAGAAGCTACCAATCACCTACTTTATTCTTTCCCCTTTACTGTTTGGTGTTGGGAGTGGTAGTGTTGTAAGCTTGAATGGTCTTGGGATTAGCCCTCCTCATTATTCAATGCATTTTCCTCTTGGCCAATTGGGGATTGTAAAAATTAACTTTTCAAAATTTGGAGAGTCAATCCAGCTATTTTGGTGTGGATAATTTGAAAGGAAAGAAATCAACGTATTTTTGAAGGTAAGGAGAGATCTCTTGCTTTTATTTTAAAAGAGTTAAAGGTTTTTATCTCAAAGGTCATTTATTCTCAGATTAAATGTGTAAATATTTGCATTTTTATGTGGGATATGAGAATGTGTTCCAAATGGAGGCTCATTATTCTGCCACATGTTAATGGGTCAATAGTAAATTTAGGTAAAAGTATAAGAAAGGATAAATCTTCTTGGATCCCCCTCCTCCAGGGTGGTTTAAAATGAAATTTGATGGAGCCTCAAGAGGTAATCTAGGTTATTCTAAAGTAGGTTGTATGATAAGGGATTGTAGTGGATCTTTCATTAGAGTTATCTCTATAAAGCTCACAAATGGCATGAATAATGAAGCTAAAGCACAAGCTCTTGTAATACGGCTTAAATTGGTGATGCAGTATAAAATTGAGAATCTTATGATTGAAGGAGATTCACAAATCCTAATTTTTGCTCTAAAAAAAAGTCAGTAACCTCTTAGAAATTGGATAATTTTTTTGTTAAAGCTTGAGAAAGCTTGGATAGCCTTTTTTTTATATATTACAAACATTTCTTTAGGGAAGTTAATTTAGTTGTAGACTTCTTAGCGAATTGTGGTATAGATAAAAAGGAGGAATTTTGAATGGATAATCAATGTTCATTAAGGGAAGATTTTAATGAAATATCATCCATAAATTTTGGTCATTAATATTCATCATTATTCCCCATATGATCATCGTTTATGGAATTAATTAGTTTCAAATTTATCATGTTTGCTCATGAGAAGAGGCATTCGAAAATCATGGCTTTTCTCATGTGTGTTGAGTTGGTGGCTAGATTTATTTAATATAGTGGTTCATGGTGTTAGTTTGACATGGATCTAAACATGCATTCTAATCTTAGCTAGTATGTCATGTGTATTTTCTCGATCTTGATTAGTGATTAAGCAAGATGGATCATAATATTACTTTGGTGCTAGGGGTCCTAGTGTTTATAGGTGTTAGTTTAGTTATGGAGATGGACTTTGAAGGGTGTGTTTCCATGGAAAGGATAAATAATATCTTTTGGGCCTTGATAGAGTAGAAATTTTTAGATATTATGGGTATTTGGGGGGAAGATTATCTGCTTAAAATCCCCTTCAATAGGATAAATTTGGTGGTGGCAAAAATGTTTACTGATAACATTCTAGTTATTTTACCTGAAAATAAATTGGTAGTTAAAATTATTGAGTTATTCAAGGCTACAAACCATGATCAAGGCTTGTTGAAGGATATCGACATGGTGGACTTTGGTCCCTTTCCTAATTTGTCATTTTTGATGCAAACAGATTTGGGTTGGTGTTGTTATGAACATTTAGAGCTCTTAAATCAAGGTTTATTTCTCTCACAAGGTTTATGGAAGAAATTCAAAACAAGGTTTATGATTATGCATCTTCAGAAGGGCATTTTATGTCTTTCCCTCCCATGACTGTCGTTAATAGCCTAATTCACAAGATGAAGTTATCAAAGGTCAAAATAGAGAGTGGGTGGAGGTTGTTAAGTTATTAGCTAAGCTAGTGGTTTGAGGCAAGGGTACATCACCTCCTTATCTAGTTAAGGCTCCCTAATGGGTGGTGAATTTGGCAATGCATGAAAGTCTAGATAGAAATCAAGTTGCAGTCTCTATTGGTAACATAAAACTTAGGCTCCAAAGGTAGTGGATAGGGATTTGTGTGGTGAGGACTCTTAAAAATATGGTGGCTCTCTTGTTATAGTGACAACATAGGATGATAAAGAAGGTAATATTTGAATCCTATATATTTTTGGGTTCTGGTATCTGGGGATTGCCTTTTTGGTTTATCTATTTTCTTCGATGGTATAGCCCATGGCCTTGTTGGCCATTTTGGTATCTATATTTTTTGTAGTAAGTTATTTTGTTTCTCACTAGCTTGCTGGATTTGCCTTATTTATGGTTAGGATCCTAGATAAGTATTTTTTAAATCTATGAGTTGACCATTTCTTTTTGTATATTTTCTAAATATATTCTCTAGGCAAGGGACTTGTTAAACCCTGGTAATTATCTTTAAAAAATTATGAATTCGCTCATAGGAATTGGTTGGTGTGGGTGATTGATGCAAAGGTATCATTTGGGTCTAGTTATCACCTTATTATAAATAGACTATTCTTAAATAATGATCAGTGAACAAATATGCTTCAAGTAACCAAGATTTTGATCAACCTTAAGACTTTGTTAGACTTCCTTCTTTATCAAAATTGTTTAAAAGAATTTTCAATTATCCTAAAATATGAATCAAACATGAAAATGGTGTTTTGATATTTATACAAGTTTTAAGGTCCAAAACAACAAGGAAATATAAATAATTCTCTTCTTTTTAACCCTCTTTATTAACACCTATAGACTAGTTCATACACAATCATCAATATATGATCTACACTAACTATCTAATCTATACACTAATCTCTAAGGCTTCTAACAAGGCATTTATTATTTTAAATGACCTCCTAATACTATAAAACACCAAATTAAAATATTTACAGTGATGATCCTATATCACAAAACTAGAAAAATAACCTCATTTCAACTTATTTCCATACAATAAACCATATAAAATAACCCTAGCCCGTGGCCATTCTATAACTAGTACTGAAGGGTATGGTTGTTATTATATAAAATAGTTTATGGGTTGATTATAAATTATTATCCCATATGATAAAATATGGATTATTGGTGTGGCATGGCATGGTAAGGTCTGGTCTGGTCAATGGGGCATCATTGAAACCTTCTAGCATCATGATACTTGTTTACTAAGATTATTTACTTACAGTGATTAAAAAATGTCTATTTCCCCTCACATTATCCATTTGGGTCCCTATTGGTTTTCCACACACAAGGAAATAAATAATAATCAATAGTAGTAAGAGCTAAACAAACCTAACCTCTAACATGCCATTATCCCAACCATTTCACAATAACAATCTAGGTCTATTTGAATCTCAATGATTTCATAACATAAAGCAATAAATAATAAATAAAAGGGCCATGTCAAGACAAATAAATCAACATTTTATATATATTAATTATATTAAATACCTAACAATAAATATCTGCATAAATGATAGTAAAAAATAGGGTCGACGCTTATACCACTAACGCCATAATACACATGACAGTCCATCTATGATTTTTTTGGGCCTTCTAATCGGAGAGAAAATAATGGAAAGAGATAAAAATTAAACTTAAACCTAATTTCAAAATGTGTGGTAATTTTTAAGTATAATATATTTAAATTTATATTATATAATATTATAATATTATATTACATTATTTAATATATATATTCTTTACACCTATAGATGTTGATATGAGTAAACCTCTTCTATGGGGATATGATGAGAATGTATATTTTGATTTGAAATAGGTCCATATGCATTCCACTAATTGATGTTTTTCCTTGAGATATAAGCTTTAGGACTTATATGAGTCCTAACAAATTACACTTAATGAATCTCATACCATGGATTTTGGATCACATCCAGTGGATCATCATAATTAGAAACTATTCAATGACATTACACAAGTTCAAATATAGAAATAGAAGTAAAATTATCATCATGGAAATTTAGAACTGATTGTAATGATTTATAAATAATAGGCTCTTTCATAATAATTAGAGTTTCATCCATAGTTTTTGAAGATGTAACATTAATAGTATCTTTAGGATAAACAAGTGGTGGTAGTATACTTGAGAATGCATCATCACTAGGAATCATAAGCATACATAGAGTAGATGGTGCCTTTGCAACATATATGTCCACTTCAAATTTACATCCAATTTCTAAACCTAAAATTCCTCTTGGTCGCTTTTAATTTTTTTTAGCACCTTTGTAACAAAATCAATTTATCCATTACAATCACCAAGCCAAACCATAATCATCCACACTTGAGCTCTTTATCTAGTGAATATATATGCCCCCTAATCGCAACCAAAGGAGTTGTATTTTTTTTGTAGATATTGTGATAAGAGGATATATCTTTACATGAAGAATGCAAGCCATCATAGACTAAAACATTACATAGTGATTCAGATTAGGTTTGCATCCACAATTAATTTAGATGAATTATATATGTTAATATAATTTATAAATCAATATTATATATTTTAGTATAATATATTTAAATTTATATTATATAATATATTATATTAGAGTATTATAGTACATTATTTAATATATATTTCCTACACCTATAGAGGTTGATATGATTTAGAAATGCATCATGTCTATAAATCAATCCTAACTCAGAGAAGATAGATCATACCATACACTTCTGATTGGGGATACATTTGTTAAGTGAGAGCATGACCAATATGAGGATCCGTTAGATCCAATTAGGGGATCTCTTACCATAATACACCATGTTAAGGAGGGTTACAAAGCCTTTAGTCTAATAAAATCGTGCAAAAACCCTAAGGGGATCCCGAGTTTTGATATTTCACCTAAACTAATAACAAGTAAATAAAATCTAATCTAGTGATCATCAAATCTTGTGTCATAAAGCGGGGGTTAAAAAAAATAAAACTAAACATTCATAGAAGAAATATACTCACATCAATGTATATGAAATCTTAATGCATGGAGAAGTACAAATGCATATCTATCTACTCTTACAAAAGAGAAATAAATTTAAAAATACTTACCTTTAAATATGAACCTATTGAGTCTCAATCTCTCCCTAGGCCAAGGTGCTTCACAATAGGATTTTGTGGTATGTAAGGATGATAAAGATAAATTAAATATAGGATACACAACCTATCAATGCATACAAAAGACTTCTCCACAAGACAAAATTTGTATCTCCAAAGAAAATATGGAACCCTAAACTTTACTTCTCAAGTAGAATGGTCAATAAGCAGATGTTTTTTAACTCTTAATTCTTCTTCTCATCATAATAATTGATGGAAATTAACTTTTATATATAGGTGGATTTGACTCTTGACCCTTCCAAAAATCCTAGCTGACAGGGTCGAATTAGTCAACCTAGCACAATTTAAGACAATAATTCACTAGGTCATGAGCTAGGTCAATTGAAGGCCAAACTAATTCCTAAGTGAAAATAACTCGAAACTATACAGGGTTGACCAAGTAAATCTAGCATAATCAATTGATAAAAAGGGATTTAGGTGAGGAAAAGGAGGATAAAATGTAGCACATGACTGAAAAGGGTACAATAGAGAAGAACAATCTGAGGGATAATGGTTTTAAGAGCTAAGTGTGTAGATAACAAGTGGAAAAGGGGCAATAATCCAACAAATCACTAATGGTTTTCCCACCCCTTTCTTGGTACACCCCTTAAGGCATGCACTCAGAGAGATTGACACTTGATGGGTTCTTACAAGCTACAAAGTGTTAGTAATTGATAAAATTTAAAAAATATTATGGGTATACATATGTTCCACTCGAAACTCATCACATGTCACATGAGTGCAACACATGATGGTACTTCAAGAATAGAACATGATAACACATAACATTGATGTTAAGTAAGATGCAGTAAGTAGAAAAATAAGATAAATTAAAAGACATAATTTAAAAACACATACCTTTATTTGCCTTAGTGTTGTAGATAAAGATGTGGACTGAAAGATAAGTGAAGGTGTCCAATGTGAAGAACATTAGGCAAACCTTTAGAAGTTAGTGCAAAAAATAGCCAAAAATAACAAAAATTAAAGATAGGCATATAGCAGTGGAAAATATTCTCTACATAATCATGATTTAAGAATATTTTATAGTTCTTAAAATGGATGAGTAAAAACAAAGATAGATGCAAAACAAGGAATCTGACAGAAAGGATTTAAAAGATTAATGTTTTTGAAAAAGTTATTTAAAAAAAGGTTGAAATGAAAGTAATTTTTTATTTTTGACTTGTGAAAGAGAGAAAAGAGCTCTGAGAGGCCAAATGAGCTAGGATGTTAAGGAGATGATAGGCTAGATGAGAGGGACCTCTAGAGGCAGCAACGGGTGCACTATAGGTAGGCAATTGAGAATCTTAAGCTAGTTTTTAAATATTTTAGTGATTTTAAGTTTTTTTTAGAATTTTATAATTTAAATCATTTATAGACATTAGAATGAACTCAAATTAGATGTTAAGGGTAGTAAAAACCATTTAGGGAAATGAGTTTGCAGAGTTTGGGGAAATAACTGTCGAAAGGCATTTATTTCACAAAATATAAGGGGTTAGCAAGGAAAAAGAACTAGGTCAACCCAGTTGACCTAGTAGATTGAAAATTATCAAAATACACACTACCAACCTAGTAGGTATGTGCTGATGTAATTTGTTTTCTAGATTGCAAACCTAGTACATTATTGTCGACTAAATAGATAAGTCCAATATGACAACGCATCACTAAGAAGGGAAAAATAAAGGGGTTTACTTAGATTTTCAATTCAACTAGGTCAAAAGAGGGAAATTTTTATCAAACTAGTATTTGACCAGGAAATCAAAATAGTATAGAAATGCATGCAATAGGCCAAAAATGTGCTAGAATGACCGAGTGAAGGCTAAAAAGGTTGAGTAGGCTAAAATTAGGTCCAATTGATTAAAAATGATTAGATGAAATCAATTAGGATTGTTTTTTGTATTTGAAAAGAAAGTATTTTAATTATAAATGGCATGGAGGATCAAATACATCTTTTATTATTTCTTGGTTATAGGGGCATCCAAGATTTTGGCATTTGGTCGATGCATCATGGTTTTTGTACTTATTAGATCAATTATATAGAGAGGATAGAGCTAGATTGATTGTTGTAGGTTTAGGAGGTATCACAAATATGTGTAGGATACCACTTAATTTAGATTTTCTAGTCATGTTTTTAAGATGTTGGGAATGATTGACTAACACTTTTAGGTGGGAGGTAGAGGGGGAGACCATAGAGGTGGGTATCACCTTGGAGGATGTACATGCTATCTTAGGACTACCCATAGCAGGGATACCTATAGTCATAGGAGTACCTAATAGTGAGGAGGAGAGGAGATCCTTAGCAATATGGGTGATAAGCTTGAAGATGATACACCTTGGATTGAGGATGAATATGTTTGATGTGTGTGTGTGTGTGTGTGTGTGTGTGTGTGTGTGTGTGTGTGTGTGTGTGTGTGTGTGTGTGTGTGTGTGTGTGTGTGTGTGTGTGTGTGTGTGTGTGTGTGTTTGTGTGTGTGTGTGTGATAAATTATATAGATCTAGAAGGTTGTGTAGGAATTATGATAGCATGAGTGTTGTGTTGCAAGTCAGATGGTAAGGTACCACTATTTGTGGTAGCCTTGAGCCAAATGATATTAGAGGATGGGGTGTTATATGATTTGGAATCTATCATCTCGGTACAACTCATGCATAACATGTATGAAGTGGTGTCTAGAGGGAAACATTCAATGGGACTGATTATATTATTAATAGATGGATATATGAGAGGTTCCCCATGTATCAGTCAGCTAGGTTACCCCATTTGATTGATGATAGGTTACCTCAGGTTCAAAGATGGAGATAAGACTAGGTAATGTGGGTTATGCCCCACATATTAGTGTTATGGACAATGAGATGGGTAGATATTATATGGTAGTCATATGGTCACATTGATATTATATGGCCTAGTTGGGAGACATTTGCACCAGCTTTGGCATGGATAAATGTGATATGGCATTATACCTAGTGGACAAAGACATATTTGGTGGCACAATTACCGGGATAGATGAGATTGCCTCACCCAAAAAGACCTATATTGATGTCCATGATTTGGGCTTGGCATGTACAAGATCTATGGGGAAAGGGAGGACTAGGGCCACCAGTGGAAAGGTTGACACTCAAGCCACACCATGAGAGACTATAGACTAGTCGAGCATGATAGGCAGAAGAGTGGGAGGAGAGGGATGTGGAGGCAAGAGTACCATAAATACCACTACCATTTCCATAGTACGAGGAGAACTAACCATCATGAACATGGCATTGATAGAGGTAGCAAGAGTAGGAGAAAATAAAGACTATCACCATTTTAGATGACCTAATAGGTAGGACAGAGTAGAGCTAGATGATAAAGAGACCATATAGTTGTAAGTAGAGATAAACATGAGTGGTGATTGTAGGATTTATTTTTAGATGGTAGCCTACATAGGAGGTTTTTAGAGGCCATGTAAATGAAGAGACCATGCTCGATGGTCACACAGATGGTGAGACTATAAGGGACAATACACATATAGGTAATAAAAGATGGTTAAATTTTGCTTTAAGTTATTTTGAAATAGACTAGAGATATATAGATTTTGAGATACATCAGTGATTTAACATCTATCTAGTATGATTTTTTTAGGTGTGGTAGAGGATGAGGAGATTAGATGGGGGTCCCTAGAGAGGGGATAACTCCATGATATCCTAGATGAGGATTTGATTCCAACAACCCCAATACACTAGAGGATCCTAGGGTACCATTTTTTCCAACTCAAGCCAGTTGGTTTAGACTAGCTAGAGAGGTTGTGAGGTAGTTACAAGTGCATAGAGAGGAGATGCAACCACTGGAAGGGGTGGGTGTAGGAGAAGCATGGGCATGGGAAGCCCTGGTTGAGGAGAGCATCATGTATCTAGCGACTATGATACAAATGGGATAGGTGAAAGTCTAAGAGAGAGTAACACATGTAGAGACCATAACCCACATGACATAGGTATAGGAGTAGGAGAGGGCAACACATATAATGAACTTGGTCTAGTTGGCATATGTTCAAGCTCAGGTGGATAATATATAGGGGTAAGTATCAGGACTGAGATCTCATACAACCTCTTTAGAACATTGTGTTTAGAGGAGTCAGACTGAGGCATCTATATGTAGCATGGCTAGGCCATGAGATATGTAGGATGGGGCCCAGCCATAGATTTGGAGAATTTTATACGATTATATTATTGTATAAAAACTCATGATATATATATATATATATATATAGAAATGTCTCCTTTCTGGTAGTTGGATATTGATTGTATGTGTTTTCATTATGGTTATGGTTGTGGATGCTTGGATAAATTTATTTCTAGCACATGTATTTATCTTTTTGTTGTATATGCTATGGGAAATATATGAGTTGTCGTTTCTTTCTAGCATTATGTATAACACATACATGGTTAAAAAGAAATAGGTAAAAAGGACTTGGTAAAATGTAATCAATCAAAAATGTACTACACATTATTTCAAGCTGGGAAATATGTAAGAACAAAAAATGACTAAGTATAAAGAACCAAAATGGTCATAAAACAAGATGGTAAAAAGGTTTTGTTTTTAAACTAAGAGAAATATTTGGCACCAAATTAAAACAAGTAAAGTTACACTAAATCACATTGAGAAATATGCAAATAATATAATAAAGTGGAAGTCATGTAAAAGTACAAATGGTATTAAAAAAAAATTAAGTCAATCAATCATACTAAATCATGTTGGGAAGTATAAGAAAAAAAACAAAATTGGCAAAAATTGGTCTTAAATTTATCACACTAATTCAAGTTGGGAAGTATGAAAAATTCAATAAATGGTTGGATTCTTACATGTAATCAGAAAATAAGAAGATAAAAGCAAGAAATAAATTAAGTAAGCACAAAACATACTAAATCAAGTTGGGAAGTATGTCAATGGTGTGTAACTTCATAATCGATCACATCTTATCTCATATTTGACACATGTAATTTTGATTGTGATTTGGATTATTGGAAAAAAATTGAGGAAGGTTAGGTCCTATCCATGGTATTACATTGCAACTCACAAAAGGAACACCAATGAGGTGGAATAAATGTGAAATTTTGGTAACAAAGGATGTTGGTAATAGGAATGTGAAATTGTGGTCATCTGTGAGGAAGGTTAGGTCTTATCCATGGTCTTACAATACAACTCATAAATGGAATCCCAAGGGGAGTGATCAATGAATACAATAATATTTCTCAAGAGGAAATATGAGGACTATATGGAATGGAAAAGGGAATGTAAAAATCATAACTGAGGCATCTTATGAGAAGACCTTAGGAGACAGAAGGCATGATAAGGACATGAAAAGACACTAAGTGACTAGTGACCATCAATATATAAAGGAATCATATTCACTATAGATATAAAGATTTATTCTCAAATAAGCATGATAATAAGATCAAATCATGAAGTTAGATTAGTATAAAAAAATTAAAATGGACCTACCTTTCCACAATGTGTTCCCCATTCTTTAAAACCCTGTACAGAGTTGTCGGTCTATTACAAAGATTGGGTACTTGCATGAGAAAGTAGGTAGCACTAAAAGTTTTTTCTATTCTCATTTTCTAATCTACTAACCTACCACACCCCAATGGACCCCAGCTCTATAGTGAGTCCAAATATGGAGTTTGAGCTTCGACTAGAAGAAGGAGATGAGCTTTGAGTCACATCTTTTAGTGTGATTTAACTTTTAAGAATTTTGAAATGTTTTTGCTTGTTATATCATTATCTCTTGTTAAATTATTTGGATTTTGAATGTTTTTAAGGATTTTTAAGATTCCTCCTCTATACGTACTTGGAATGAACAAAACATGAGACATAGAGTGATATACATGAATGAGTTATACACTTAGGATAAAGGAAGCTAAGTAACCAAAGACAAGACTGACTAGGACATTTAGGTTTGACAGTGAACTAAAATTTTATCTCAAGTCTCCATTGTGCATATGTTTAGTTTTCAAAAAGGGAATAAATTAAATAAAGGATATCCAAATTCAACTGATGAAAGGAGATTATAATGAGATTAATTATTTGCTAATTGATCACATGGTAAAGAAGGAATAACTAAAAGGAACTAGGTTTGTATAACCAAGTCACAATGAAAATTATTTGTGTATATAGAGATAATAAAGTAAAAAATAAGGAAGAGAAAATAAGGGGGTTTTTAAGAAAGAAAATAAAGCAATAATAAAGAAGACATCCATAAGAAAACATAAATGACACTATAAGCAATATATAATGCAAAAAGTAAAGTTACCATGTAAGTTAAATAATAATTTGACACAATTTCAAATGATATAACAAATAGATAAAGATAATATTGGAGCACACATCCAATCCAAAATGAAAATTTAAATAACACCATCCATATGTTCATAAATACTGATAGAGTGTGTTCCCATGGTAGAGGCCTAGGTAGATGCTTAAGTAATTTAGTTGAGGATAAAGGTTTGTGAGAATTGACGTTATTAGGTGAAGATAAATGAGGATTGGTGTATTATTGAGAAGGGAGAGTTGGGTTTGAAGATTGGTTAGGAACAAAAACTTGAATAGTGTGAATGGTGTCAAAGATTTTGTAACACCATCATTGGTAGCATTATGTTTTTGTTCTTGAGTAAGATGTGAGGACCCGTCAAAGGTTGGGGTGGCTTGAATTGATGAGTATGTAAATCTTGACATTTTTCTTGGTCAATAGCCTCCTCTAAAGTACATGGAGAGAGAGTATAGACCCAAAATTATAACTTGGGAAAAAGAGGATTGGTAAAGGTTATCATCGGCCATGTTATGTTCACATTTATTGGACAATTTTTTCCACCTTTTAAAAAAATCTTGGGTAGTTTCATTTTTAAGTTGTTTACAATTTATAAAGTGGGCCAAAGTATCTTTAGGAAGATCACTAGTTTGGAATTCTTGGACTAGAGCTTTTACTAAATCTTCCAAACTAGTAATATAATGAGTTTTAAGTTGGTTGTACCAATCTAAAGCATCACCCATGAGAGTTTTGGCTAATATCTTGGTAGCAAAAAAGGTGTTCATTTTGACCTAATCCTTATAAATATTTCCAAATTTTTATAGGTGAAGGGTAGGATTAGTTGATCCATTATAAGAAAATGTATGGGTGATACCTCCTATATCAATATTATTAATTTGAGTGGTAAGAGGTTCATTTTGAAGATGCTTAATGGTTTTGTTGACCAAAGGAGGTTGACGGATGAGATTGACATGGGAATATTGAAGAGGAGGTGGGGGAATATTTTGATTATGCATGCCCCAAGACATTGGTTGAGGATGAGTTTGAAGATGGAGAAGGTGATTTTTCATTCTCATCATTTAATTTATATTATGAGATTGAAAGGTATTCATTTGATTAAGTGTTTGTAACAAGATTTTGTGGGTTTGATTGGAATTTTTAGCATTACTTCATGCATTAGCACTGGTATTAGTGGCTTGGGTACCACTATTGGTATTGGTAGGAGTTTGAGAGGAACTATTAGAATGTGAGGCACTAGTGGAAAAATTTGCTTGTGTGGTAAAAGATGGACTAGTGAAAGGATGAGAAGAGGAAGCACTAGAAACATGATTACCTTGGGTAGAAAATGATGCACTAGTGGAAGGATTAAGGAGAGTGGACCTTATAAGAGGCCCACTAGATGTAGAACCTACCATGTTAGTGGAGATACTAGGAATGGAGGTAGAAGAAGTTAAATAAGAATAGGTCATGGTATGATAAGGGGTCATAATAGAGGGAAGAGGTTAAGAATCAAAGAAATTAGTACCCCAAACTTCATTTGAGAATGTGGGAGAAGGTGAATGAGGCTCTTCAACTTGACCACTAATCATGAGGTGGTAAATGGTAAAAGGATCATTTCATCAATGTTGATAAAATTTGGAGATAAAGAAAAGCATTTCAAGGGTATACTCTAATTCGAGTTGATATTCTAGTGAGAAGAGAGGATTATGCTATGAGGAGGAATGAGGAGGGGTCCCATAGTTCATTTTTTTAGTGGTTATATGAACATTACTCTCATCCTTGAGAGGAACCCTACTTTTCCTATGGGAGACCCTATGAGGGTTGGTAAAACTCATTATGTCTATTGAATCAACTTAGTATTATCTTCAAATAGAAATTTTATGATGAAGGAGAATGACTAAACAAGGTAAGAGATGAAAAAGCATGTAAATAAGAAGTGACAACAAATTATACAGAGTTGAATAGATTGACCTAGCATAAAAATAGGGACTAAAAATAATATAAAGTCAATTGAGTTGACATAGAAAAATAGGCAAAGGCTAAAAAAGTGTACAGGGTCGGTTGGGTTAGCCTAGCATAAGAGACATGGAAACATAGATAATTTATAAAAGACCGTGTTGATAGAAATGATTGTGTACTGAAACAAGAATAAATTTTTTACAAGTACTTAGGAAAATAAGAAATAAAAAGAAACACACAATTAATTAGATCAATGAGGCTGATTCAATTTAGGCACATAGCATAAAACCTTGCACCAATGTTGGATAATGTAATTTTTTACAATACAACATATAATTGAGTAAAGAGCAAGAAATTAACTTGGAACGTAAATTCTAACTAAGTGGTCAACCTGAATGTTTTTATATTATGAGAGTATAATTTTAGATGTGATAGGAAGTTGGTTATAATCAAAGAACTAAAAAAAAATCTAAGGATGGTTTCAAGACATTTGGGCTGAAAGGGATCTGTATTGGTAATGGTGCATGCTTGGTATTGGGGCCTACCCCCTCACTTCACACACCATAATGATAAGGGTGTTGGGTGCTTAGCCAAAATATATAATTAACCACATATTTATACTTGGCTAGAAAACTAAGTCAGCTTCCCCCTTGGTGATGAAACCCAAGTAGGTAGGTCTTGGATAGATAACTTTTAAAATGCTTTTCAAGATTTTATGATTTGGTAGTGTGTGCATAAAATATAAGATAGTGTAACTAAATGGTATATTAAAAACCACATAATTAGAGCATGTGATCTATTCTAAGCATGCAAATAACAAGAAATGAAAATTTGAGTTATAATAATTCATTCAAACTTTGAAATATAGTATAGTGTTGATTTAGTAAACAATATATGCATAGAATAAAAAATAGGGTTGATAGGGTCACCCTTGTACTACATAATCAAAAAGTCTGAAAGTGAAATATGTCGATAGAGTCGAGCTAGCTTTCTAAACTGTACATAGAATACATAACTACATCGATAGGGTCGACCTAGTTGACTATACAAGGGAAGCTTTAAAGACTATAAACTATGAAAATAAAACTGTAATAAATGCTAGAAATGACAAAAAAGATAGAAAATAACTTTAGTGGGTTGGAAGATGCAAAGAAGTGAGATTATTGTTGAAAATCCTTGATTTGTACTTTTAAATCTTACTATGTCGACTGGGTTAACCAAGATTTGCAGAAACCTATTAATGATAGCCTAAAAATGTACAAGGTTAACTAAGTTGACCTAGTAGTCTAAATCTAATGCCTAAAAGTGTACATGGTCAACTAGGTTGACCTAATAGTCTAAACTAGAAGTCTAGAAAACTTACACAAATAGAATAAAGTCATTTTGATGCAACTGTGTGTTAAACTTGCATATAAAATTTAGTACTACATCGATACAATTGACCTAGCATCATAAATATATGAAAAATAAAATGATGAAATAAATGAATAAAAACCTTTAAAGGTTAGGTTCATGTTGGGTTCACCAGAATGTATGCAATCAAAAATGCATCATATTTATGAATCAATCCTAACTCAGAGAAGATAAATCATATCATACACTTTTGATTGGGGATACACTTGTTAAGTACAAGCATGACCAATATAGGGATCTGTTAGACCTAATTAATTGATCTCTTACCATAATACACCATGTTAAAGAGGGTTTCAAATCCTCCAATCTAACATAATCATGCAATAAACCTAAGGGGGTCTTGAGTTTTGATATTTCACCAAAACTAATAACAAGTAAAGTAAATCTAATGTAGTGTTCACCAAAGCTTGTGGCACAAAGTGAGAGTTAAAAACAATAAAACTAAACATGCATAAAAGACATATAATCATATCAATATATACAAAATCATAATGCATGGAAGAGAAGTACAAATGTATATCTATCTACTGTTATAAAGGAGGAACAAAGTTATGAATACTTACCTTTGAAAATGAACCACCTCAATCTCTCCCTTGCCCAAGGTTATTCACAAGAGGTTGTTATGGTATGTAAGGATGATAAAGATAAATCATCTCTAGGCTACATAACCTATCAATGCATCTAAAAGACTTCTCCATAAGACAAGATCTGCATCTCTAAAGAAAGTATGGAACCCTATGCTTTACTTCTCAAGTAGAATGGTTAATAAGTAAATGTTCATTCACTCTTACTTCTTCTTCCTATCATAATAAATGATGGAAATGAATTTGTATATATAGGTAGATTTGACCCTTGACCCTTCTAAAAATCTTGGTCAACAGGGTTGACCCAGTTGATCTAGCACAATTTTGGATAATAATTCACTAGGTCATGAGTTAGATTGATCGAAGGCCAAACTAATTCCTAAGTGAAAATAACCCAAAACTGTATAGGGTCAACCTAGTTGACCTAGCACAATTGACTGATAAAAATGGATTTAGGTGAAGAAAAAGAGGATAAAATGTAGCAAATGACTAGAAAGGGTACAATAAATAAGAACAAGCTTAAGGATAATGGTTTTAGGATATAAGTGTGTAGATAACAAGTGGAAAAAGTGATGACAATATTTTGAAGCACCAATGGTCTACCCACCCCTTTTTTGATGCACCCTTTAGGGTATGCAATTAGAGATATTGAGACTTGATGGGTTCTTGCAAGATACAAAGTGTTAGTAATCGATAAAATTTTGAAAATATTATGTGTATACAAATCTCTTCCATGGGATATGATGAGAATGCACATTATGATTTACAACTTGGTCATAGGCATTCCACTAACAAATGCAAAATTATAGAAGTTCAAATATATAAATAGAAGTAAAATTATCATTGTGGAATTTTGGAACTAATGGCAATGATTTATAAATAATAGACTCTTGCATAATAAGTGAAGTTTCATCCAAATTTTTTGGAGATGTAACATTAATAGTATCTTTAGGAAAAACAAGTGATGGTGGTATAATTGAGAATGTATCATCACTAGGCATAGTAGGTATACATGGAATAGATGGTGTCTTTGTAACATATATTTCCACTTTAAATTTATATCTAATTTATAAACTTGAAATTCCTCTTGATAGCTTCTAATTTTTTTGGCAGCATTGTAATAAAAGCAATTCCTCCATTGCAATGATCAAGATAAACAATGTTCAACCACAATTGAGTTCCTCATCCATCAAATAAATATGGCCTGATTGAAATCAAGGGAGTTTTAATTTTGATTTACATATTTTGCTAAGAGGCTATCTCTTTATACAAATAATTAAAGAATTCATAGACTAAAACATTACATGGTGATTTAGATCTTGATAGGTTTGCGGCCACAATTATTTTAGATGAATATATGCTAATATAGATTATAAATAAATATTATATATTATATACTTTAGTATAATATATTTAAATTTATATTATATAATATATAATATTATATTAAATTATTTAATATATATTCCCTATACCTATAGAGTTTGATACGAGTAAACCTCTTCCATGGGGATATGGTGAGAATGCATATTATGATTTGAAAAATGGCCATAGGCATTCCACTAACAGATACAAAATTATAAAAGTTCAAATATAGAAATAGAAGTAAAATTATAATTGTAGAAATTTATAACTAATGGTAATGATTTAGAAATAATAGTCTCTTTCATAATAAGTGGAGTTTCATCCACATTTTTTGGAGATGTAACATTAATAGTATATTTAGGAGAAACAAGTGGTGGTGGTATACTTGAGAATGCATCATCACTAGGCATACATGGAATAGATCTTGTCTTTGAAACATATATGTACATTTAAAATTTATGTCCAATTTCTAAACCCAAAATTCCTCTTGGTTGCTTCTAATTTTTTAGCACCATTGTAACAAAAATAATTTCTTCGTTACAATCACCAAGACAAACCGTGATCAACCATAGTTGAGCTCCTTATCCAATGAATACAGATTCTCCCTGATCAGAACAGAGTTGTTTTAACATAGAGATTACGTTAAGAGGCTATCTTTTTACAAGAAGAATTTAAGCCATTATAGACTAAAGCATTGCATGGTCATTTAGATCCTAATAGGTTTGCACTCACAATTACTTTAGATGAACTATATATGTTAATATATTTTATAAATAAATATTATATATTATATATTTCAGTGTAATATATTTAAATTTATATTATATATTATATAATATTATAATATTATATAATATATAATATTATAATATTATATTACATTATTTAATATATATTCCCTACACATATAGAGGTTGATATGATTAAACCTCTTCCATGGGGATATGATAAGAATGCATATTGTGATATGCAACAAGGCCATAGGCATTCCACTAATAGATGTTTTTCCTTGAGATATAAGCTTAGGACTTATACAAGTCCCAACAAATTACACTTGATGGGTCTCATACCATAGGTTTTGGATCACATCCAGGGGATCATTATAATTTAAAAATGTTCAATAATCTGCTACAAGACCATATAATGAAAATTACAAATTTTCAAATATAGAAATACAAGTAAAATTATCATCCTAGAATTTTAGAATTGATGGAAATGATTTAGAAACAATAGGATCTTGTATAATAGATGGACTTTCATCCACATTTTTTATAAATGTAACATTAATAGTATCTTTATGAGAAACAAGTGGTGGTGGTATACTTGAGAATGAATCATCACTAGGCATAATATGCATACATGGAATAAATGGTGTATTTACAACATATATGTCCACTTCAAATTTATATCCAAATTATAAACCCAAAATTCTTCTTGGTTGCTTATAAATTTTTTAACACCATTGTAAGAAAAGTAATTTCTCCATTGCAATCACCAAGACAAACCCTAATCAGCCATAATTGATCTCCTTATCTAGTGAATATTGATGCCCCCTAATCGAAACAAAGGTAATTTCAGTTTTGATATAGATATTATGATAAGGTGCTATATTTTTAAATGAAGAATGCAAGACATTGTAGACTAAAACATTGCATGGTGATTCAAATCCTGATAGGTTTGTGCCCATAATTAATTAAGATGAACTATATATGTTAATAAAGTTTATAAATCAATATTATACATTATATATTTTAGTATAATATATTTAAATTTATATTATATAATATATAATAGTATAATTTAATTTTTACATTATTTAATATATATTCCCTACACCTATAGAGGTTTATATGAGTAAACCTATTCGATAAGGATATGAAAATAATGCATATTGTGATTTGCAACATGGCCATAGGCATTCCACTAATAGATGCTTTTCCTTGAGATATAAGTTTTAGGACTTATATGAGTCCCAACAAATTACACTTGATGGGTCTTGTACCATGGGTTTTGAATCACATAATATGACCATCATAATTATAAAATGTTTAATAATCTATTACAAGATCATATAATGAAAATTACAGAAATTCAAATATAGAAATAGAAGTAAAAGTTTCATCATAGAACTTTAGAACTGTTGGTAATGATTTATAAATAATAGGCTCTTGCATAATAACTAGAGTTTCATCCACCTTTTTTGGAGATGTAACATTAATATATCTTTAGGAGAAATAAGTGGTGGTAGTATACTTGAGAATGCATCATCATTAGGCATAGTAGGTGTACAAGGAATAGATGGTGTCTTTGCATCATATATGTCCTTTTAAAATTTATATCCAATTTCTAAACCCAAAATTCCTCTTGGTCTTTTCTAATTTTTTTAATCCCATTGTAACAAAAGTAATTTCTCCATTGAAATAATCAAGATAAACCCTAATCAACTATAGTTGATCTCCTTATCCAACGAATATAGATGTCCTTGATCAAAACCAAGGTAGTTGCAATTTTGACATAGATATTGAACTAAGAGGCTATCTCTTTACATAAATAATGCAAGCCATAGTAGACTAAATCATTGCATGGTGATTCAGATCCCAATAGATTTATGCCCACAATTACTTTAGATGAACTTATTTTGACATTGTTATGGGTTTTGAGTAACTAGGTTTAACTCTCGACTTACACTCTTTCACTTTACATAACCCCTCTTAAATACATGATACATACATACATGTGTGTGTGTAATATTAATTATTATATAATATATGTCATAATATTTTTATATATTAAACATTAATTATATAATATATATGTTAATATAGTTTATAAATCAATATTATATATTATATATTTCAATATAACATATTTAAATTTAGATTATATAATATTATATTACATTATTTAATATATATTTTAAATTATATTATATATTTTAATATAATATATATAAATATCATTTTATATTAAATATATCACTTGTCTTCAATTTAACTTGACTACTCCCAAGGTGAATTTATGTTCAATTAAAATAGGCGAGAATCTCCAACGAATTTGAAATTCATTTTACTTTACAAAATGGGGTTTATATAATTTCAATACATTTTTAATAGAGAAAAAATTGCCAAACATGTGTGAGTATATACATATTTCAAGTTTTTTCTAAACAGACACTATAGAGCACTGACATATCAGAACATAACAAGTTACAGAGTGGCTACTAAAGTGTTGACCATATTTATTACTGTCATTTTTATAGATCCTTATTTTCATATATTTAATCTTAATAGTATTTAATATATTATTTACTCTATCTGAAATATGTGATTTGTTTGTATTGACTTGGACCTTTTATTCATTCTTTAGCATTTTATGTTATGAAATCACTAATATTCAAATAGTCTACTGGGATTTTTGTTATGAAATGGCTGAGATAATGAAATGATAGAAATTAGGGTTTTTTAGCACTTCTATTTATTATTATTTATTTCCTTGTGTGTAGAAAACCAATAGGGACCCAAATGATAAATGTTAGGGTAAAGCTCACATTTTTTAATAACTATAATAAAATAATCTTAGTAACCAATATATTTAATAGTTTTAGATCTAAAAATATATATATAATCACCTAGACCAACCAAAAAGACCAACTTATAACCTCATAAGGACCCATTGATGTCTAAATGTGCTTTCCATTTAAAATAATCTACCCAAACTATTAATGTGCATATGCACAAACTTTATGCTAGCTTAAAATGCTATGCATATTTGATTAAAAATAGAATGACCACCAGCTAGGGTTCTTTTGTAAGGTATGTTGTATGGAAGGAGGTTGAAACAAAGTTATTTTATGAGGTTTTTATGGAATGAGGTTACTTTACTAGTTTTAGATTTGAAAAATTATAGATAATCACTATATCAACCAAAAGAACCAGTTGGAAACCTCACAAGGACTCAAATTATCATAAAACCATAGCTAAGTTAGTACGGTTTTCTTCAGTAAGTTGAAAATAAGCAAAAAAAGGTATCAAATTGGCCAATAAAATCTTAAGAAAAAATAATCAAATATGTTTTTATCAAGCTAGCCAATACGGTTGTAAGCACATAGAAAAATATCAAGATAGACAACACAATATAAAAAAACATATAAAAATATTGTGACATCCAATGCAATTCTTAGATAGATAGATAGATAAATAGATGGATGGATAGATAGACAAATAGATAGATAGATAGATAGATAGATAGATAGATAGATAGATAGATAGATAGATAGATAGATAGATAGATAGATAGATAGATAGATAAAGGTATCTGGTTGGCTGATACAATTAAATGTAAAATGTATGATGCTTTGGAATATTTTAGATAAATTAATTATATAAACTATTTATTACATGGAATAATGTTGATCCATAATTTAAATAGAGTAATTATAGTGTTGATTTTAAATTAAAATATATATGTATACTACGTGAGATTAAATTGGATATGGTGAGATTTGCTTGAGATCATTTACATGTTGATAGAAATAAATATTTTAGGATAATTAATATAGTTTATGTTCCTGTTGGATG
Organism: Torreya grandis; assembly: GCA_037957365.1. Classification (NCBI taxonomy): domain Eukaryota; kingdom Viridiplantae; phylum Streptophyta; class Pinopsida; order Cupressales; family Taxaceae; genus Torreya; species Torreya grandis. The sequence goes on along the minus strand of JARHVA010001038.1, from coordinate 571,778 downwards.
TCAAAATCCTATTTGAGTAGCCTCATTGGTGTAGAAAATATCTAGTAGTCACATCATATGAAATAAATATTTGTTTAAGTACTCTTCAACATTCATAACAATTGATTTATATCATGTTAAATTAATGTGAGATTAATATGGTGATATTCAAGCAATTAATATTGCGTTAAGGTGTCAATATCGAATATCAAGATCATGTTAAATTAATGTGAGATTAAAACAGTCATATTCAAGTGATTAATCTTGTGACAAGGTGTCAATGAGGGTATGATTTATCATTTAATAAAAGGTTCATTCATGAATGGACAAGTCATCATTGAGGAGTGACAATATTACCTATTTTTTAACATATAAATAGTTTGTAGACTGTTTGTGTTTCGACATTAATTTTATTATCCAATTGTTAAAAGCTAAAATATAAAATGAAATGGAAATCAACTTTGAGATAAATCTAATGTATTGGGGGATCGATATGAAACTATGTGTGCAGATAACCCTACCATAATGGTAGGGTTATTTTGGCTACAACAAATCACCACTCCACATGATTAATGGTGAGTTTATTCTTTTGAGTGATTTTATTTTATATTTAGTAATTATTATTTTAAGAAGTATACTTTCTCACATATAAAAGAATCAAAATTTTGAAGAAATTATGATAAAAATCATGACGTTAGGGTAGAGCCAGATATTTTTCTATTCTATAATTGAATACTAAAAATTGTGATGCTAAAAATTAGATTTTAAAGCCCAACATGGGAAATTTGAAGCCTGGGATGATATGGTCTGAAGACATGTTAAATAAAAGTTTGATATTGTGTAAATTTTGGTTTTAGATTGTTTTGTAATATATTTGAATATTATATTATAAGTATTTAGATCCCTTGAGTTTGAATATAATTTAGTTTAGTCTATCAAGTGAACCTAGCTCCACATTATATTGTCTTCAACTAATTTTTTTAATCATTTACTTATTGCACATTCAACTTGTATTTCAAATTTTAGGTTTTAATTTCATACAAGCCTCAAAATAAAATTAAAATTTTGAGCTATTCATTAATCATAATTTGGCTCTGATTCAAATTTTTTTCTCAATGATTTCATGGATTAGAAATTTGACAATTAAAAAATAAAAATTACAGGGTTTATTTCTAATTTATGTAATGTTTTAATAAATTTTACATAAAATGATATTACAGATGTGCTCGACATTTGCATTGGTTAAAATGTCTTAGTTTATGTTTGTATCTTTTTTGTCCATGTGGTTAAAGCATAACTATTTCATAGAAGTGTTCCATATTTTTCAAGGATGTTATATAATTATAAATGATGACAAATGTAACATTTAAGAAAGTATTGGCATAGAAGTGTACTTAAAACATAGGAGAGTTAAATAAAGTATAGCTTTCATGTTGATCAATGTGTGAAGACGTGTATTGATAAGGATGTGAAGGGGTAGACACGACACGAAATAAATATAGGTAGATGGGCTGACTCTAAGTCATGGTGTATACAAGGGATAAATGGTAGTGTGCCATGTGTTTTCCTTGCATAGGATCTCAAATTTGATAGGTGTTTAAAAATCATAAGAACCATGATCTAGTATACATATAATTTAGGACCCAATGAGATGTTTATGTGTCAAATGTCACTAAATTATGCATTCGTGATTTGTAGAGACTTAGTGTGTGAAACTGGTTTGTAGAGATGATCTCAAAACTTGAATAAAATAGAGAATCAATTTTTTATTAAGTCTTAAAATAATCAATTCACCCTTAATGAATAGAAATTACATTTCCTATAAATAGTTTTTTGTTTATTTTTTCTGAATATCTCTACGCGTTCACTTTATATAGCTATAACTCGAATATCCCCCACATGCCATGGTTATATCAAAACCCTCATAATGACCATTGTAATAAACATTGAAGGTATTACAAGGCCCTTTAAGGTATCTCCTATGAGATACCTTAAAATAAAATTCCAATCATGTGCATGTTCAAGGTCTCTATTAGGAGAACCCTTGAAGGTACTAAAATACCCTTTAATTTATCTCCTAGAAGATACCTTGAAGGGAAATGTAGTACCTTGAAGGTATATCCTAGGAGATACCTTTCAAACATGCATAAGGGTAAACTTGAATGTATTACAAGGCCCTCTAGTGAAATAAAATTCCAAACATGTGCATGTTTAAAGTATCTAATAGGAGAACCCTTGAAGGTACTAAAAGGCCCTTCAATGTATCTACTAAGAGATACCTTGAAATAAAATTTAAATCGTTTGCATGTTTAAGGTATCTACTATGATAACCCTTGAAGGTACTACAAGAGCCTTCAAGGTATCTCCTAAAAGATACCTTGAAGGGCATTGTAGTACCTTCAAGAGTACCTTGAAGTTATTTCCTAGGAGATACCTTTCAAACATGCATAAGGTTACCCTTGAAGGAATTACAAGGCCCTTCAAGGTATCACCTAGTAGTGCATTTGAAAATAATTTGAAGGGCCTTATAATACCTTCAAGGTTACCCTTATGCATGTTTGAAAGGTATCTCCTAGAAGCTACCTTAAAGGAAAAATCACCTCTTATTCATGTTTGAAAGGTATCTCATAAGAGATACTTATAAGTTACCTTTGAAGGTATTAAAATGCCCTTCAAGGTATCACCCAATAGTTATTTTAAGGAGATACATTTCAAACATGCATAAGGGTACCCTTTAATATTACAAGTCTCTTCAAATTATCACCCATTAATGCCTTCAAAAATACTTTTAAGGGCCTTGGAATACCTTTAAAGGTACTCTTATGCATGTTTGAAAGGTATCTCCTAAGAGATACATTCAAAACCCCCTTGAATGTATGAAAATTCCCTTTGAGTTATCTCTTAGGACATGCCTTCAAGGGCCTTATAATACCTTCATCATTAACTTGAAGGTATCTCCTAGGAGCTACCTTGAAGTAAAAATCCACTCTTATTCACATTTGAAAGGTATCTCTTAGGAGATACCTTGAGGATACCTTTGAAGGTATAATAAGGCCCTTCAAGGTATCAACTAGTAGTGCCTTTAAAGATAAACTCTTAAAACATGAATAATTGTACCCTTGAAGGTATTATAAGGCCCTTTAAGGTATCACTCAGTAGTGCCTTCAAGGAAACACTTTTCAAACATGCATAAGGGTACCCTTGAAGTATTACAAGGCCCTTCAAGGTATCACATAGTAGTGCCTTTAAACATAATTTGAAGGGACTTGTAATACCTTCAAGGGTACCTTTATGCATGTTTAAAAGGTATTTCCTAGAAGATACATTCAACGTCTCCTTACATGTATGATAACACCCTTCGATGTATCTCTTAAGAGATGACTTGAAGGGCCTTATAATACCTTCATGGGTAACTTGAAGGTATCTCCTAAGAGATACCTTGAAGTAAAAATTCACTCTTTTTTATATTTTAAAGGTATCTCCTATGAGATACCTTGAAGTTATTAGAATGCCCTTCAAGGTATTGTTATCACTCTAAATTTTACCCTTGAGAAACTTGTTTATGCCTCTCCATTCAGGTCATAACATGAAATCACCTTTAGGTTGTGGGTTTCCTAATCATTGAATTGAATCTCTAGATGGGGTTAGATCCCTTTATTCTCCACCTTGAAATTACTACTAAACTACTGCTTATTAGGGTAGAAGAGGTAGAAAAGGATTGAAAATAGGGAAATAAAACTATAGGTGATGTACCAAATGTATCTCCTCTACTTGTCAATGTTTTCACTATTTGAATGATAGATTATAGGTTTATTAAACTACTTCATGATAGCTTCTTCCACATAAATAATTAAATATGAATTTTATAGCTACACAACAATCAAGGTGATTAATCAAGATGTCTGAAAATAGGCACTAATGATACTCCAACACTTGCATATAAAAAACCATATGATGTACTTCAGATGACTTGTGAAACTCATATAATTCACATAAATTCATGAATGAAAAGGAAAAATACAAATAAGCATTAAACTATCATTAACATTCATCAACAAAACATATCAAATTAACTAAAATGTGAAATGAAGTAGACATAATCCAACTTGAATTATATTCCAAAGGTAATAACAAGTATCAATTCTGGCAGGGCTTCACCTTACACACTTAGAAGATGATTTTACAATGAAAGACCCTATATTATATAGGTAGCGATAAGCCCTTGGGATATTTAATAAAAAGTAGAGTGTGGTTTCTAGAATAAAGTGTGATTATAGAAACTTGGGAACTATAGCTCATCCATGCAAGTAGATATAGATGGCCAAAATTAAATGTGAAATGATCTTGTCCTCAAATAATTATGATAATCATCTTGAACTTGAAACTTTTAGTTTATCTTATTGGTTAGAAGATAACCAATATTTAATCTTTGATGATCCCAAAGTTCAACTGAATGTTTCATGTGAAAAATTATGACTGTAGTTAATGTTTCCTTGTTATAGACCTTGAAACCATGGATAGCATTAATTATTTGATCATGATCCTACTGCTCATCATATTCATAATGGCACCTTACATTTCAAAGCTTCTTATATCAACTAATATCCTTTTAGTGGCCTAGATAGACATACGACCTATCAACTTTGTGCCTGTGCATTATTGATTGAATTATCAATGTATCTCTTTCTATGGGGTCTCTACCACATGATCCATCCTCATACTTTTAGATAATTGATACAACTTTGATTACCTCCAATGGCCTCTCTATCTATGGTGAATTAATATCATGCCACCTAGCTTGATCTCACTCACCCATGGGCTACTACACTCTTGTGTTTGTATTAATCATGTCAAGACTATCAAGATTGTGGGATCGATACAAGTGGCATCATTTGACTCACTTGAGGATCTAAAACTATGCATGGATGGATCTGTGGATCCAATTCATTAGGATTAAACCATGTGGAAGCATCTTACTAACCTAATACTTTATCTGCCCTTACTGATGTAGGGATCATCAAGGAAACTCTGAAGGAAATGACTAAATGTTGAGTGACTTATGAACATGCCCTGAGGCCATAAAATGTTGACATGTGGCTCTAGGGAGATGGAGATAAATTAGCTAATTATCATTCAACTATCCAACTCAAGAAGGGCCCAAATATCACCATGTGCCCTCAAATGATACTACAAAAATAGCTAATAACAAAATATTATCAACTCAGTAGACTTGAATTAAGATTTGGAGTCATCTTGACTTGGGAAGTAGCCTAGTGTGGCTTCACTAACTCAAACCAAAATAACTTGGGATCACCTCAAATTGGCTCAAATATACCTAGAAAAACTTAGGTTGAAAATGGCTCGATTTGAAGTGGATTTGGGACTCAACTCAGATTAGACCTTGAGCATGTAATGACCTTGGCTCAACTCAACTCTTCTAGCCTTACTTTCTTTTTTCAAATGATAATGGTGACCAAAAAAAGGACAACAAGTATCACCCATTATTGCTTTCACTAAGATACCTTTTGATCATGAAAAAGATTAACCTTGAAGGTATTATAAGGCCTTTCAAGATATCTCCTAGGAGATTCCTTGAAATAAAATTTCAATTATGTGCACATTCAAGGTAGATATATACTAGGATAACCCTTGAAGGTACTATAAAACCCTTTAAGGTATCTCATAGAAGATACTTTGAAGGACAATGTAGTACATTCAAGGATACCTTGAAGGTATATCCTAGGAGATACCTTTCAAACATGCATAAGGGTACCCTTAAAGGTATTATGAGTCCCTTCAAGTTATCACCTAGTAGTGCCTTCAAACATACTTTAAAGGGCCTTGTAATACCTTCAAGGGTACCCTTATGCATGTTTAAAAGGTATTTCCTAGGAGATACCTTCAACATCCCTTTAAATGTATGACAACACCCTTCGAGGTGTGTCTCATGATATGCATTCAAGGGCCTTGCAATACCTTCATGGGTAACTTGAAGATATCTCCTAGGAGATACCTTTAAGGAAAAATCCACTATGGTTCATATTTGAAAGGTAACTCCTAAAAGATACCTTTAAGAAAAAATAAGATGAACATCAAAAAATCATTATTGACCAAGGACAAAGAAATAGTCATGAGATATTTTATTAAGTACTTCTAATTTACATAATTACACATAGTTTTGAGGCAAACTAATATTAAACATAGAAAATAAAAGTTATAATAATGAATTCATAATAAAATATTTCAAAAATAATTAAAAAAATTTAAGTCAAAAAGATCCTTTATACAAACAAATTAATAACATATATATAAATAAAAAGTATTGAACTCCATTAAGGGGTCAATCTTAAATGGAAGTGGAAAATCTTGCACTTGAATGTGGTATACCTAAGCTGAAAATTAAAGGTGATTTTAAAGTTTTCATTGTCTAAACAAAGGTTTAAATCCTAGAATTTGAATAAAATCCTTGAGAAAGTGTGGGATGATGTCTCTATAATCCAAAACTAGAAGTTTTCACATTACTACATGGAGGCCAATCTAGAGGTCGATTTGTTAGCTAATGCAAGGATCAAGTAGATTAAAGTCAAACTGGAGGATAATGATAGGGAAGCATGGGAAGATTTCAGTGATGCAGTTAACCTTGGTTTTTGAATGATATTTGTAGCTTGTTTACTTGTGCGGATTTGGGTGGGTTGACATGAAATTAGGTTTATGATCTTTAAACTAATAGTTTGTATTATCTCATTTATTGGGATTATACGAGGATCGAGTATATTATAGTCAGATAAGAGTACAATGATCTATCAACCTAAAAAAAGAAAACAATATCTATCAACCTAAAAATGCTATTGCATGTTTTTAATTGATATAACCTTACTACGTAATCACAAGCTACTTGAAATTGTTATTGCATATATCAAAAAACTAAGTTATTAGTTAGTTAAAAATGCATAAACACTATAACATAGAGATGAAAAAGAGAGAATGAGTCATGTGACACAATTTTTTAGAAAAACCAAAATATATATCTATATGGAATAAAAAAATTTCTCCTCCCTTTATAATGCGAAGGTTACATGTATTTATAGCTAGGGGTGGGGGTGCCTCATCACATAATCCATCTTCAAAGTATACATCATTTAAAATATCTCACAAAGAGACACATATGACATGTATGGCTTTAAAAAGTCATTAATATCCCACAAGAGATAAGACTGTCATAAAAAGAATAGTTATAACATTCACTAGAATATGACAAAATTATCTATCTATGAGGAAGTAGTTACATTTGGTGATGTTGACATGTTGGTAGTTTTTATTGCTAAATTTTTTGTAATAGTGGGTCTAGTTGTTGAAGTCATAGGTGTTGTTAAGGTGGTTTGTGGAGGCAAAGTCTCTTAAGAATTCTACTTATTTGCATGAAACTACAAGTAAAGGGCATGGCTTACCTAAAAATCAACTTCTATTGACGTTAATACTAACAGGAATCTTTTGAAGAGCTAGGGGAGCTTATCCATTAACTTTATATGAATATTCAATTAAAACCTTAGTTCCACATAGGGAGTCTCTGTATTAAAGAATTTACCTCTATCAAAGTTCACAAATTGAAATAAGTCATCCTATATTTTATATATTATGCGTTCGATCTCTGTTTTGAAATTTTTTTCTATAGTTTGAAGTAGATCTTTGAAGATGGCTCTAACGACCAATTTTTCTTACTGATTTATCACATTAAGGATCCTTAGCTCTCCAAAAATGGAAATGTCTTGGCCTTCATAGATAAAGCATTGCAACACCAAATTTTACATCTATTGATGCCACTTGATTATGTCATCACTTCTCACAACCACATAATTTTGGGCACATGTTGCGTCATGAGTAGTTATTAAATTTAGATGATCATATGCCTTATTCCTAGATTTTTGGCTTAATAAATGGAGTTTGTCCTCCATTTTCTTCATTTTTTAAGCAATGGGAACCACATCCCCCCACTTGGGCTATGATTCTCTCTTGGCAGTTCTTATCAGCTGGATAACATCATATAGCTTCTAGTTTACTCCCTAAACATTGTCAATGAGGTCCTTTAGAGGTTGTATGGTGCTTCTCCCTTATAGAGTCCCCATGGCCTACTCATAACCTCTAAACATTTCCTTTATCACTCCCCCCATTAAATCCAAAAAATAGTAAGGATATTCTATGTAATAGTCAAAGATAGATGGGAGTAATTTTCTCCTTTTGGTTAGAGACAACACATCCTCCCTCTGATCTAATTCTATATTTTAAACTTCAACTATCTATTTTCATTTTGATCTTATTCATAGTCTTATTTTTTTTATTGAAATAGAACTTGAAAATAGGTTGTTCTACCATAACCAAATCTTATCTACCCTCTTCTAATCATTGCATCTTTTGAATCCATTCATGGACATTCAAGGTGACTGGTTATTTTATATTCTCTACCTACTTGGGAGGATTAGAAGATGGGGATTGACTTGGAAGAAGCAAAGTTTTAGGAGAAAAGATTCCTATTCAATGAAATGGGGCAATAGCCTTTCTCCATCCAATGACCTTTTCAATGGTTATTATATCAATTATTATCCTTCCTTCATCCAAGCTTTTTACTAATGTAATGCCAACATACTCTGTTTTGTCTACATGATTGATTGGTAGGACCAATTGAGTAAATGGATGGGGAAGGGTATCTAGGGAAGAAAAAATAGCAGATGATACCAAACTCTCAAAATGTACTTGTTCATTGATTCTAAAGGCTTAAATGTTTGGGGAAAATAATGAATAAATGAAATGTATTTTCAACAACTCTTACAAATAGATAGTCAGAGACTCATAACTAACCCTAGAAGTGTTTGTTGAAGGTGGGATAGGGGAACTAATATTTGGTCACAAGGGTTGTGATCAGGGTTTTCCAAATTCACACCATAGCCTTTTGATCATTCTTGGAGCCTATGATAAGGTAAATAGTTTCCACATTACTATCTAGAATAACAATGGTTATGAAAATAGATGGGGAATGAGGAGCCTAAATACGTACCCCTTGTGTAGAAATAGCTAGGAAAGCTACTGCTACAAATAATATTGTTATGCTAGATGGTATTGGGGTTGAAGGTATGCTAACTAGTTATCCCTATGTGGGAGGTGGAGGCCTAGAATCTGCCTCATCCTCATTATTCCTTTTTGAATTATGTATTAGTTTAGTTGAAACTAAACTATTCCTTAGGATCTCAATATCCATTGATTGGGATTCCTCTTCTAATAACCAATCATCATCTAGATCACTTTCAGTGGTCTCACTAATAGTTGTTAAAAAGGTTGTTTCAATTTTATCTTCCCATTCTTCTTGAGTAGCCTATTCTCTATTTATGAACGTCTTACTTTCTTCATCATTATCCAATAATTTCATAGGCTTTGCTTATTTAAAAACTTTCCCAATGCTTAATTATTCTTATATTTTTCCTTTAGATGCTACCCTCATGGGTGTACATCGAGGAGAGATAGGGGTCTGGTGGGAATAAGAGAAGGATATTGAGATGGAAGGGGTGAATAAGTAGAGTAGCAATGGTTATTGGGGGTAAACTAGGGGATGGAGGTGGAAGAAAACTAGTTTAAACTAGGGATGAAGGTGAAATCAAACCAATAACAAGGGAAAGTAAAGATGTAAGTATTACTTATTATGCCATAGTGAGTAAAATAAATGGCAACATGGAGAATGGTCCACTTACTTGAGCCATACTTGAGGAACCTTGTGAAGTAGCAGTCAACTGAGGAGAAGTGGAAACTACAGTGTTTGCCATAATTGTAACCATTAGTTTAAGTTGTTGAATAGGGGATTAGATGACTCTCTACCTCTCCTATACATGTGGTAGCCTAGATGGACTAGCCTATTCTTGTATCTTGCCCTATGAGAGGGGTCCTAGAGGATGTTTAGAGCCCTGATGTTCTTTTTCAATTTTCCTAGCATCGTCTTTGGTGGTCTCTAGGTTATATTGTATATGTCTGACCACCACTGAAGACATATTATCTTTGTTAATCCTCTTATAAAACTTTGTGTCATTCAAATCATTTATGAATACTATGTCATGTGGATATGAAACATGGCCATAGTCAATCTTCACCTTGGATTTGACTATCCAAGTGGTTCTTGACCCTTTTCTTTGGATACCATAATTTATGTCAGGATCTAGACAATAACAATTGATTACTTTTGCAAGCAACTAAATGTGGAATTAAACCAAAATTGAAAACAACTAGAAATCAGAATCAGCAAAGAATAATAGATACAAGAAACCACCTTGAAAACTTGTATTAAACTCTTGGAAATATAATTTAAGAAATCTCTCTTTCTTCCACACCTCTCTCAGATGTACAGATCTCTTTCCAGATCTCTTTCCCTCAAGAGTTCTCTCTCTCAATTACAATCAATTCCAACAACCTGGATTGATACACATATATTTTACAATACTGTTCCAATAAGATATGAAGATCTAATCCTATATATAATATTAGAAAACATGAGCATACAATTACAGCCATTAGATGCACCTCCTAATCAAGGGCTCAAAACAGTCCTACTAAAGATAGAGATGCAGAATTAAGACTAACACTTAATCCTATCATGCAAACATTTTGTTCTGTCCATAAAAATAGATTTTGGACACACAGGTGATCGACATCGGTCCCTGCCTGTCTGCACCTGACCGATGTCAGTCGAATAGAATCGATGCCGGCATCTCCCAGTCAACTCCTGACCGACGTCAGTCACTCTTGACCGATGCCAGTGACTGTGTAACTCCAACAACCTGTAATATACTCATTTGGTGAAGCTTTTAGCTCCACACCTTAATAATCTCCCACTTGAAGATAAACAGCTGCACCAGTACCTATACAGCAACATCTTCTAGCTCCTCCATCTTCAAACTCAATCATGAAGACCAACAAAAGTTGAATGAAGATTCAACTTCTCCTTTGTTACCGGCTTAGTTGAAGACCAAGAAAAGTTGAATGAAGATTCAACTTCTCCTTTGTTACTGGCTTAGTTAACATATCAGTAGGGTTCTTATCTGTATGGATCTTTTCCAGCTTCACCTCACCATCCTCCAATACTTGTCTAATGAAGTGGTACCTAAGCTGTATATACTTTGTTCTTGAATGAAAGGCTGAATTCTTAGCCAAATGAATTGCACTCTGACTATCACTATATAATCTGCAACTCTCTTGCTCCTTTTCAATCTCTCCCATGAACCATGTCATCCATATCATCTCTTTGCTAGCCTCTGTGACTGCAATATATTCTACTTCTGTAGTTGACAAGGCAACAACCTTCTGCAACTTTGAAATCCAGCTAACCACCGTTCCACCAACAGTGAAAACATATCCTGTGGTGTTCCTTCTGCCATCCAAATCACCTGCCATATCTGAATCTACATAACCATGTAGAGAAGTGTTAGAACCTCCATAGCACAAATTCCTACTGTTGGTCCCTCTCAGATATCTAAGGATCCATTGAATTGCTTTCCAGTGCTCCTTCCCTGGATTGGCCATATACTTACTTAAAACTCCCACTACTTGGGCAATATCCGGTATAGTACATACCATTGCATGCATTAAGCTCCCAACTGCAAAAGCATATGGAACTCTACTCATGTACTCTACCTCATCATGTGAATTAGGACACTGTTCTTTACTCAACTTGAAGTGTCAAGCCATAGGTGTGCTTACCAGTTTTGCATCTTGCATATGCAAATTAAATAACTGCTTCATAAGATATACCTTATTTGAAGCTAAGGTTTTTTCATATAAATTTTCTAGAGTAGTCATTAACTCTACCGTTGACTTTGTCTGTGATAAATTAGATATCACAGTAGATGCCAGACTCAATCTTATGGATCCAAGAGCCTTTCTATCAAGAACTTCCCATTCTTCATCTTCCATGTATGTGGGCTTCTTTTCAAGCCCACCTAATAGTAAGTATAGATCTTTTTTATATAGATAATCTTCTATCTGCATTTTCCATAATTGGTAATTCTTGCCATTAAACTTCTCCATTCTCAGTTTGCTTTCTTCTGCCATTGCTAACTCCCACTCAAACAAAAATCCCTGTAGAAACCCTTGTGAGTGTCCTATAATAAACACACACTAACCAGATCTGAAACACCTGTTAGTGAACCTAAGCTCTGATACCACTTGTCAAGATCTAGACAATAACAATTGATTACTTTTGCAAGCAACTAAATGTGGAATTAAACCAGAATTGAAAACAACTAGAAATCAGAATCAGCAAAGAATAAGAGATACAAGACACCACCCTGAAAACTTGTATTAAACTCTTGGAAATAAAATTTAAGAAATCTCTCTTTCTTCCACACCTCTCTCAGATGTACAGATCTCTTTCCCTCAAGAGTTCTCTCTCTCAATTACAATCAATTCCAACAACCTAGATTGATACACATTTTTTACAATATTGTTCCAATAAGCTATGAAGATCTAATCCTATATATAATATTAGGAAACATGAGCATATAATTACAGCCATTAGATGCACCTCCTAATCAAGGGCTCAAAATAGTCCTAATAAAGATAGAGATGTGGACTTAAGACTAACACTTAATCCTATCATGCAAACATTTTGTTCTGTCCACGAAAATAGATTCTGGACGCACAGGTGACCGACATCGATCCCTACCTGTCTGCACCTGACCGACGTCGACTGAAAAAAATTGACGTCGGCATCTCCCAGTCGACTCTTGACCGACGTCGATCACTCTTGATCAACGTCGATGACTGTGTAACTCCAGCAACCTGCAATATACTCATTTGGTGAAGCTTTTAGCTCCACACCTTAACAATTTATAGGGTGACCATTTGAAGTCATAAGAAGTAATGGCTCTACCGATTGGTTGAAAATGTTCCCATCCAAAGTAATAGATTTGACCAATGCTGAGGGGATTTAGGTTGGTTTCCCCATACTTATCCCTTCTTAAGGTGACATCCATGGAATCAACGAATTAACTTAAAATATCTTATTTTACCACCTTGTATGGGACCAATCGAAGAAGATACATGGGAAGGGTTCTAGTTACTTCTATCCTAGTGATTTTACAATATTGATAAATCTAGATGTTACCAATATTATCAATATTTCTAATATGATCAGACACTCTAGGCATATAATTACCATAAATAGTTTGCTACAACATAAGGTATAAATTCTATGTCAACCTGGTCATTTTTTCCTAAACCTTTGGATTTAAATAATGTTAAATTCATCACAAATTATGTTCTTTGAATACTCTTTAGATTATTCCCAAGGTTATTCAAATGATAAGTGGACCATCCTAGTTATTGTATCCATTAGATAAGACATCATATAAAATTCACCATCCAACCTATTGTCTGAGCTACTAACTTGGTAAATCAGGTTAGCACTAATGATTTACCCTATGGAAATGATCTTGGTGGAGGTGAGGATGGTGTCTATAAGGGTAATCCAAACCTCATTAACATGGGTTATGCTTGAGAATCCATAACTTCTATTTAACAAGGCCATAACAATCCTGATTCTAGGCCTGAAAGTGGTAATTGAGATAATACAGATGACTCCCCTAACTTATAAGGTGGTTAGGTCACTTTCAATACAGATGACTCCCCTAACTTATAAGGTGGTTAGGTCACTTTCCCACTCTTATAAATTATCAGTTACATTTTTTGAATACATCCACTAATTCACTAGGTCTTCATTGTAACATATTTTGGGGGTAGTGTTGGGAGAAGAATTTAGATTCTAAATCTGCACAGGATATTTGTATGTTGTGTAGTCATTTTATCATGTATAAGTCTATTTTGTCTTATCTTCATGACTTGTAATAGATTATAATATGAACAGACTCCAATTTTGGTACCAATTATGAGAAGAAGATGAATAGTCATAAACTATAAATGTCTATATATACTTGTGTTTGTAAGAATAATAGAGTTTCACTTTTGAAGAGATCAATAAAGACTTATCTAGTTACGGTTACTTGTGTGGTTTCTTAATTTGTTTCTTATTTGTGTTATCATGTATAATTTTTGCATACTTTTTATCTAATTTAATTTGAATATATTGGTCATGTTAATAAATCACTAGTTGTTCTTATTTCCTACTCAATGCACGATAATTCACACTTGCTATGTTTCTGTTATCTAACCTTTTATATGAATATGATACACTATTTTGCATTATAAATTATATCTTAACTATCCTCATCCTTAGAATGTTCTTAACCTCTATTAATAATGGTGTGGTGAGCATGGAACACTCCTTCTAAAGGAAATTATGCTAAGATGGTTACCAAGGCAAAGAGATATTGAGATATGGTTAGACCAAATAATATGTAATCTTGAAGAAGAAGAATAAAAAAAGATTGGTCTTACCATACAAGAAATCATTTGAGAGCATATTTATGGAGAAATTTATGATTTATTTTTGTGTGAGTTTCTTTAATTACTAGCTAATTGGTTAGCATGGTTGGAATATTCTTGTTTTAACCAAGAACAAAAGAAATAATCTGGAATGAAGAAAAGATAAACCGGTTGAAAAAATTGAAAACTAACTGAACAAGAGTAATAAATTATTGGTTTACTACTAATATAAAAGGATATATAACTGAGTTTGTATTACAAAGATATATATCTTTAAAAGCTATGCAGGACTCGCTTGTTAGAGGAATTCAAGGGAATTTTTTGTAGTGACTACCTATCTTTGTAAAGATGTTGGTTGTGGACAAGGCCATGGTGCCTACTCCAACCAATATAGAGTAGTCACTTTGGGCATATGGGGGTGTGTGTGAGATGATAGTGAATGATGATTAGATGAGTGGATAAGGCTTGAATCTGAATCTAGAATGGAGACACAAGGAAAGAAGAGTTAGAATAAAATTCTAGATTTAAAATGTGTGTTGCGATAACAAAATAAATGGAGTATATAAAAGAATACCTAGGTAGCTGTGAGTAGAGTTAAGGTATAAATAAAATAGATGATGAATGAGTAAGAAGATGTGACAAGCAAGATGAAAGAGATGAAAAATAAAGGATGAAAAAAGAAGATGATAAATTCCAGCAGAAAGAATAAAGTGATGAAGAATGAGAAGAAGAGATGTTTGAAGAAGAAGGCAAGAATAGTGTGGAAATAGAGCATTTAGATGATAGATTTAGTGCACAACTACAAGAATGGGTATTATCAGAAGGACATGAATAATTAAGAAAATAAGTAGAACACAATCATAGATTAGTTACAGGTTTGAGCATAAAAGAAGTTATAAGAAATAATAATTCACTAGAAGATCACACATCCCTGCAACCCCATTTCTTATATTCCATTAGAAGTTTTCAACCAGGCAGATAGGAAGACAATAGTTGGGAAGGTCCATTTTTAGAACAAGTGCATCATTGGGGTACTAAAATTAAAAAAACATCAATACAAAAGGATTTAAAGGCCATAGGGTTTATTGAAACCAAGTAAAGAAAATAAGAAAACATAGAAGAATAGAGTGTGTAGGTTAACTTTCCTAGTGCATAGATAAATATTCATAGTATACAGGCAAGATTGCATAGAATACAATCTCCTCTTATAATAAATGCACAATAGATCCCATCAATACTAGTTTACACAATGGGTGTTGTAGGAGTAGTTATAAATATGGCAACATATGATGGGTCTACAGACCCTAAATAGTACTTATTAACTTATGAAATGAGATGGCAAGCTAAGGGCATTAATAATGAAGCTCTCAAAAAGTGTGAGTTAGTAGGGGTAATCATCGAAAGAGAACTTGAGTTTATATACTATATAGAAATTATGTGGTCAAATCTACAACAAGTTAAGGAATGGCTTGTCATATAGTTTAAGATAGAGAAATATACAAGTCAGACTATTCAAGGCTTGAAGGAGATAAGGTAGAAGTTGGGAGAATCAATCTAAGACTATGATTACATGTTCTTTGATGTTATAAATAAGGTGGAATTTTCCTTAATAAACAAAGAAAAAGTTGTATGTTTTATCAAAGGACTATGTTCTAGAATCAGATTTGCTACTGCATAGACTCAATATGCCACTAAAGCAGATGCTATAGTTGTTGCCCTACGAGTGGACCAAATTGAAGACTATGGGGAAGCTCTTGTCATAATTTATAAGATTGAAAATAAATTGAAATATTTTATGATGATGATGGAGAAATATCATGAGGTAGATAAATCTATGGTGCCTAGAGTGTGGGAAAGAAGGACATCACAAGAATGATTGTCTTAAGATCAAGATAGAGTTCTATGAAATCTATCGAATAGTAGGGCATGTAACAACGTAGTACCATCTCCTATAATAGTATGTCAAAAACCTATAAAATTTATATTATAATTTTTTTAAGATGCATAATCATGATGAAAATAATTATAAGGATTTATAGGAGATCAAAAAATACATCACCAAAAATGTACTTGTTTTCATTGCACAGTAAGTGTCCTCAAGGAAGCAAATGATTTCAGGCCTAAAGGTCGATAAAAGTTGTGTGAACCAAGCATATCCATAATTTATTTCTAGTTTGCCTCAGTACAAACCTCAAGGTCTATCCATTTAAACCCCTTATTCATTGAGTTGGACACCACCATCACCATAATACCATTATATCGTGTCTTGGATTCCATCAATGATACAGCAACAACAAATGAGTTAGACCCCACCAATTGCATAATAACAACTTTGAATTGGAGATAATACCAAGTAGAATCAACATTTGAATACAGTGAAAAAATAAGGAGGGTATAGAGGAGGTTATCAATCAAATATAGAAGGATTTAGGGAGTGGATACAAAGGAGGATACTAAGGTGGTTGGGGAAATAACTATTAACTCCCTCATTTTCAATTCTATCTATGTGAAGAGTATAATCTTATGCAACATAATTTCCCTTTAAATCCTAAAAGATGGTCTTAATACGCATACTATAAATTATATGACTAGCACAAGATAGAATATTGTCTTGTCTTGGAAAAGCAAAGAAAGGATAAGGCTATCAAAAATGTTAATATGGTGAATGTGTAATGTAATAAGGATGCATTCCTGAATGTTGTTACATGACACCAGCATGTATAAAGAGGTGTGCCTCCTCTTGAAATGCCTCTGGACTAGGGAATTTGAAAATCAAAATAAGACAAATACTTGGACCCAACTATGGAAAAGGGGCTCATATATGAAGTTGTGCAGATGTTGAAAAACATTCAACATCAAGACACAACCAAAGGAGATAATTTAATAATAGATGCCCAATGTATGGCTAGATCATGCACATTATGTGTTAGGATGGAGTTGTTACTGTGCTGATAGATTTACTAAAACTTTTAAGGACACTGTGCAATGAAGACATCTCTCAGAACATCACAAACTTACTATATAATCTACTAAAGTGTGCATAGCAAGGGCAATAAAAGATAGAAAATATATTTTAGTACATCAAAACAAAGAATCCATGGGATGTAGATGCATGAGTTGACATTAAAGTTATGGGATATGAAATTCCTAATGTTGTCTTTAATTTTTGTAGTATAGTCAACATGATTCCTAAGTCTGTATGGGAGGCTATTAGATGGCTAGTTCTAACTTACAACCCAGAAACTCTAAGCTTAGATAACTATGGAAGAGTTAATCACATTGGTATATTAGAATATGTTGAGATCAAAGTCACAAAATTGACCCTGTGAGGAGACTTTGAAGTCATTGATATGAAGACAACAATAATACATTACCAATATTATGCAAAATCAATATTGGCAAGAAATGGGCATATGATGGTCAAATGAATATCAATAATTTGTAAAATCAACTAGAGGCACATCAAGTAGATAAATTTATCATCATTATTTTGAATACAGTACACAAACCCTACATCATTTTGACTAAACCAAACTCTCTTTATGTTATGAAAGAAACCAGTTGGATGAAGGTAAAGTTTGAAGAGAACCCAAAAGCTCTACGCACAGTCGAGTGTAACTTCTTGTATGAGCATATTAAACCTCTTGTACAATCTTTACTCACTCAAAATTTGAAGACATATGAATAATGGAATATTAAACTAGTAATTACTCAGCCATTAGTAACCAAATTTATCATCGAGGATTGTGCATCCATGTCTATTAAATCCCCTACTCATTCAGAAGTTGAATTTCTCTATGAAGCAGATGATCATATGTAGGATTATATAGATCTAACTATAGAATTCACTTTTCCTTGGGAAAGAGCTTTGTCTATCATTTGAGATTTAGACACACACCTACTCAGCTGGGATTGTGGCGATCATGAACTCTGACATATGAGAATGGTATTTTCATATGAGATATAACTTCCTATATACTATGCAACTGAGGATATCAATCAATTCATTTTGAGCCTATAAATTCATGTCCCTACCATTAGTTAGTGGGGTAGTGCTTTGAATTGTGATTTAAATGGAGTTACAGTGACATGGTGGGCAATTCATAGAAATGGTCAACTCAATTGGGATGATGCATTAAAATTATTGATTAGCAAGTTCCAACTACCAAAGGTCATTAAGAGTAATTAAAATTTCTTCCAAGCAGGTGAGTGTCCTAAAATTCAAATTCACAAATGTGTTGAGTCTGGACTAAAGAAAATGTACCACTAAAGTACTAGGTTCACATCTTTTATTATACACTAGCTCTTTTACCATCAACATGGTATATGCATCAATAATGCAGGAGGGAGACAAAGCATTGGGTGCAGGTGCAAGGAGACTTTATATAGATGTTTGTTTTTGAAGATGAGAACCCTTTGGTTCACAATGCACTGCTAAAAGTCAAACATTTACTATACCATGGGTGTGCATAAGATTTAAACACCATGATGGAATCCACTGCATAGAAGAACATAACTTGTGATCTAAATATATCATTACAAAGATATAAAGATACTAAGAAAGAAGAACAATCTCTCATGTAGCCATGCCACTGAATACAATATGAAGAAGAGGACATTGAATATTTAAATACTGATGGTGATATTGATTTGATTTATTTATTTGAACCTGAATGGCCAGTAGAACTAGTAAAGGACCCCATCATAGAACCTACTAAAGAAGACAAGCTACACAACATACAAATTCTATAATAGGAAGGGAAATGAATGATACAAGAATATGTTGATGAAGAAAAGCATAATAATTACCATTATCCCATTGAAAATCATGTAACAAGCATTAGAACTAAGGAGATTCCTAAATTATGACATATAGGTGATTAATGGACCTAAGCTAAAGTTTATGAATCTATGCAACTCATACGATATTATCAAGATGTGTTTCCCACAAAATTTTTAGAGGTCAGAGGAGTCTATCCATCTATAAGATAAATTCATATCAAACTCAATTAGTGTGCATGACCCATAAAGAAATGACCATAAAATTTGAATCCCAACATGAAGTTGAAAGTGAAGGCTAAACTTGATAGAAATCTAGATACATGCATAATCTATCCCATAGAAAAGGAAGATTCAGTTAGTCCCATGATATTGAAACCTAAAAAAATAGGGGAGATCATGGTATGCGGTGATTATCATATTCTAAATGATGCATGTGTGAATGATCCATTCTCAACTCCCTTCACAGATGAAGTTTTGGAATCTGTTGTAGGCCATGAAGGTTACTCTTTCATGGATGGATTTAGTGGCTATCATCAAATACCCATCACAAAAGAAGACAAAACTAAAATGATTTTTGCCATGGAATTGGGATCCTTTATGTACAAGGTAATGCCTTGTGCCTTCAAGAATGCACCTATGATTTTTTATCATGCAGAGGTGACTGCATTCAAATATTTCATTCACAACTTTCTAGAATTTTATCTCAATGATTGGGTAGTATTTTCTTTACGTAAATAAAATTTGTCTAAATTGTGCCTCATGTTAGAATGTTGTCAAGCTCTGTGCATTGCTCTAAATTTAAAAAAATGTTTATTCTTTACACCTTTTGATGTCTTACTACATCATGTAGTATACAATGAAAGCATTTTGGTAGACCAATCCAAAATTGTATTCATTCTACGTATGCCTCCACTAGTCAGTTCCACATAAGTGAGATATTTTCTTGGTCATATAGGGTATTACCTCAAGTTTATCAAAGGATATGCATCCATTTCATCTCCATTAGAATATTTACTATGTAAAGGTGTGAAGATTGTCTATACTTCCAAGTGCCAAATAGCATTCATCAAACTAAAGCAGAGATTTGTCATTATGCCTATCCTCATCTTTCCAGATTGGAGTAATCCCTTTCATGTGCACATTGATTCTTTGGGCATCATAGTCGGTCTTGTGCTTGCATCACCAAGAGACAATGGGCTGGACCACCCCATATACTTTACAAGATGAAAGTTATCTAATGTAGAATAAAATTACATGACAACTGAAAGATAAGACTGGCTATAATGTTCACACTACATAAATTTTGACACTATCTTCTTACAACACCATTTAAATTTTTCATGAATCATCAATCTCTACACTACTTGGTCAATAATCCAAAGCTTGGAGGACACATTTCTAGATGGTTGATGTTATTTTAGTAATTCTAATTTCACATTAATGTCAAGCCAAGCAGAGAAAACATGGGGTTGAATCATCATAGTCACATTCCCAATGGTGAAAAACTAGAAAAATTAAAAGAAGATTCTCTTGATGCTCACCTATTTCATGTTTCTATGATCCCTAAATTTTTTGAAGAAATCACTAACTTCCTCAAATGAGTATTCCCTATACACTACAAAGAAAGAGACAAGAAGTAGTTTATCACTAGAGCTTTGCCACATACCATCATTAATGGGATTTTATATCATTTGGGGAAGGATAAAGTATTGTGTAGGCTAGTTCTAAAACATGAACGACCAAAAATCTTATAGGATGCACACCAAAGAATAGCAGGAGGACATTTCATCAGAGAATCTTATGCTAGGAAGTTGTTATAGAGTGAGTTATGGTGGCTAAACCTTTTTTAGGATACATATAGAGTAGCATAGCATTGCAATGTATGTCAACACATGGGGTAAACTACTATAAAGAGATGAAATGCCCTTACAACCTTTTTTATCCAAAAAACCTTTTTAACAATGGGTATTGATTTTTTTAGACCTATCAATCCACTGAGAAAATGCAATAAATCAAGGTATATTATCACTATGACAGATTACTTTACCAAATGGGTTGAAGTTGCTATAACACCTAGCTATGGTGCAAAGTATGTAGTAAAGTTTCTCTACAATAATATTATTATAAGGTTTGGATGTACCATAAATCTCATTAACAATCAAGGGACATAATTCTTGAACAACACCATCAAGGCTCTTACTAAGGAATTCATGATCTATAATCATAAAATTATTGCATACCATCCACAAGTTAATGGCCAAGCTGAGGCTTATAATAAAGTGTTGGTAAAAATGTTGACAAAGATCTACGATGTCAAGAGGGATGATTGGGAAGATCACATTCCTATGATTCTATGGGGATATAGCACACATTATAAGTGCGCTACAAGTTTTAATCCATTCCAATTGGTTTATGGGCTTGAATTAGTTATGCCAATGGAATATTTGGTACCCAGTCTACACATTTAAATTTTCATGAGACTAGGGGACCATGAGTCTTTCACCAACATACTTATCAAACTAAATAGGATGGATGAATATCAACATAGAGTATTTTGTATGTAAGAAGTTCATAAGTAGATCTACAAAGCATGGAATGATAGGAATATGTGCCATAAGGAATTTCATAAAGATCAACTAGTTTTGTTATATGATAGTCATTTCAAAGCATTTTTGGGTAAACTATAGATTTAATGGAAATGGCCTTATGTTATACATAAAATATCTCAACAAGGAACCAGTGTTTTGAGATATCTATAGGGAACCATTTTTTTAGGGTGGGTGAATGGATTTAGGCTTAAGTCCTACCACTAATAGTCTTAATTGATCTCATGTTGCTAAGTGAGTGAGTACTGAGTAACACTGAGTAGATTAGGATTTCTCATTTTTGCATGTTTTTTGTAAGTTTCTTTTTCTATGTGTTTTTGTAGATGATCTCTTCATTACCATTTGGGAACCAAGATACTAAGTATATCATGCACTAATCATGCATAAGGTAATTCATGTGCACCATCATAGATTTCATTAGGAGCAAAAGAAAGTAATTAAGTCTGAGAAATGTATGAACAAGTCACATCACCCAAAATCTTCATCATATAATGGTCATCCCCAAGTAGTTAAAGCTAGATCCAAGGTTCGATTGACTTAATCTTTAACAAATAAATGGCCCATCAACATCATCCACTCCTACTTTCATATGGATATCAAAGAGCATAACAGGTTATCTCTACACATGTGTCAATGACTAACTATCTTAATTTCTAGATCGGATAATATTTATAACATCACCAATTGCATTCATGTTGAATCGATAGCTAAGTATGACATGCAAAAACCTAAAAGCATTAAGTCTATAAAGGCATAAGCTCACAAAATAAGTATTTATTTCATCCTTGAAAATATTTTCATAACCTAAAATTTCAAAGAGTCAAGCTAGTTTTATTGTGTAGAGAGATAATAAAGTTTTAATTTCATCACTTCAGTAATCATGGATACTTCACAACTCATCAAGGGTTTGACATATGCACAAAAATAAGAAATGGGCATTAATATGGCACTAAGGTAAACAAAATTCAATGATCAAAATCTATTTGAATTCCTTAAAGTAGTATAACAGAAGCTATTTCACCCAGACCCCATTGATACTATGCAATTGCTGGCTCTCACAGTCCCCCATTACTTCCATAATATATATGTCAAGCACCTACTTTGAATGCCCACTTTTGGTGACTTGGGAGAGATTATACAAGTCTTGATTTTTTGATATAATGATGGCAACATCTATATTATCTTGGACACCACAATCATCATCAACATAGAAGCCATGGCCTGAGCTTTGGGCATATCTATGTGAGGGGACTCCCTTACTCTATACAAGATGATAATGCCACCTATTCTTTAGGTCTTGGATTTATATGTTTAGGGATATAGAGGGATCCCAATTGAGGAAATTCATGATGAACCAATGCACATCCTCATAGAATACATCACATGAAGGTTTTGGTAGATGACCAAGTCTACAAAACAAATTCCAAAAGGGGTCATGGACATTTCCCATCGCATGATCCACCAGAATGAGCAATTTAATTGGCATAAATACTTCATTAAAGAGTTACTCATAAACATTGACAAGTGATACACATCACCAAAACAAACATTCTAGTACCAATTCCTCATTTTTCTTTTGTGCTTTACATAATAGAAGTCCTTAGAGGGAGAGGTGTACCCTAATACCAAATATTGGCCAATGCAACAATTACCCAACCTCATCTAAACACCTAAGAGCAAAATCTTAGCACATGAGGGAAAATTCAAGGCATGGTGGGAAGAGTTCCTAGAGTTGATTACCACACATCCTTAGGTTTTGTTGGATGTAATGCAGTACTTGGGCCAATACGCTATTGTCACCCTACTACTAAAAGGTGTAATCATACATATCCACAAGCTATTGAGGTCTCCCTTTGGACCTATACCATTCTTTATCACCATTGCCATGGCACATCCCAAAGTCACCAAATAGAAAACTTTTACATCCTGACATGTAACACCACTCCAAGCTATACCACCTAGTGTAACCATCCCTACAACACAACAATAAGAGGAAACCACCAGTTCACAGCTATAGAAAGGAAAGTGCAAGATTTTCATTGAGCATCAATTTGCATCTCCTTAATTGAATAATAATAATAAGAGCACGGCACCCTAGTTATATGATTCTAAGGATCCCTAGATCACAAGCTCGGGTAACCTACCACAGATGGGCATGGATGAATAAGAGGTCTACTAGGTAATGATTATTGATATGGCTAGAAATTTTTATGATAGGGAGGAGGAAAAGGAATTCCTATTTTGGAAGGTTGTGTGTATGGTCTAAGTGCATAAAAAGGTTCCTAAAAATCTATGGGTGGACCTACCATCGTGCCCTGCATCCATTATTGTGAACATTATGCAAGAAGAAGCAGAGTAGTTACATCGAAGGGTTGACTTCTTTTAGTAGCAACCTTATACCACCTTCATAGTTGAAGATGTACTTGATCCACTTCTATAAATCCCACTAGATTCAATCATGCATAGAACACAAACTAGGCATGAGGCTAGGGTCTTGCCTACCCTTGAAGGATGCACATTTGATCGATCGACCACTGCACCAAAATCATGGCTTGTTCCATATTCCACTTCACCACCACCCAAATGCAGGTTGGTCACCCTGAGACATAATAAAGCATAGATTTCCAACTCTATGGTATAGCCAAATGATTCACCACCTACATCACAAGTTGAAGAGGTTGAAGAGCTTACACCAGAGTAACCCATAGTAAAAGAAAAACAAGCTTTAATGGAAGAAGTGGCTCGTGCAGTAAAATGATGAGTCATAAAGGAGGAAAATAAATGCCACAAGGAGCAAGGTCAATAAAAACAAGTAAGTTGGCAAGTTGATGAAGCCAAGGCTACATAAAAGGTTAAAGATGTAAAGGTTGATTGATAAAAATCCCTTGACATGGCCAAGAAGGCTCAAGAAACTATCAATGCAATAAAGCAAGCATAAGAGGTGTAAGATAAGAAGGATAAAGAAGCTAAACTCATTACCAAGGCTAAGGCAAAAGAAGAAAAATATAAATAGGATGTAACAACACATGCAAAGTAGGCTAAAAAGATGCCACATGTGTACAGTAGCAATTTAAGGAAGCTACAAAGAAGAAGAAATAAGAATAAGATGAAGCCCTACACTAATAGTAGACATAGGCATAAACACATGCATAAGATATGGCTAAATAAGCTAAGACTACTACCCTAGTAGAATAAAAGAAGGAAAAAGAAGAATGTGTGTAGAAGCTTAAGGTAGATGAAGAACAAATGAAACATAAAGCTGTGCATAAAGAGATAACTCAGAAAGTGGAGGAGGAGGCTAAATGAAAATAGGCTAACAATACTATATAATAACTCAAACTTACAGCAGAGGCCATAGTGAAACAATAGTAGGTACTTGAGCAACAACAAACTGAAGTAGAGTAGCCAAAATAAGAACCTATTATAGCTCAAACAGGTCCATAGCTCCTAGAATTTCCCTTGGGAGGAGTTTGGCTATGGGACATCTTGATTGTGGGTGCTCAGTGCACCACTTTCTCTTTCCCATTTGCAATAATGCCCTGACCTAACCCTTTAATGACTTCAATCACATTGGTATCACTCCCCCTCTATTAGGAATTATTATTAGATGTTTCTAGACTCCCATTGAAGAAATAACTTGATGGTACAGTAGTATTTCAAGATTTTATTGCATAGAAGGTTGCCTCTTTAAAATAAAAAATAGATCAATCAAAGGTTAAGAATGTTGATCTGAAGGCTCACCTCCATGAAGCTACCAAACTTATCCAGGATGCCTATCCCAAGTTGGTCACTCAAGTAATCAAGGATCAAGTCATGTCCAACCAATGCAGACTCAAGACTCTGGTCTCTAAGTTAACCAAGGACTGGTGTATAGCCCATAAACTCCATGCAGTCAAAACATTAGGACAAGATATAAAAATTGAGGATGTGACTCTTATCACTTTGTTGAAGAAGTACCAAGGCATGTTAGACATTGTTCCCTTCAAGAACAACAGGTTGTACATAGCCTGTTGGACTAAAAGCAACAACTAGATGATTCTCTAGCCATTTCTAACGTAGACTTTGCCATAGCTACCACCACTAAAACAACCATGGGTAGCCACACTACCATTGTGGAAGAGAAGGATATAGAACTCTAGGAGTCACTCAATACTAGGGATAATGTGTGATATAACCTCCTCAACTAGTAGATTCTACTTCTATGTAGTTCCTTCCTCAGTCTTCAAGCTTAACTCCACATAGACAAGATGGAGTAGCTAAGTGGAAAGATTCAGACAAGTGTCACCAACACCAAGGCAGCCATGAGCATAACTGATGACATAGATCTTAAAAAGAGCAATTGTTACCATGATTCATTGCACACCCTATTGCAATTGATCCAAGAAATCATTCTAGATTGGAATGCCTACAAGACAAATCTGACTCCCTTTTCCAACAGAGTCACCCAGATTGTCAACACACTTGTGTATTGACCACCTTTAGAGCTCTAGCAAATCATCACTCAACTTAAGGTTGTGTATTCTAAGTACAAGGATTGTTCTAGTTAGTCATCATCTACGTTTATGCCATCTCCATCAAGTTTACATTTATGCCACTTGTAAAGGGTGGCTACCTAGTTACCCCAACCTATTGAAAACCTGAAAGGGTGGTAGGTTGGTATGATACTTAGTTGAAAACCCAAAAGGGTGGATAAATAGTGTGTAAGAGGTGAAAACTAAAAATGGTACCTTAAATGATTACTATGACTCTTACTAGTCTAACCACTTCTTCATCCACTGCTCACTTGTGCAATTTTGGAATATCCTATGACATTGTCTCGAGATAAGACAACATTTTAAGCCTAGGAAATTGTTAGGATAAGAATTCAAATTGTAAAGCTACACATAATATTTGTCTAATATTCATGTGTTATGTACTCATTTTGTCATTTATAAGTCTATTTTTTCCCATCTCCATGACTTGTAATAGGTTAGAATATGACCAGACTCCACTTTTGGCACCAGTACGAGAATAAGATGAACAGTCACAGACTAGAAACATCTATATATACTTGTGTTTATAAGAAGAATAGAGTTCCACTTTTGAAGAGATCAATATGGACTTATCTAGTTATGGTTACCTATGTGGTTTCTTACTTTTTTCCTTTTGTACATTCTTATGTATAATTTTTTCATACTTTCTATCTATTTAATCTGAATACCCTAGTTATGTTAATAAATAACTGGTTGTTCTTACTTCCTAATTAACACATGATAATTCACACTTACTATGTATTTGTTATCCAACCTCTTGTATGAATATGATACACTATTCTACGTTGTAAAGTATATCCTATCTATCCTCATCCTTAGCATGTTTTGATGTATCAATAACCTCTGCTGACAGATAGGGAGTCTATAGTACTTCTCAAAAGCTTGTCTAGTAACATATGCTACTGGTGCATTGCGATGGATTGGCAGAAGCTTGACATAAAATTGGCCATTTATAAATATATTAAAAACTAATTCAATATACGGCATTGTCTCAAGTTTTTCCATTGCATCATATAGGCCCATGGTATTTATTGCCACCAATCCATGTCTATATTGTTGCGTGAAGGTATAAAGTTGCTTTATGGAATTACATGGTTTTGATGCTTCGACTTCTTGCCATATAGCATAATAGTGCTTGAAGTCATTATTAAGGGCAACCTCATCAAACCTTGTATCAATTTATAGCCCTAACCCTATAACAAAGTATGCAAAGGGGGAGGTGGAAGATGTAAAGCAGAGGCCATTATTTTTGCACTCAAGTTTTAGTTCTCTAAAATTGTAAAAAAAATTAGCTTGGTTGCGATAGTGATCAAATTTTTTGGGCAATAGCTAACTCAATGATAGTTTAATTATAATTAACTTAGATGATCACCTATACTACCTTTTGGATTTGTAAACCCTACTAAATTGAATGCATTTACTTGGTTGATTTATGCGTATTAATGACTGCAATGGTCATTTGCCTTTTCATTTTTTACTTATTTCATATTTTGAATCTAGACAATAAAGTGATGCCTTTTTTGAGCCCTGCTACCATGTGGATTCTCCTCCCTCCACCTCTAGGAATTTTGTCATCATTACTTGACATTTATCACATTGTCATTTCCTTTAGATAGTTTCATACTAGTATTACCTGACCAATGTGCATTTTAGAGACACATGGTGAAATTTCTCCACTCCACTTTTTCTAGGGCCTTTAATTTTTGTCCTTCACTTTATTTTCTTAGGCTAGTGGGATAATAATACATGGCATAATCTAGGTGATCCATCACTTGGGAGTGTCATATACCTTTCTACCTTGGAGTATTTGAAGACTTTGCAAAATTCTCTAACGGCAGCAGACTAGCAAGATTGTGACATGTGGATGGTTGTCATTGCTCCATTACCCTAAAACTTTTGTACAAATTAACTTTAATGTTTTCAATCATCAAGTGAATAAGATCTGAACACATGTCCAAATACTAATGATCCACTCACCCAGGAGTCTTTTAAGATTTTATAAGTGTTTGAATGGTTGTGGGCAAGTGGTTAGATACCACATGGCAGAGTTCAATGACTTGCATGAGGCAATAAAAACACTCTGATAAACTAGTTAAATGGTTATCTTGAAATAAATAAAATCTAGAGGTAGGAAGTTATATAGAAGTTCAGAAAAAGCAAAATAATAAAGACCGATTGGGTAATTCTATCCCTCACAACTTTAAAAATATATGTACACACAAGTCTTTTGACAACCATTAATAGGTTAGCCCAAAAATAAAAGTATTGAATACTCAGATAACCAAAAAAATGTTAATTCCAATAAAGTTTGGAGAAGTACATATTAACAAGATATTATTACTCAAAAAATGAGAACTTCATATACCTTGTCCTATTAATCATGCATTCAAATGTCAATAACAATGCTCACATCAAAACTACATTCTCTTCAAGGTGCAATGGGTCCCTATTTGAAATAAATTTGAGAGTAGGGGATGTTTGGTACAACATTACCTTGAAGATATATCCTAGGAGATACCTTTCAAACATGTAACCTCTTTGATGTTCTTGATACCAATAGGTATCACCCAATAATGCTTTCAATTAAATGCTCTTAAAAGGGGCATGTTGGGGGTCCAACAAGTATCTCCTAGGAGATACCTTGAAGGTACCCTTTGAAGGCATTACAAATCCCTTCAAGGTATCACCTAGTAGTGCCTTGAGGGAGATACCTTTAATTTCATTATAGTACCTTCAAGGGTAATTTGAATGTGTCTCCTAGAAGATACCTTTCAAACATGCATAAGGGTATGCTTCAAGGTATTAAAATGCCCTTCAAAGCATCACCCAGTAGTGCATTTAAACATATCTTGAAGGGCCTTATAATACTTTCAAGGTTACCCTTATGCATGTTTGAAAGGTATCTCCTAAGAGATACATTCAAGCTCTTGGGTTCACCATAGAGGTTCAAATCACATACAAGATTCCAAAATATAAGTATTTAATCATTTTCCATGATTTTGGTCAAAACACCCATTACTCAATATCATTTTTTATATTATTAAAATGCATGGTTAAATGTTTCTTTAATTAACTATTTTTCTCTAATCAACTATTCCACTCTTATGTATGTTTGAAAGGTATCTCCTAGGGGATACCTTGAAATTAGGATAAAATGAGGATTGAAGTATGCAGTATATGATATTAAAAGTTATTATTTTTTGGGATTGACATAAACAATGTTTTAAAAAAATGTGTTATACATTACCTTTTTAAAAATTTTAGGTTTTAACATATCTCTATGATTGTGTTATAGTATAATAAATTTTATCTCCTACATATAGGTATAAATTGGATTAATTTTATAAATACCCTGATTAACAAATATTCTCATGTCTTTTCCAAATGTCCAAACTAAAAAATCATACATCAATGGCTTTCTAATGTGGAGTCTTTGTTTCTATCATAAATAATGGTAAGGTCATTGGTGAAGGAAGAATACACAAAGTTCAAGGTCCAGATGCTGACTCTTTGGAATCCATAAATCTCACTTTCACATGCCATAATGAGAAAATACCTATGGAATGTGTAAGTGTTAATATGATAAAAGCTTTTGATTCAACTCTACCACTTTCATTTCCTAGAGTTTTTATGGATAATTTGGAGGATGTAGTTGATAGTTTTATTAAATGAAACACAAGAATGATGAAATATGTCACAAATAACTTTTATATAGAGGATGATATGGAAGGACACAATAATTTCAATTCAATTATGCATATACAACCATTGAAACAAGAAAACCCTTGCTTGGATTAATTGGTTCAATATATCGATGATCCTACCACATTTCATAGACTAAGAAATGATTTTATTGAGGGAAGGGTACAATTTTTTCACAAATGTACAACTCTTGAAAATGATGAAAAAAATCTTTTTGGTTATGTTAAATTTTCACAACCATGGGTTATTTTGTTCGCAATCCTATCCCAATGATGGAAAATGAATTGATAATTTACATAAGGCACATTCTACAACATTGTGAGAATTGCAATACAGAAGTAACTAAAACATCTATCATTAGATGGATTCCAACAAGATAATGGACATTGAATGTAGAGAAATCAATTCACCATACATGACACTAAAGGAGAAAGAAATTGGAAATGTTTGGGAAGTAGTGGATACTGAATTCATTCCTTGCATGATATTTTTATAGCAAAGGCATCCAAAAAAATCAACTTGTGCCTACAACTACTCATGCTAAAAAATAATTCAGCCAAACACTTCACTCAGCTAAGTGGAATTTGATGCAAGCATAAATAGTGAGATTATAAAAGTGTATGCAAATAAATGTTGTACCAAAAATGTTTTCAGTCAAGATTGTCATTTTAGATGCTAAAATATGCAATGATAAAGTTGTTTAATTGCACCACAACAGATAGGAGGCAACATGTCTTGGATGCCCTTTTTGCCAGTTTATTTAAGGAAAATAAAAACAAAATTACCATTGATTTTCAGGGTTTTGAGATCTATTTGGAAGATTAGCTTCAAATATATGGATTGAAGAGAATTAGTTTTTTTGACATTCAAAATTGTCACAAAAATGGGGAATAAAATTCATTCCATGTAGGGAGGTTTCAAAAAAAAACCACAAAAGAAGACAATGGTAGCTATATATTTATTGGACCAATTGGTGGATGACTTTGTAGATGTTTTTCCAAGACTTACATGTTGGGTAGATATAGACGGTGCACGAGATAATGTTTGACATCTTCCAACATCTTTCACTTAAGAATTTATGAGGCTACACATCAATGCAAAACTAGCAGATATGGAATATGAGCCAATATCCCAACCGAGATTCAATAACATGTGGAAAACTAATTTTTTGATGTGAAAATTGTCAAGTCTAATGAATTTGCTAGGTAAAAAACATGTATCTTGTTGACTCAACAAAAATGCTCTAGATCCCTATCTAGAGATTAGGAAGATCATATTGATCAAGAATTTATCATGCACTCAAATCAGATACTTTTTGTACGATGAATTTATTACACACATAAATGAATGTCAAATTAATACCCTAAATAATGCCTCAGTTTCATTCATGAAAAGGTGGAATGTCAAAAAACATTTGTGCTAAGGACCATGATAAAAAGCAAAGCATTTATCAATAGAATAATAGAGTTGTCAATGGCAGGGATTATCACACATGGTCATGGTGTAGGTGGATATGGACATTTTTTTTACCATATGTTCTCGGAGGGTCTAACTTTACTATCACCTCAATTAACAAGTGTTTAAAGGACATGGAAATAATAATACTATATACCTATGGATCTTTACTATATAAACCTGGATCTTCAAAATATACATTGTATGATGCACTTTTGTCTAATAACTACTACCCTGAATGCAAGAAATACATAGAAGAAGCGCAATCAATTGGTGCCTTCAAGAAACTTACTTCCATGATATACCTTCAACTAGATATCTATTATGAGGACAATAAGAACAGGTACTTCCTTCCATCCATTATTAATTTAAAAAAATGTCTAACTTTATACGGAACTAAATGTCTAACTTTACATTTACAAATTCATAAAATCAAGTTTTTTTGTACAAGTTTGTGTTGCAATATTTATCTCTTCTTGTTTACAAAATTATTTTTCTCAATGTCAAGGTTGGATTTCTCCCTATAGGACATACCCATGAGGACATTGATGACACATTTGAAAACTTTTTTGAATGTATAAAGAGGAAAGATGTGTAGAGTATGGCAGAGATGATAAAAATTTATAAGACATGTGAAAATACAGGGATATTCATGCCATATTTGATTGAATAAGTCGTAGATTTCAAAGATTATGTTAATAGTTACTAGTTGAAGGGATGAAACAAAATAGTAAGCTTGATAAAAGGTTAATATTTTCTTCTACACATGAAGGTCAGCCCATTATGAGTTGCAAAAAATCTATAAGAGATAGAAATTGGTCCCCCCTACTTAAATTATGGGGAACAAAATAAAATGGTGAGAGAAATGTTCTAGAAGGTAATTCGATGAAAATAATTTTCAAAGACCTGAAAAATGGAGAAAAGTCACAAGATTCCATTGTTGCAAAAGTCTTAGATAGAAGTAGAAAAAAGAGTGAAAAATAAATTAGAAATAACTTGATTATGTAAATAAATTCAATGAATTTGGTTTGACCAAAATTAGTAAGTGGAAGGATTTAGCATATTACTTCCAAAATATCCATGACACAATGAAACAAGACCTGTTCCCTTATGAAGTTGAATATACAGGGTATTTTTGGCTTATAACTTGCCATGACATACCCCTACATAGAGATCTACACAAAATGGTTCATGACAGGGCCCTTGATTTTGGAGTGGTATCTACAGATACATATGTTGGTCCAAGAAGTAAAAGAACAAAAATTTCATTTGATCCAGCTCAAGATGTGCAAAATAGAAATATGTCATTAGTCACACCTGACGATTATACAAGAGTGAACTACATAATATGGGTTGCTAGATCTGAAATCAATATTGAGATACTACAAATAAATTGAGATATAGAATAAAGTGACAAAATAGCTCAATTGATCCCTTTTCATGCGTAAAAAAAATATGCAGAAGAAACATAAATTTATTTAGGTTGTTTGGATAAAAAATGGAAGCCAAACCCAAATGACACCTCTTTACCATCCATTCTTATAGATAGTATCATCTACGCTTGGAAACCAAATAAAAATTGGAGAGGTCATACACTTCTTCTCACTAATTTTTTGAAAGGCATTGTAATAGACTATATGAATACATTGTCACATTAGGCACTTTAAAAATAGTGATAAAATATTGGTAGCTATTCATTTCTTTTGTGACATTGGCAATTTGAAATGGTGTTTTCTTAATTTTAGAATGAGAATTACGAATTGTTTTTTTTCAAAATTTAGTGCATATTTTTGGCATGTAAAATGTGTAATTGGGCATGTAAAATGTTTTATTATATTCACTTAAGAGATGCCTTATTATTTTATTGTTTTATTTATTTTTGGAGATTTTTTTGAGTGGCACTTTGCATTTTGTGTATTCCAAATTAGGTATTTGTATTTTGGGTCTTAAAATAAACACTATGGCATTTGTGTTTTATATTTTCTACTATGGCAATTGAGTCTTCAAAAAATTTGCATTAACAAAAGGTCTTTGGCATTTGTGAATTAGAACGTGCACTTCACATTTTGAGTATTTTAAAATAGTCTTCAAATTTTATGTATTCAAAATAGTAAGTTCAAATTTTATGAACCACAAAAGGGTCTTCAACAAAATGGTTTTCATAATTTGCACATCAGGATTTACTCATCGAATTTTATGCATTGTAAAATACACTTAGACATTCCCGTGTTTATGAAATGGTATTTAGGGTTTACGCCTTAGACTATCCCACTTCAACATTTGCATTTTGAAATTTTCACTTTGGCATTTATATCTTGGGTTTTTCCACTTCACAGTTAAATTTTTGCCAAAAGGTCTTTGGCTTTTTTGCATTTGCATTTTGTGCTTTAGCAATCAATATTGGGCATTTACCATTTGTGCATCAATAAATTTTGTTCTTCATCATTTGTATATCAATAAATGGCATTCAAAATTTTAATTTTTAAAATTACACTTTGTTCAAGTCTCACAAAATGTTTTTTGGCAACTCAAGACTTGTAAAGCCTATCTACCACAAATTCAAAGTGTGAAAGCTCAAGCACCTAAGATCATGCCACATGGCACAATATCAGTGACTCGACTGTGCATAAGGATGAATAGTCAAAATAAAAGTCTTGAGTATCAAAATCATTTGATATCATGCCATATGGCACAATCTCAATGACTCAACTATGCGAAAGGATGAAAAGTCAAAATAAATGTCTCTAATATTACAAATGATTGAGATTATGAAATGAATCATAATTTTGGTAACTCAACTATGTGAGAGACTATATAAACATTTGGGAGGTGTCGAACAACCCAAACACCCATGATAGTACCAATAGTGCAATCTCAAAGACTCTCATGAAGACCAAAGTCAATATGGGTGAACTACTAAGTTTTTGAGTGATAGACATGTGGCATGTGTGAGCTAAAATTTAATGGTCACCAGGATGTCACATGAAGATTAAATAAATAGTTCATGATCCAATCAACTATTGACACATGGCATCTCAGTCATCCCAGGTGGCTTAATCACATATTGACACATTGCATTAGGAGTCTGTAGATGACATAATCAAACTAGTTAATCAAAATCTGATTGTGTTAAATGTCTATTTTCACTGTGTTTATCTCGATTGATGTATGAATTATATTTTCTTATGAAATAAAATGCATAGGCTTATTATATATAAATGCAAAATTTGTAAACTAGTTTAAACGACTGTATAAATTTGATTGAAGATATAAAGACCCTCTCCTTCTAATGGTGTGATGTGACTATTTTGCACACTTAGATAGATGTGATTTATTTGTAATAAGTCCAATTAATTCTTGATAAGTTTAATTAATTCTTGATAAAGTCTAATTTATTTATGATAGTTTTCAAAAATTGTACTACTAATTATTTTTGATCATTTTAAATAATTTGAACTTATTACAAATACATTAAATAGATGTGATTTATTTGTAATAAGTATAATTAATTCTTGATAAAATTTAATTTATTTCTGATAGTTTTCAAAAATTTGACTACTAATTATTTCTGATCATTGTAAATAATTTGTACTTATTACAAATACATTAGATAGATGTGATTTATTTGTAATAAGTCCAACTAAATCTTGATACAGTCCAATTTATTTCTGATAGTTTTCAAAACTTTAACTACTAATTATTTTTTTATTATTTTAAATAATTTAGACTTATTACAAATACATTAGATAGATATGATTTATTTGTAATAAGTCCAAGCAATTCTTGAAATGTCTAATTAATTCTTGATAAAGCTTAATTTATTTTTGATAGTTTTTAAAAATTGGACTACTAATTATTTATGATCATTTTAAATATTTTGGACTTAATATAAATAAATTAGATAGATATGATTTATTTGTAATAAATCTAACAAAATCTTGATACAGTCCACTTTATATATGATAGTTTTCAAAAATTTGAACTGTTGATAAGTTGATATTATCTAAAATAATCCTTTCTTAATTGCTTGTATGATCATCCACTCAACAAAGATGTGATTTTAAGGTATGAGAGCCTTTTTTTTCAAGGAGGTAGATGAGACCCCATTGTATTACTTTTCATTCAAAAGATAGTGTCAGTAGAGGATTGTATTACATAGAAAGGGTGAAGAGAGACCCATTAGACTTTTCTCCTATATGGAAGAGGAAGAGGATCCCTACAATGGAAAATTAGGAGGAGGTTCAAGATGAAATTAAAGAGATGGCTTTTCCTTTTTTTCCTTTCTCCATACATCACATTAGTAAACTAGAAGTAGAACACAAAAAATGCTAACATGTTCATAAAACTAAAATAAAAAATTTAGCTGATCTTTAATTTTTTACCATTTTTGTATTAGATAGTTTGATAGTATAGTGACTTTGTAAATTTTCATTTCTTAATTTTGTTTTTAATTTTAATAAATGGATATGAACTTTTATGAGTTATAATGTGAAAATCTTAGCCAACATGTATTTGAGACTCACAGCTACAAGAATTCTTATTCAAAAAAAATCATATCTGAGACTCACAACTACAAGAATTCTTATTAAGAAAATCGTTGAATTTTCCCAGGTTTAAGGTGACAAGCTAATGTTTTGGATAGTTTGCAAATGTTAGTGTACATAAATTCATGAACTACATGGTGGTTGTCTTTATTGGTGGTGATGTGCTGGAAAACGATGGCTTGACATTACAAGACTACTTGAATGATTGTCCACAATAGTTCAAGGTTAGATTTTCTCTTACCAAAAAAAATTATATTGCATGTTTTTTATAATCTATAACTTCTATAATGGAAAATATGAGTTCTATGAATTTTCCTCATAGCGTAGTGGAGTAGTAATTAAATTATATAATTGTTTAATTTTTTGAATATATTGATCCAGATATAAGGCTATTATTGGAAGGAAAAAATTTTATTTATCTTTTCTTTTTACAAAATGTGTACTTAATTTACTTTTGTCAAGTGAAATGTAAATATTTATTCAACATTTTATCATGGAAGAGCTAGATGAATATAGTCCTTCACATTGAAATTAAGACTAGCCATTCAAATTTGATCACTGTATAGGACATGCCTCTTCTTTATGTGGTCCACTTGATGTTACCACAAAGTGTTAGATAATGTTGTATAGCCTAAAAAGGTAGAATCCTTTGCTTCATTAATCTGAAGGTATTCCTACTGTTGCGATCTAGTTGTAGTTTCCATGGTGATCTTTTAGGGCCTTATTCTTTATTGAGGAACCCTATCAACAACATGCATTTATACTTGGAAAGTTGATTATTGAATTTTTCAAACCTCGTAAAACCCTTATAATAATTGAGGTATAAAACCGACTCTCGATTGTATGCTTAAGGTTTTGGAGAAGAAGAACAATTTCCAAAGATCTACATAGAATTTTCGAAAAGTGAGTGAAGTTTTTAAAACCCCAACTTCGATAAACAATTTTGTCAAATCCATTTTTGTGCATATGCAATTATAAAAAATGACCCTACTCTTTCAAAAAACTTTCATATTATTTTTAAGAGCAAATTTTGTCTATTCATATTTTTAAAAGTTTTGTTCACCTCAATGTCTAAATCTAAATTATATTATCAATTTATAAAAACTATCTATAAATATATATATAACAACCCAAATATTCTTTTTAAAACCCTTTTATCATTTGTTATTAAATTAAATATACTCTTTATTAAAATATATTAGAAAATAAGTATGATTTTAATATTTAAAGTAGAGTTGATTTATTTAACATAATGCATGTTGAAGTAAAACCACTTTGTAATAAAACAATGACATGTTTGATGGGTTCCGTGAAGTTTACTTTTGCATGCCTCCAATTTTCGTCGTCTCATGGTAGTGAAATGCCTCATGACGTTAAAATTTATTATTATTTAAATCTCACCCGTGTGATACTGATAAGGCGAGGTCAAATCATGGGGGGAAATGACTATTTTGCAGCCAAAGTCGGGCAGAAGTAATAGACCTGAAAGATATATTGGTCACGACATGGAAGAATATACTTTATGTACCATCAGAATCATTTATTTTATTGTTTTTTTATATAATAAAATTAATTATTCGTGTAATTAAATTTGTTAATATTTTAAGTCATTTAAGATTAATTATTTATGTAATTAAATTTGTTAATTTTTAGGATTAAGTTGAAGAAAGTTAATTATTTTAAAGTTGAATTTTTGAATTCTTAATACTAAATTAAATAAAGTTAATTATTTGTACACTTATATCTCTTGGTCTTTGATATTTGAAAAAAAAATTGTATTTTTTAAAAGACAGTTTTTTCAAAATCATTAAAAAAAAAAAAACGTCATTTCTTCATGTATATGTGGAAAAGTGGATTTCATTAAACATACTAGTAAATATAACACACTAATTCATATAAAGTTTCAATCAAGTATGAATACACAAAAAGTAAGACAAACTTAATCGTATTTATCGAATATTCTAGATAATGTCAAAAGAGGATTTAGAGAGTATCTTGATTTATGATCAATCCAAAGATAACCACTAGAACCAATCAATGCAGAACAACTCTAAATAATGAAATGAACAGAACCCAAAAAAATCAGAGGAAACATAGAACCTCGACCACAATTGTAACACTCCTTTAATGGCATAATCATAACTATATCAATACAATTTTGGAAACTATCAAATACCATGAAACTGATTTGACGACCACATTTCTCTGCTCTTGGGCTCTAAAAATGTCACTCACTTTTTTAAAATTCATTGTGAATCACTAGTGAACAAATCTTCTTATTTTGAGCTCTAATAAGTTTGTAGCACCTTGAAAACCCCAAAAAATGGGAGGGAGTAAATGGGGGCCTATAGTATCGTTCCATTATTATTAGGCCCATAGGAATTTGAAAAGTTTGGTAATCAGCATACAAGTGCAAGTAGTTCAATAGGTTCTCAAAATCTCAAGTGTAATGTGTCACAACCCTTATCATTTCAATGAATGCAACAAGTAGTAAATATTATATACTCTTATCTAAATGCTTGACTTATTATTTTGGAAACATGATTATACATATGGTTACGGATTCACAATATCTAGAGAAACATTTGATGTTAATTTTAGAGGCATTTTGTGGGGCATCTCCTAGCATCACTTCAAGTTATATCTTTTGTCATTTCCTTTATCATATTGAGCTTTCATCTAATAGTATTATATATTATAGCTTTATCTTACCTATTGTATGTACCGTCATGTGCTTAGGCCTTCACACATGCTTTGTGTTGTTTTGGTTCTAGTATGAATGATATGTTTTCTCTATGGGGTATGCTTTCCTTATTTGATATTTGTTTCCTATATATTCCTTGTTTGTTTTTGTATACTTCACTTGTTGCATGTATTTGATATATTGTCCTTGTTTACTTTGTATTACTTCATGGTTTCCTATGCTACTCTTTGCATGTGATATCATCACTCTATTTTCTCAGTATACTTTCAATGTGATATTATTTGTTCTATGCATACTATATATTACTTCCTTACTCATGTATAGTTTGTATATGACATTTCTTGATGTGTGTGATATGGTGTTTTCTTGGATACTCTTTGTGCAAAAAAAATCCCTTACTATATTTATTATGCTCTATGTGGGATTCTTACTTTATGCTCAGTGTACCTTCTTTGTTTACTCTTTGTTAATATGACACCTAATTTTGGTATAAGTTGTTTTTGCACACTTGGTCCACTTGTGTGTATTTGGATATTTTGGACACATTCGAAACCACATTAGAACTTATCTTGCCTTGTTTCATCATGATAGTCTCAAATTCATTTGTTATCAACTTTCACGTCTTAGTCATCCACCTTATGATCAACCTTATTTCATCCTAATTATTTATTTTTCCTATGTCAGATTCGGTAACTCGCTGAATCTATCTCATATAGATTATATGGCCCACAAAATCCATCCTCCTATTACACATGTTTTATTATTCTATGACTATCCATATTGTTCATACTTCAGTACATTAAATTACACAATTATTTACTTAATTATTCAATTAAATTACTATATTATTGGATGCCTGAGTGGATAAATATACTAATGTTACAACTTGTTTGTGTATATCAAATTTGCTTATTCATGCATGCTTTTCATGTTTGATTTATTGCTTCATGTTTTGTGTGTGTTTTCAACTTGTTAGGATTGTGGGCATTTGAACATGTCCTTGATTATGACTCTAAGCTATCATTATGTGCTTCTATCCATGTCAGTGACATTTGAAAATGTCCCTTGTATGTGGCACCTTGGTCTTATTGCATTTTTTTTGCTTTGCATGTACTCTTTGTGTATGTGTGTGTGCCATGGCCATGAGATTTATTTGTTTAGTTTTCTCAATTTTTTATGTCATGACGGACACCATACATCATCCTAGTTTTTCAATTCCATGACGGATATCATGCATCCTCCCCAAGTTGTTCTATTCAATTTCAAATACTCAATATATGATCATTGTTCACTGCATTTCTAATTGCTAACAACTATATATATAGGACATTATGTATGCTTAGTTCTGCATACATCTTATGTTCCTATACTACTTAGTTATTTATGATGATGACACGATCTCCCATGTTATCATTAATACTTCATATTTTAAACTTTTGTATAGCCTCATTCACATAACTTTCTTGTTTTGAACTAGTTTATTATGCAAGCTTCAAAACTCACCTCAAAAGTGGGTGCATATATAGTGGCTTGTCTTAGAGACTAAGCCATAATAATACATTGCACAAACAAGAAAAAACAAGTTTTACTCAATTGATCAAAATTAATACCTAAAAATAAGTATAATGCTCCATTCAAACAAGGGCATAGGTCAATTGTGGCCAAAATAGTGCATTGTTGTCCCAGCATGCAGTAAAAAGTGATTTACATAATTTTTGAGAATCATAGATAGTTACATAATAGTTTAAAATAGGTATACATAATCATCTCAGATGATACTCAAGTTTTGTCTTAGATTTTGCTCATATTGAGGGCATCATGTGTGACATGTGTTTTGGAGTTTGCATAGATAATTTACTCATTAAATCACATGATATTACTCAGTTTTAGAATCCATATACACTCATATATCATATTG
The DNA here is from genome assembly GCA_037957365.1 of Torreya grandis. NCBI lineage: Eukaryota > Viridiplantae > Streptophyta > Pinopsida > Cupressales > Taxaceae > Torreya > Torreya grandis. The sequence continues at coordinate 531,141 of JARHVA010001038.1, read as the reverse complement.
TGGGCATGTGTGTGACATATGATCACCTCCTTACTCATTTTTGCACCAGTTTTATAGAAGGGATGGTAATTCATGTCATTCTCTATGTTGTATGCACCAAAATTAGATTATGTTATTTTTTTCATCACATTTGTGCCATTTTTGCACAAAAAATGAATATTATTTCCTTTTTAATAGTTTATTCACCTTTTTCACTAGTCTTTCACCAGACTGATCCATTGGAATTCATACACAGATTCCAAGTTACTTCACCACTTTGGGTATGCAATGATGGATTCAATCATACATTGAGTTCTTAAGCACACTATCCTATCAATGAAGATTGGGGCATACACAGACCAATCAAATATCTTCAATGATTGGGGCATGCACAGTCCAATCTATAGGTTAGAAATTCTTTGGGCTTTATCATGTAGATCCTATAATGCAAAAAGGCATTTACATCATTCCTTGTTTGTGAAGAGTTCCTTACATTGGAGAAAATGGCTATTCACTACAAAATAGACTTAAAGAACATGCGAGAAATATTCATCCCACAAGGATAGACAATTGTAGCCTTGTGAAGCATTCTCATCTCACGAAGCATCATATTTGTTTAGATCAGGTCAACATTTTAGCTAAAGATAATGAATATTGGAAAAGAAAGGTTTAAGAGACCATTGAAATAAACAAAATGCTGAACAACCTTAACAGAGACAACAAAACGGAAATAGGTGAATCATGGGGTACTATTATTAATTATCTAAAAAATGATGGTAACTCTCGTGGCGGGTAAGACTTGTTTGTTGCTTGTGTTTTTTTCTTTTGTTGTTAGATTAATATTATTATATGTTTTGAGGAAGTTGGCCACCTCCCATTAGTCTTTTCTCGTCTTATTATCACTATTTATGGAGTGGTCCACACTTAAATTTCTCAAGCTATTCAACTTTATCTTTCTTTCCCTAAGGATGGATGCACATGTTGTGCCTGAATGTCGGTCCATAATAAATTTGACATGATGATTCCAAAAATATCCATTTTAACACCATTATATGCAACACTTCACTATAAATCAAAGGTAAGTGACATAAAGAGATAGAAGTTGAAAAGTCATATGAAAAACTGTAAATGTTTGTAAAGCTCACATGGAATCATTTGTTCTTCCCTAGACAAATAGATTTTGTTCCATTGAAAGGGTTGTTTTATATTTTTTGTTTGATATATATTGCAGTGAAGTATATATCTATATCTTTCCTATGTTGATAATGTAGTTGAATACAAGGTAAATGAATGGATATCTTTTTTGTTATATTTTATATGTTGATTCATTCCTACAAACCATGGTTTGAGATTTAATTTTGTGTGAATAATGGTTGTTATACCCTAGATTACAAATTTAACATATATTTGGAGAGATCGTCAAAGATTGTTGCTAACACAATATGTCAAAACAAAATTTATATAGTTTAAACCTAATTTAATCATATGCAAAACCATAGATCGTGTGCCAAAAGTGCTCCACAATAAATACTAACTTCATACAATGATAATTGCTTGATCTTTCTAAAATCCTAGAGACTACTTGATATTTATCTATGAATGTCTAGTGTATCTCCTAGTCTCAATTAAACTATAATGCTTGTGTATTTATAAAAAAATAAATTCAAATTAGGACCCTTTTGGAACTCAAACCATTATCTAATTGTTGAAAAGGAAAAAGATATGGGACACGGGGAGTGAATGCACTTTAACTTAACAAGGATAAGAAAAGTAAGACCTAAAGCGTATAAATGCTTCTCACACATGTCAAAAACATATGAATCTTAAATCACAAAAGAGACATAAGATATCTAGAGAGAACAAAGAAAATTGAGAGAAGAATGACGACCACTAAAAAATTGAATAATTTATTAATAATATATAATTTAAATCCATAATTAAAAACAAACAAACACACTCAAATCATATTAATTAATAACTAATAATTTATTTATTTTAAAAAAGTGTTAACACCTATACCAAAATACTTGCTCATAAAAACTGGTCATCATAATAACATAAATATTTAACAAGTAAAATGCATAAAATTTATTGGACTAAGAAACTCTATTTTCGTATTGAGCCGAGAGGCATAAAGTATAGTGGCAGCAATTAACAAAATATTTAACAAGAGAAAAGTTATTTTCAAGCCCTAAGCTGAAATTCGGATAAGTTGTCCTTGTATTCCAGTTAAAGTCGACCCATTGAATTGACAAGTGGACAGGGAAATCTATGGTACTCTAGATTACGTTAGCGGTTTTGGATGATACCGAAGCTTCCCAGGAAGAATAAGCCGGCGGGATTTTCCAAGAAATTTGGCTTGTAGTGTTTAATTAATTTTGTTGCATTATCTGGACGGAGTTATCATCATTTGACAACTTCTCATCGAAATACACCTTGAAATTGTATATAAATATATGATTTCTGTAATCAATTTGCAACTGGATATACATACATTTCAGGTAATTTATGCTTTTGGCCTGCTTGACCGTACCCTCATTTATCATTTACAGTTATGAATGTTAAAGCACAGCTTCATAATCTGAGTGGGGGCAGGGCAGTGAGCTTTATAGAAAATGGATTGATTTCAAATTTTGTCTGGCGTGCTAAAATTCTTGCCAAAAAAAATATGTATAGACCTAATTGTTATCTTTTATATGGACCCAGGGGCAACAAAATGGGGCAATTATTTTGCTGTATAAAAGTGGATCAGGCAACAGTGGCCATGAAAGAGAGATTTGGACGGTATGAGGAAGTGCTGGAACCAGGCTGTCACTGCGTTCCATGGCTTTTAGGGACCCAAATCCGAGGTCATCTTTCCTTGAGGGTACAGAAACTAGATGTCCGATGTGAAACAAAGACCAAGGTGGGTATTTTGATTTGGTATTAAGTTTTCTCATAACCATGCTGATAAATCTCTGTACAAGTGATGTTTTCCTAGTGCAACAAATTCAGTGATATGAATTTTTAGATTTTAAATAAATATGTATATTTTATTATGTAATTGTTGATTTAGTTAAAATATTGCATGCAATATTGAGAGGTCATTCATCCCGATAAGTATTAATATAGAGTAACAACACAGTATGTTGTTATTTCGATATTAATGGTTGCTGATTTGGATTAACATATTGCATGCAATGGGAAAAGGTCACTCATCCTACTACCACTCAAACTCAAAAGATTATATTTATATTTTGAGTACAAAATATTTTGCTCTAAAATTTTTATTTGTTTTAAATTGTTGCAGGATAATGTTTTTGTAACCGTGGTGGCTTCTGTTCAATACCGCGCCCTTGTGGAGAAGGCAAGTGACGCGTTTTATAAGCTGAGCGATACCAGGGGGCAGATTCAAGCTTATGTATTCGATGGTAAAGTTTATCCCACAACGACTTATTCTTTAAAATGAAATTGGAGGATAAATTTGTACACGGATGGTTGTCAAATATCACTAGTTGTTAGAATACTGAATGAAAAATAAATCTCTGGTATACATGGTTCTATACTTGATAATAATATTATGTTTAGCCTGTTTTGATTTGTTCTATGGAAGACAATTGGAGAAGAGAAACCCTGACAAACTCACTCCCAAAGGATTTAGGCATAAATACCCAAGTGATCTACATGTGTTTACTTTCTTTTGTTGACTCCTACAGAGCTTGTTTCCATGTTTGATTTACAGTTGTCCGGTCAAGTGTCCCAAAGATGAACCTGGATGATGTTTTTGAGCAGAAGAGTGAGGTTGCTAAAGCTGTTGAAGAGGAACTTGAAAAGGTTAGAGATTTGAAACCCATTTCATTTCATTGCTGATTTATGTCTTCAACTGGCTAAATACTGCAAAATATTTCCCTTTATATTACACAATATGCATCAAATATTTTTTTCTAAAATCTCTATCGTTTGATGGTTCTTCACATTTATTCTAAAAGAAGTTTGGATGCGGTATGAATCAATCTTGTTTTTTGGTATGATTACAGGCTATGTCCAACTATGGATTTGAGATAGTGCAAACACTTATTGTGGATATAGAACCTGATGAGCATGTGAAGAAAGCAATGAATGAGATAAATGCAGGCAAGAATTCTTCCTCGAACAGAAGTTAATATGAAAATTTGTATTCATCAGTGCATCATTCGAATTGCTGGTTTCAGAGATTCTTATGATATATCTTTGCTGTTCATATTTTGTCTCTATTAGTTTAATTTTGGCAATATTGTTTTCAATATATCAGCTGCAAGAATGAGGTTAGCAACACAAGAAAGAGCAGAGGCAGATAAAATTTTACAAATCAAGCGAGCGGAAGGTGAAGCAGAATCAAAGTACTTATCAGGACTAGGTATTGCTCGACAAAGACAAGCAATTGTGGATGGGCTGAGGGAGAGTGTACTTGCATTCTCAGGGAACGTGCCCGGCACAACTCCAAAGGATGTGATGGATATGGTGTTGGTGACACAGTATTTTGACACGATGAAAGAGATTGGAGCACAGTCCAAGTCTTCATCAGTGTTCATACCACATGGACCTGGTGCAGTTCGTGATGTTGCTCAGCAGATCAGAGATGGATTGCTTCAGGCATCGCATTCAGAGTAATAATTAATCTGATTATCATGACAATAAAATCGGCAGCTACAATCAAGTTCATGAAGCACAGGATGATTCATATTGTAAATAATTTATTTGGATTGGATTCTGTTATCTACTTTTTCTTCCGACAGGGTCTAGCTTCTAGGCCTTTATTCACGGATTGATAGATCTTGGAGGTATGATTGATATTATTTTAAGGATTTGAAAAGACATGGTGCCAAGCTTTTCCTAATATTTAAATATTGATATGTATTCTGTATTGCCTTTTAAATTATCTCTGCTATGTTCATAGACATGGAGAATATTTTATGGAATGGTTCTTTTCCTAATCCTGTGAGCATTGGTACTTCATGTTGTATTGTGAAATGTTGATTTTAGAAAATATATATTTTAAGGATATAAGATAAACATTCAGTCAAATTGATTTGGAAATCAGATCCATTGTTTTTTAATACTATGCATGTTATTTTTATATCTCAACTGAGATTAGAGATCAAAAGCCTCATGCTCTCCCAAAACCTCCTTCCTACAACTAGAAATCCCTTGCCCTCATACCAAAAATGTTCTCTCTTCCACTCATCGTTGGGCTGATTAGACCCAATCCTCTTTATGGAGGAGGCCACTGTCGTCCATTAGATCCCTTCCCCTCTTTCTGATTTTGAATAAATTAATTTTTTATGTTATGTTTATAAGTCAAAAGAGATTAGAGTTAAGAGTTGAACTTGATATTGTTGATAGCCCGGTTGAGGATTTTGTGTTTTTGAAAAGTCAGAAAATTTTAAGAAACAAAGTTATTATTTAAAAATGGTTTATTATTTTAATTATGTTAAATAAAGTGAAATAATAATGGTATTTTTTAATTAATATTTAAAATTGATTAGTAAACTAAATAATAAGGTTAGAGAGATTTATGTTGAATATGATGTTATAAAAGATTTATTGTTTGAATTTGAACCTTATAATACGTTAGAAGATTTTTTTTTTGAATATAAACTTAGAAATGTGCTATCATATCTATCAAACACCTCTCACCCTTGAAGACATGATATTAAACCTTTTAGCCATTTCACACTACTGATGCTCCTAATATGGGTGATATCAGATTTTTGTCCCTGGTCAAGTACCAGGATTAGAATGTTGTTCCTGGTCAAGTGTCAAAAACTAAAATTTTTGACTTCTATGTTTTGTGCCCATACTCATTTTTTTCACTTCCTTTCCCTAATTTTACATGATGTGACACCTGCAAGTCCAAAAATGAATAAATAATGTTTGGGAGGTTTATGACATAGGGTTACTAACTAGTTTGAACTAACTAGTCATCTAATTTTCAAACCCTACAAATGTGTGTGTGTGTGTGTGTGTGTGTGTGTGTGTGTGTGTGTGTGTGTGTGTGTGTGTGTGTGTGTTGATCAAATGGAAATTGAATAACAAAGATATTCATCAATGTGTGCCAAAAGTATTCCACAAGAGAATGTTAGTTCAGAAAATAATAAGCACTTCCCTGATTGTTTGATTTTCAAATGGAGTATTACACTTTTTTGTGTATATGTAAATTTATGCTCAATTTTGATAACAATAACACCCATGGTGACTTCCATTGGCTTGGACCTAAAACAGGGAAAGAGAGGGACATGCTGCACCTAAATTAAAGGCAATGTAAAGTATAATATAAGTGAAAGATAAGATTAGGGGTGCACAAGTAGGTGGAATTAAGAAGATAAAAGTCAACCAGAGAGTTCATATTACCTATTTTTGACCAAATAAATATACATAAATAAGAGCATTGATATTCATAAAATGATGCTAAAATATGGCCATGTGGCTATTTAAGTTACCATAGACACCTAAAAATAGACCTTGACATTTATTAGTCATTAAATTTCATGATTATAGTGTACTTGTTTATTTGTCAATAGTTGGTCTAGATTAAGCTTTATTAGCATGTTTGTTAGGTTTTCATCATGTCCCCATCTTCTTCTAGTCCTTATTCTTATTGGAGTGATCAACACTCTAATCGAGATCATACAAGCATGCCATTATCATGAATGCATTGCACACAACAGAACTATCTATCACTATCAAATATATTACAATGTTCTCAACTCTTTGCTATGAAATACACTCCAAGAGTATCTATAAATAGGAGGAGTGAGAGGTGAGTGGAGGATAAGCAGGTGGCCCTCCCACTAGATGAGTGGTGAGACCATTGTCTCCTACTAAGGACTGAGTGGTGAGGCCACTATCCCCCACCAAGGAACTAGTGTGGCTAACTAAACACTTAAGCATGTGCACATAATATTAGTCTTAATCAAGCCCTAATCAAGCTTAACTAGGCTACTCTAACACCCTCCCTTAAACAAAGATTGGGGAGTGAACAAACAACACAAATGGGTCTTGGCTACTAGGCTTGATAAGGTACCCATTCATAAATATAGGATACAATGTGAAGTCAAATGTCCCTATGGATGCCAAACCATCTTTCTAGAATACATGGATGTCGAGTTGTTGTAACTGCCAAGTTGAAGTAGGAATGGTGTTGAATACAAAGATCACTGAAAGCAAACACTGCCCTCCAAAATATTGGGTAGAATGATGAACCCAAGGAAGCATTGGCTGAAACACCCTCCCTCAATGCTGAACTGGGAGAAGATGGCAATGAAAGTCTCAAAATAAGTGGACTGAAAAAAGGTGAAAAGTGAGAAAAAATAATGGAGGGGATGCCACACTGGTGTCACTACAAAAGTTACCAAGAATGACACTGAGACATAACAATCCTCATATGGGTTCTAGAAAATAAAGTGCCTAAATAAGATACCCATGTACAAGGAGGAATCTAAAAAACACACAAAAGGTACTAAGTGCACAAAAAACACACAACTGTTAAACAAGGAGCTCAAAACGATGAAGGAGCAAAAAAGTAGTATATGTGGGCTATGAAGCTGAAGAATGAAGGAACTATGTTAGTAGAGTCCTCACTAAGAATGCTTCCATCGCCACCAAGAATTGATAAATGATCTACCCCAAATGAATAGGAGTGGTGATGAAGATGCCTACATAGGAGTGGAGACAAAGTCTACAATAGTAAAATGCAAGGTAACATCTATATATGTGTCAAGTTGATCAATGCTAACAATTGTAAACTCAGGTATCTCAAGCCAGAGTTAAGATGCAAGTGTCTCCATGGAAGAAGGCAAGGCGTTAAGAAAGGGGCCTTGAAGGAGACAATCTACAGGACATCGGACTCTGTTGAAAATGCATTCATAGAATACAATGGAGAAAAATTAGAAAAAATGAGATACACTGCAAGGGTCTCTCAAAAAACCAATAACAATAGCTACAGTTGAGAGAGTTAAAAAAACATATGCTTCAAGGCGTCCCAAGAAAGTAAATGGCTCAATACTCAAACACAATGCTAAAAAATGTACACCAGATGGAATGAAGGCCATCAAATACAAATGCACACAATCGAATCGAAGGTCACAATGGAACTCAAATTTGCATGAGTGTTCTAGATCTACAGCTCGAACACAAAGAAACAACTGACATTGTATTCACCTAGAATAGCTCTTACGAAAAGAGACTATCAGAGATGTCAAAAGTGTAAAAGGTTTACCAAACTGAATTTGATTTACTGCCAAATGATGAGATGTGCCAAGGAACACAACAACCAAAGAAGTAGGATCTACACCATACCCCCCCCCCCCCCCCCCCAATTTTGTTGATAGGTGGAGTGATAAAAAAAGGTTCATATGAGTGAGCAGAATCCACTACTCGAACACTGACAAGTTAACACTAGATGCACCAAAATATCTCCACATTAAGCTGAAGGAGATTGTCAAACTGTCAAATAAAGAGTGTCGAAGATACAGATAAAATATCTCAAGAATATGGCCCTATGGTGAAGAGAAATTCAAGCAACTAAGGAGTGAAAAGGTACTTAGATTAGAGCACACATACACATGAAGGTAGACATGGCTAAATCAACAACCCGCCATGGCACTTTATAACTCAGTGCGAGCAAAAATATCCCATACACAAAAAAACACCAGATGATGTAGGAAACATTATAATGTTGTCAAGCTATAGAAGATGCCATCAAGAGTCATGAGAGTTGATCCAAAAACAAGGGAGTTGTGTGCAGACAAAGAAGCAATAGAGCAAAGGAACCACACTAGTAAAATTCTTACAAAGAATGCTAAAACCGCCTCCACAAGAAATCTATCCTAGATAAATATGGATGGTGTATGAATATACCTGCATGAGTGGGTGCAAGTCCACAATAGAAGAATGTGAGGCAACATCCAAAAGTGTGTTAGGGTGATTAGTCCTGACACATCTTCCGTACTCTCATCCCTGAGTGTAGGTGGATTAGAACTCTATGTCGCTCAACAACCTCATGAAGAGTGAAGCAAACAAAAAAAAGAGTCATGTCATCAAAATGTCCTAATGAAGATGAAACACCTGCTGAATATCCAATGCCATGCCAATAAATCCATGTAATAAGTTGAACAGCGGTAGCTAGTCCCTGTAAATGCTTATCAAGGCCCATAAGTAGAAGCATGCTAGAGCCAAAAAAGGATGCATCTCAAAAGAAACAGGCATATATGTAGGTAGAACTAGATTGGAATGTGCAGAGTGTGCAACAACAATAGGCAAAAAAATAACTGCAATAATGGGAGCAACAAGAACAATGTGTTGCTCGAGATCTGGCAGGGAACAATCACCAATTGTGCCAAAACAAATAGGAAGCTCAAAATAGAGCATGTCGTTGGTTGGCTGAAAAGTGTGGCAAATGATGATAAAAGCCATTATGTGTGCAAGAAACACACCCAAAGAATCAACGACCTAGAAATGATAAGTTGCAAGATGTTGGACTCTACCGAAAATGCATATGCAGTAACAATGTGGGCCCATCTGACTGCACAAAAATGTTGACACTAGGCTACACTAGACTAGCTACTCTTCAGAAGGAAAACAAGCTCTACCAAAATTTGAAGGAGATTATCAACAAACAGATATAAAATCTATCAGGAGGATGTGCATGCTAAAAAACAATCTACCAAACAAGAAGCTGCAAAAGGTAGAAGGAGCAATATGCGGCCAAAAATGTAAGTGGCAAAAGAAACGTATACGAACAATGTGGGATGTTGGGCTTGACCGAAAATGCATCCACAAGTGTACAAGTGACAAGGTGCATAGGTGTGGGGCTCTGGTGTGTCAAAAAACACTTAATGTGGCATTAAAAATGCCTCCCAGAATGGACGTCGATTAACACTAAAAATGCATCCGTGAGAAGAATATGTGGTCAACAAAGTACAATGAACAACAACCTTCAAAAAAAAAGGCGAGAGCAAAAAAATCGATTATTTTACTTATGAAGAGATCTGACCTTCCATCAAACCGAACCTCACCCTCAGTTATCGACAATCGAATGAAAATATAAAAAACATTACTTATACTCTTTATAAAAATACTAATCCCTTTTACAAATTTGACCCTTGAATTACAATTTTATCTCATTCAAAATAAATTTCCCCCTCAAAATATTTTTTCCCAATAATTACAAATGCCCCGCCACTTTTATAAAGTTGGCCACTAAACAATTTCAAAATGCCCCACTAATGATGACTGCCACTAATATCATTTTTAAAACAATAATAAGGTCTTTTCTCCGTAATGATCTCTACCATTAAGACAAAAAATTGTCCTCGCATTAGAAGGTGAGCAAAGCCACTTTTCATGATGCCCCCCACCAAAAAATGTCCTCCCGCACCTAAATCATCTCCATTTAAATAAAATCGGCCACTAAGAATCTGTCACCCCAAGAAATGTCTGCCACTACCCCACTTATTTGAAAAAGACCTATCCGTGTAGATAATATCACCGCCCCCACTCTAAATGACCACTAATTTATAATAATGCCTCCACCATGCAACCCTTTCAAACACGCATATGGACAAATATGTTTTTAAATTTTTGAAAGGACATTAAAATTCAAACATAAAACCTTTGAAATCGATCCAGGCCTGTGGAATCCGAGTTAGCAGATGAAACGACAAGCGTGCAAGCCGTGTGGGTGGACGAGTAGGCAGAGAGAGGTCCAGAACAGTTGATGTGCATGCAGCTGGATCAGCTTGAAGCTGAGTTCAATGGCCACGAACAGCTGTCCAGCCGAATGGATTCTTCACATGTTGGAGGAGCTGTGTTACTGCCTGATCACCAAGCAAAGCAAAAACACCGTGCAATGGCAAAGAGACTACGCTCCGTTCTTTGCAGAATCAATGTTTGAGTTGCACTTGCATTCTTGAGACAAAGTCGAATGAAACACACGACGATGCAAAATCAAGCAGATGTATGGCATGATGATGGTTGCCATGCCCCGCTCTGATACCATATTGGGCAATGGGTGCCATGCCCCGCTCTAATACCATATTGGAGTAATGAACACTCTAACCAGGATCATACAGGGATGCCATTAGCATTAATGCATTGCACACAACAGAACTATCTATTACCATCAAATAGATTACAATGTTCTCAACTCCTTGCTATGAAATGCACTCCAAGATTGTCTATAAATAAGAGGAGTGAGAGGTGAGTGGAGGATAAGCAGGTGGCCATTCCACTAGATGAGTGGTGAGACCATTGTCTTCCACTGAGGATTGACTAGTGAGGCCACTATCCCCCACTAAGGAGCTAGTGTGGTCCATTAAACACTTAAGTATGTGCACACAATATTAGTTTTACTCAAGTGCTAATCAAGCTTAACTAGACTAATCTAACAATTCTCTCACAGTTTTGTCCATTTTAAATCTTTTGGCACATTATTCAGAGTGATAACGATGCTCTTGCATTCATTTGGAGCACCCAAAACACTTTTGGGCCTACATTTTGGGTTCTTCCAAGTTAGAGTGCATTCCTTGTTTGGGTCCCATCTTTTTTGCCTTCTAGCTATTAGATGTCAAATTGTGTGCCAATAGATTTCTAATTTCAATTCAATTTGTCTTTAAACACATAAGAATAATATTTCATTGGACATGCAGGATACACACAACATTTATACACTATAAATGACATTGTTATAGCATTATTGAACACTCAAGAACATTATAGAAACATCAAACAAGTATTAGAGCATTTATCATCATCTTAAGCTAGTATTAAATGTTGAGCACTTTTGATACATAACCTAGGTCTTGTGTGTCATTGGAATTGTTTTGAATTATGTAATTCAATGATTTATATTTTGTTTATATTATGGGTTTGATAATTGGATGATGCTTGAAAATATAATTGATTTTAAGCGAACATTTATTAGCTTATATATACTAAGTTTGCTTGTCACAACTCTCTAAGCTTAGAATAGGATAAATGAGCATCTAATGCCACCATCATTCTTCAATATCATCTTTAAGTGCACCAATCACATGTGCCACTTAAATAACCAATAGATAAATGAGATATTTCTCTTATACAAGTTATTTATACCCCTCATATCTATTTTTATATTGAGTCATTCTTGTTAGATTAAATGTATTGTGGAGTAATCTATTTTTATCGATTCTTCATCTATTTACAGAGTGTTTTATGTCTAATGAAGTGAATGCATTATGAGGAGTTTCTTGGGCATTCATGCTCTCAAATCATTTCCCACATGGTGATCAAAGCTATTTTATAGCTTGGTATCATAGCCTTTCTCCTTTAGATTGTAGTTGTGGATTTAGGTTAGCTTTAAGCATGTCTAACATTCCAACACCACTTCTCCATTTCCTATCACTTTTTTGGACCCCCATCTTTTTGGGTTTCCAAAAATACCAATTGAGTATTTTTCGTTTGGGCCAAAACTACCTTTTTAGGCATTTTTTAGGGAAAAATTACATAGTTGTGTATTGGATAACTTTAACCCTTATCATTATGTCTAGAAGGGTTCAACCCCTATAGATCATTTATAAACTTGTTAGGTTTTTTAAAATGATTTTTTTAGAGTTTTTTGGCAACTAATCATGCATAGGTATAGTCTTGTTTAACCCTAAAGTTGAAAAATAAGTCTGATAGGCTTGACAATATAGAAATGGTTTAACCACAAGCGTGATAAACTAATCTATAGCAAGCCAATTAATAGAAAACTCAAATAAATAATATTTTGAATTTATAAAATTGAGATCACCAAAAATAGCAAAGTACAACTATTGAAAAATATTACAATAAATAAAAAATAATGGTACTTAGTTGGTTTATTATGTGCAAATAGATCTAGAATAGAAACATGTGTAAAGTATGCAAGATCAATATTTTGAACTAGTCATCAGAATTTAGAAATTTCACTTTTATGGTCACACAATCACTATCGTTAGAGCCAAACACTATCGTCAATGCTAGTGTTTGATTATGGTGCAGGTGTCTAGTACGAAATAATTACTAGATTTGGATGTGACCAACTTAGTTGTTTTAGGTTTTATATCACCCTTTTATGATGTTTCAGATATGAGACATAGGTTATAGCTCTTTGATAATTGATCAAACCCTAGGTATTTACCCTTCCTCACCCTTGGAATGAGTTTACTGAAAAATGGGTTAGTAGGCTCATGGTACCCCAAAGATTCCCATATTAATGGGTGTTTCCTACATAGCCTATACTCTAATAATGGCCTCATACTTATGTAGTTTTCCCTATGTGTGGGAAATATTGAGCACAAGGGTGCAATATGCTATATGAAGATGCATGCAATGATCTACCTTTTAATTTGACAAATATCACTCATGGGCTACTCTTTGAATATTTTAGACATCTAATATGACTCCTCTTATGTTTGATATGAAAATAATGATGAATAGGATAGAATAGAGTACTTGTGTAGTTAATTGATTGAGCTTTTGCATGTGTTTATTCGGTATTTGTTACATGAGGAATGAAAAGACTTAGACTTGTATTTATACCACACTTTTTGAAAGTATCCCATTGTATGGTTCAATAAGATAAATAGTCCAACCCATAGGTTTTGAATCATTTACAATTTAGATGAATTTTGGCTATTGGACACTAGATAATCATTTGGACACTATCGTCAACATTAGTGTCCCTCCATGGCTAGTAGTGTCTAGAAGGCTAGAAAATAGGTATGGATCTAAAACTAATAATGAAGGATGCTTATCAAATTTTAAGATTTATTTGTAGTATAGAAGACCTGGGTCATCATAATGATATATATTAGACTAAGAGATAAGTTTTTAGGCATAGTAAGATGACAGATGCAAGCCTTTCAGTAGCAAGAAGGTCTAAAACTAAAGGGTAGAGTCCTAAATTATGTTTATCAAATGTGCAAGATTAAAAAGCTATAAATATTCAATTTTAGCATCTAAACTTATAACCCCTTTAATCTAGTAATGCATAAGGATGAGATTACTATGTTAAAGGAAATAAATATGTACCTGAGTGTGTATAATTCACCTTACCTTTACTTGAGCCCACTTTGAGTGATTTGCTTGTGTATGACCTATAACCAAGAACATGCTATAGTATAAATTAGTGCATATAATCTAAATTTTTTAACATTTTAAATGCTTGAAAATAAGAGATAAAGGAAGGAGTACAAATGTGTGTCGATGCAACCATGTTATTTTTTGAGGCTTTGACTTAGTAAAGATGCTTCATTATGGAGCATTATAGTTGGAAAAGGTTCAGACCTGAACCTTGGATATTTGAATAGAAAGTTTAGAAGGTATTATTCCCCCAATATGGTGTAAGGATGAGTTTTGACATGACCATTTAGTTCATTATATCTCAATCACATAACTCAAGTGGGAATATATATAATTTGGTGAGTTTGAGTGATTTAATCAACTCATCTTATAAATTTGGTGATATTGGATGATATTTAATCACCCCAATCTATAAATATGGTGAGGTTGATGGATTTAATCACTTCAACCTAAAAAAGGAATCTATTGATGCATTAGAAAAGACTCGATAATAGTTCATCCTAATGTAATCAGTGTATCCTAGTGAGTATTATAATTGGTAAGTTTAGAAAAACTTTAGTGCAATAGCATTGCATATGCACCTATAATATAGCTGAACTAAATTATATGTGTCATAAATATGAAAATATATATGCAAAATCTATGCAAAAATTAGTGCAATGTATAGGATTATGACCCAAGTGTCTATCTAAATCATGAAACTGAATTAGAGATTGTGCAAGTGTGGAGGTCATGCCTTTGTGACATGCCCCCACTGAAATCTAGAGATAATGAGTAAATGTATAAGTGTGGGGGTCATGTTTTATTAAATTCTCCCACTAAAATCTAAATATGTTGTGAAATTGTGTAAGTATGGAGGTCATGTCTTTGTGACATGTCCCCACTGAAATTTATAAAATATGAAAATGTGGAGGTCATGCTTTTACGACATGCCCCCACTGATATACCTCCATTTTAAGGTGAGGAAAATAGAATTTGGAAGGTATATTACCTCAAAAAGATAAGTTGGTTGTATTATTTATGTATGAATCATGTAGCATATAGGGATAACATGTTATAGTATTTATATCAATTAGGCTAGCAATATGTGGTCACATCAAGTTCTAAGATGCATGATATAAACCATATACATGTCTAGATAATAGAGTAAAAGCTTAGCAAACAATCAAACACATGCACAAGAGTACTCAATGTAATGGTCCAAGGAGACTTCATATAAGGGGCAACCTCAAATGCTACAAAATTGAAAGGAATGATATATTTAAATATCTAACATGGAATGACATATTCAAATGTCCAATTAACATACAATGGCATAGGGGCCCATAGGCAAGGAAAATATTCAAATGTTCCACAAATAAGATAATAGAAAATAATGCAATACACTCAAGGAAGTGACAATATGAATGAAGCATAAGCAACCAACATAAGCATATTATACTATTCCTTGCATATATGTGTTAGAAAAAAATATTATGTAGCATAACATATCAAGTACAATGTGAAAGATATGAGAATGGATATATAATTATGTAAGTGTTAACATATAAGCTCAAGCATGATGATGTAGAAATGATCATAAAGGATATGTAACCTATATCAATCATGATCAAATAAGTAGATGCCCCCAACATATTATATATAATGAGTAGAGGAAAGGTTCAACATCTGGAAGTGCATAGATCATGTGTCTGGGTATGTCTGTATCACACTCAAAGATGTGAAACATAAGTGTATATATAAATTAAATAATATTCTATCTATTAACATAAAGTAAACACATAGATTCCAAGGAGCTAATAAGATCTAGGAATGATGAATATTTTTGTGTTTTTGAATTATTTTAATGTTTTTATGTTTTTGGAACGTTTGAGTTTTTTAAATAATTATTATATTTGTAAATCTTCTAGCTCATGGACCAAGGCGTCAGGAGGTGGGTCATTTACTTTCCAAAACCTTTTATATTTTCTTATTTCTAATGTTTCAGTGTTCTCTAGCAATTTATGATTGGAAAATGTTGTTATGGGTTTATCATCAAATCCATCATGTGAAATGCAAACTTTTTTATTTTCAAATTAGTACAGAAGGATTTTTTTTATTGGCAATTACTTTTATATCTTCCAATTACTATTGCCAAAAATAGAAAGTTAAATTTGGTTTATGTTTCATTACCCATATTAGTGTATCAACCACTTTTAGTTTTCATGTTATTGGTAGCATAATGTATCCAAGGGAGTCTAGGAAAAGTTAGAAACATTGTAACTTAGGTATATCATGGCCCAAATGTTGAAAACATGCTATAATACACAATGTTTCCTAGTTGTTTGTATTAAGCTTAAGGTGTGGACAATAAGTTCAATCAATATTTGTAGTAATAGTTAAATTTTCATGTCCATGACATCTTGAATCATGCCTCATTGTATCCTTTTCTTTTGAAATATCTAAAATAAGAGATAATTTTCATTGCTCAAGAATAATTTATATATTTCCATCATGTTGGTAAGTTTGAATTTGGCTTTATAATGCTCTACAATGATTTGTAGCATGGCCAATGATCCTATGATACATGTAATATGGTGATCTTTATTTTTGGATAGGTTTTTTTCCAAATATGTGTTTGTTAGGAGGTAGAGATATCATTTTATGCTCAAGTAACATATAAAGTATTGTATTCAGAGCATCTTATTTTACTGTGATCTATAAAATTTATTTGGAGACCTAGGAGAGGAATCCATGTTATTCACATGATGTATCTACATTTTCCCCTATAAGGTTGACTCAATGTTTGCAACCAAGAGGGATGGATTAAATAATAAGCATTTACATGTTCATCTAATACTTTTCCCTTTCCCTTATATTAATGTGCCCTTGTATCCTAAGGTGACTAATTTAACTTATACTTACCATGACCTATAGGTGTCAATAAATTATGCATAAGATGCTTAAGTGGATCAAAAATTATTTTTTGTAATTATTCATCCATCATGGCATGAGAAAGTTCATCATCCCTATCATATTAATATGAAACTTTGCCATTTTGTTGATCAGTTTGAACCAATAAAGGAAGTTAAAATGTTGGACTTTTTTGTTCTTTTGGTATCATTTGATCCTTTGATAATGGTTCATGTTCTAATTTTGTATTCATGTGCATTTCAACAACTAGTGCCTTCTAAGCATCTTGAGGAAAATTAGGCTTTTTTCTTGATTCTTCCATTTCATAGGTTGGTATGATTTCAATTGGAATGTATTGCTTTGGTGGTATGATTTTTGGAACCCATTCCATGTTGAAATGTAAGATTTGAATTTTTTTGAAAGGTTATCATTAATAGCCATTGTCAATAAGTTCCCATCATTTATGAATTTGACACATCATTGTAATGTAGATGGGATGACCTCCATTGTGTATATCCAAGGTATACCCAAGATTAAGTTATAATGTAATTATTGAGACATTAACTAGAATGTAGTTAGAACCCTTTTCAGTCCCAATATCACATTTAATGTGATGTGGTTGATTGGAGGGCTACATGAATTATCAAATCCTTTGTTATGCATGTTTAATTTTTTAATAAGACTGGTGCTAACACCCATGGTGGTTAAGAATTTTTTGCAACAAATATTTAGACTATATATGTTATCAACTAACACCCTTTTGATTCCTATGTTATGCATACTCACTTGTATAAATAAAGTAAAATCTTGGGTAATAGTATCTTTTGATGATAAATATTTTGGATCAAAGGTAATGATATTTGCATTATTTTTGAGATCTTACATAATATCTAAAAAGTAATTTGATTCAATATCACTTGGTGATTTTGTTTCACGTAATGTCTCATATAATATATACTTATAGATAGTATTTTGTTTTAAAAGCTTGAGAACTAAAATATTAGCATGTGTATTGCTCAGTTGATCAAAAAGATCATATCCTTTAATTTTAATCACCAATTCATGGTTGGGATGAACTTATTGTATATTAACATATGGCGGGATAGGTTGGGCACCCTTACCTTTTTGTGTAGTGACAATGTGAACCACAAAATACAATATAATCTATGGATAAATAATGGGAGTGGGATGGTAGTAGTTACTCAAATAGGATTTAAGAGGGACAAAGGGTTGGGAGCATGCTTGATGGCATCGTTAAATTGGTTCTATATTATGACAAAAAGAGTTATAGAGAGAGATTAAAGTTTGATCTTTTTTTAAAACACTCTCTTTATATTGCCTAATTTTGTTATTTATTTTCATTATATCACTAATTGATTTAACATAATAAACCATGACTATAATTATATACTAGATAATTAAGTAACTAATAGATATATCCATATTAAACATGATTTTAGAAAAATAGATTTTAATTTTTAAATTTCATAAACTTTGAAATAATAATTCAAGAAAATAATAAATCAAGAAAATAATAAATCAAGAAACCCTAGGACAAACTAGGATGTTGAGACCAAAGGCTGGGTTCACCAAATGTTTAACCCTAAATTTGAAAAAAAAATGTGATAAGATTAAGAATATATAAATAGGTTAAGCACAAGGGTGATACACTAATATATAGTAGTCCAATTAATAAAAAACTTAGATAAATAATATTCTTAATTTATACAACTGAGAATGATAAAAATAGTAAAGTATAACTATTGAAAGATATTGTAATAAATAATAAATAGAGGTACTTAGTTCGCTTCCTATATGCAAGTAGATATGGACTAGAAACATGTGTAAATTATGCAGGATCATTATTCTAGATCATTCATCAAATTCTATAAATCACACTTATGTGGTCATGGACACTATCATCAGATCTGGACCTTAACGTTGATGCTATTGTCTTAATATGATGTAAGTATCTAGTATTGAATAATGAGTGGATATGAATGTGACCAAATTCATTATTCTAAGTTTTTTGTCTCCTTTTTACTGATGTATTTATATTTGATATATAGGTTGTTTCTCTTTGTTAATTGATCAAACCCAAGATCTTCACCCTCAAAATCAATTTATTGAAAAATGGGTTGTGGGATCATGGTGTCAAGTTGTGACAAAAACCCATTTGTCAATGGATGCTACCTACATAACCAATACTCTAAGGAGATCCTCATATTTATGTATTTATCTCATGTGTGTGAAAGGATGTGCATAAGGGTGAAATATGCTATATGAATATGCATGTAGTGATCTAACTTGTAATTTGTCAAAAATCACTCATGCACTACTTTTTTAATGTTTTAGACTTGTAATATGATTTTATCTATGCTTGATATGAAAATAAAGATGAATAGATTAGAATATAGTTCTTGTTCATTTGATTGATTAAGATTTTATAGGTAAACTATTAGTATTTTATAGATGAGAAATGAGACAACTTATACATGTATTTATACCATACCTTTTGAAAATATCCCATGGTAGGGTTAAATAAAAAAGATAGGTTGACTCATAGGTTTTGAATCATTTTCAATTTGGATGAATTTTGGCTATAGACACTAAATAAGGATCTGAACACTAACATCGGTGTTAGTGTCCCTCTATGGCCAATAGTGTTTAGAAGGCTATAAAATAGGCATGGACATCAAATTGATAGTGAAGGATGTTTTTTAGGTTTTAATGATTATGTGCAATACATGTGACCTAGGTTATCATAATGATATGGATCAGACTAAGAGATAAGCATTTAGGCACAGTGAGATGGTGAATGTGAGACTTTTTTTATCATGAAGGTCTAGAACTAAAGGGTAGAGCCTAATTGATGTTTTTCAAATGTAATAGACTGAGATGCTATAAATATTTAATTTTAGAATCTACACATTTATATTATATAGACACATGTTGCATGTTTTTTTTTTAAAACATCATATGTCATATAGTCATTTAATTTGTACTTGTCATATAAGCATGTGTTTTTTTTGGTATTTACATGTGGATTCTATATTTTTTGCATGTTTCAATTTACACATGTCCTTCCCTAACACTATTGTACCCATGTGCATAGTCTAACATCTATTAGTCTAGCCATTAGTAGCATTACAAACTATCCACTCCACTAGCTTCTTAGCCCTTCTATGGATCCCTACCCCCCTCTTAGTCACATGCCATATGCCATGTTGTGACACTCAGAACTTAATCATTAGCTTCCTAAGATTCCATTACATAGAACCACCACATGCGATCACCATAATCCTAATCGATAATGGTTATAATCAATAATAAGCATAAAAATTTTCCACATGATCAACCACCTTGACTATTTATCCCCCAAGGGCTATCCAATTGGCCTCTTATGTAAATTTGGGCCTATTTTATCTTTGGGAAGCATATATTTTGATCTATGAGGGTTAGATACACATCATTTTTTGTTGGAATCTTGGTTTTGACACGTGAATTTTTGTGAGTTTTTAATTTTTTTTTGCAAAATTTATTTCTATAAATTACAAGTTATGCAAGAGTTTATTTTATTGTTACTTTTTTTTACCTTAAAATAGAAATAAATTTTGATCCATGTGTCAAATTCATCTACCATTTTTTTAAAGTGCACAATTTGTTGTGCTCTTCGTAGTAGTGCCTTTAGACTTTTCCTTATCAAGACTATAATTTTATTCACCTTTTTGCTAATTTATACCTGTAAAACATATGTAAAATTAGTATAACTTTCCATCAATTTATGTTATGGGTAACACTTCTTTTTTAGTACATTGGGTTGTGTGAAAAATCCTTGTATTTTGGAAATTATTGTTAATTTTTTGTGATTTTAAGTAGTTTGGGGGAGGGGTGGTTGGGTGTTCTCATATTTTGAGTGTGTTTCAATTTGATGTTATTCCTAAGTATTTTTTATACTTATTGTAATAGATTCATGCCAAGATATCCCCATCCTCACATAGACCAATAATAACCTACATTCAAAAAATGATATATTATTCTCTAAAGTATGTGCACTTTAGGATAACAGAGTTAACATTGTTTAAGATAATAGTGAAATTCAAACATAAACCTCCCTATATCTCTCACTCATTTTTAATACCCTCACTCTCTCATTAAAATACATAGTTTCACAATTGCAACATAAGATTGACACTATGGACACCCCTTCCATTGATCCTAGTTCATCATGTGACACATTACCTTTTCTTGATTTTGATAATTATCCTATGGATGTGGTTTTAGACTTTTATTTACCAATTCATGTGTTGAATTTTGTATCTAATGCACTTTTTGTTGCACCTGTTACAATCCCCCCTTAATATCAACCTACATATATGTTTGGGTCATTTGAGAATCCCACCATTAGTTTTGGATCCTATATACTTTGCTCCGTGGATCATATTGATATAGGTATTGGTAAATAGGTATAGGGTATTGTTTCTCCCATCTAGCTTATTCACTAGACTATTTTCTAAGGAATTGGTTATTGACACTGTGCTTATTCATCAAGACTACTTCATACAAGTTCAACTTATATTTTTGTTTTCTCCCCTCTTTGTGAAGATATATAGTGACACATTAGTTCTTATACACATTCACTCTGGTATAAGAACCATGATATTAATTTTATCAGGTATGAGAGTATTGAAACCCTTTCAAATTTAGATTTTTTTTGCATGCCTCATTTGTGCACATGGAACCAAATCACATGCAAGAATTTTATTCTACCATCCATGTTCATTTGTGGTGGATTTCATATCATTTTTTTGTGGTATCATTAATGCTCTTTGTAAGGATTTTACTGACATGGCTCCTCCACATTTTAATTGCATCATCTATAAAATTTTCATACAACTTAGTAATGTTCCCTTTTTTAGGGAAATTCTCATTTTTATAATGGTATTTTTTGATCGATAGACAATATCATTGTATGGAGCTATTCTTGTGTGCACACTACCTCTTTTTATTTTTTTACAATTTTTGGGATGTATCTTGTACTCAAACTAATCTATAAAGTGTTATGGTTTTTTTTTGTTTCAATCTTGTCTAACTTTATGTGTGTGTGTTTTTTGTCTCACACCCTTTTCCAATATTACTTGTTGGGTACTTCATCTCTCCCATCACCTTTAATGTCAACATTGATAACTTCTATCTATTTTTGTGACCTCTTATGTATTTTTGACATCTCTTTGGTGTTCGAGTAGTGGATTCAAACCAATTGTATATTTATCTTTAGGTTTTCACCATGTTTTAATTCCCATTTTGCATAATCATTTATGAGTGTGGATATTTCCAACCTAAATTTAAATTAAGCCCTCCATGTTTTGGATAAAATACCACCTTTATGATGGTTTTTAATTACAAGAGCTAGTTCAAGTATCCATAATGTCTCTTTATATTATTTCATTTATCTTTTTTAATATTTTTTTGTATTTTTTACATGAAACTTGATAGTGTTACTATATATAATCCATAGAATCTATCATTTGTTTATTATTTGAGCAGTGAATTTGAGTTCAAATCGTATAAATATTTCATCTACTCCAACCATTCAAAATTATGTGGGTCTTATGGTGTTTTGTATAGCTCCATTAATTTTCTTGTGATGGCATATATCAATATATACTTCTATAATTTATTAAGTTAATGACATTTATTTAGTGAACCCTTTTGTATTTTTGATACCTCATTTGAAGAATTGAAAATCTCCTTATATGGAGCTATGTCGATACATCGAGTGTATTTTTTGTCTTCTATAGTGATCAAGTGGAAGATTAAAACCACTCTTTTAGATTTGATTTAATCACCAAATGGTCATTCACTAGCACTTTTTTTGGTGGATCATCCCACCTAGTGATTTATTCATTGGTGGATTAGCTCATCTAATGTACTTGTGTGATGGATTCATCCCATCCAGTGCACCTCTCTTTAATGATGGATCAACCCATCCCATTTCAAAATTATGGTGTAGTACTTGTGTGTTATACTACTTATATGGAGGCCTTGCAACATAACTCAACACATCCAATCACTTATGCCATTTTTATTTGTTTTTTAAAATACCCTTGTGGTGTCTCATTTTTCCCTATGCACTTTATTGTACATGGGTAGCTCATTAGGCATAGCTATTAACACCCATTTTTTAGATTTTTTTAGTGTTATTGCTATGTAGTTGTCTCCCTAACTCTATCTTAATTGGTATTATTGGTGAATTAATCTATATTCACTAATATTAAGTTAACTTAGGATAGTTTATATATACTAAATGTGCTTGTCACACTTCTTTAGGATTATAAAAGGAGAAGTGAATATTTAGTACCACCACCATTTATCAATGCCACCTTTGAGTGGACCAATCACATGTGCTACTTAAATGACAAAAATATAAAGTGGATATTTCTCTTGCACAAACTATTTATACCACTCATCTCTTTTTGTGTATTGATTCATTCTAAGCATATCCAATATACTATGGAGTAATCTAATTTAATTCTTTCCTCATCTATTTGTAGAGTGTTTTATGCATAATTGAGTATATTATAATGAGTTTATTTGGAATTCATGATCTTATATCATTTCCCATTTGGTGATAAAAGACATTTTATAATACTCTATCACTTTTGGGTACGTGTTTCTATATTGAAAATATTCCTATATACCTATGTAGTTCATTTTTACTCTATTTAGTTAATTTTGAAAATATTATTTTCATTCTATTGGTTTATATCAACTACAATAATGAGGTTAGAAATAAAATAAACAATTGAGGAAAATAAAATTTTACAAATCAAGCAAGTATAAGGTGAAGTAGATTTAAAGTATTTATCATGAATATGTGTTGCTTGAAAAAAGAAAACAATTGTGGATGGGCTAAGAGAGAGTGTACTTACATCCTTAAAAATGTGTTAGGAAAAATTATATGGTGTTGGAAACACATCATTTTGACATGATGAAAGATATTGGAACACAATCCAAGTCATCATCAGTCTTCATACCACATGGACTCCATGTAAATTGTGATGTTTATCAATAGATCATAAATGGATTGATATATTTATCACACACTCAATAATTATTATGATTATAATATTAATAAAATCAACAAAAATAATCAAGTTCATGAAGCATTGGATGATTCATGTCGTGAATAATTTATTTGGATTGTATTTTTTGTATCTTTTAGTTTTGAGCGTGTCTAGATTCTAGGCCTTTATTAATGGATTGATTGATCTTTGATATATTGGTTGATATTATTATAAGGATTATAAAATACATGATGATAGTATTTTATTATTTTAAATTTTGATATGCATTTTGTATCTTAAATTTTCTCTACTATGTTTATAGACATGGAGAATGTTTTATGAAATGTTTATTTTCTTACCATTGTGAGCATGGTCCTTCTTGTGGTTTCATGATATGGTGATTTTAGATAATTAACATATATAATTCTGATTTTGAATTAACTATTTTTTATATTACTATGCATGTTATGTTTATAAGTCAAAATAGATTAGAATTGATATTTAATCCAACTTTTGTTAATGGCATAGTTAGGGTTTTTATGTTCTAAAAGAGTTAGAATATATTAAGGAGAGAACTCATAATTTTAAAATAGTTTATTTATAGATACTAATATCTAGTCTTCGGTACTTGATAATGAAAAGATTAACACATATTTAACATGCATGTTGAGTGCATAAATAAAGGTTGTAATCCACCATTCTCTCACACTATCATGTTATCTCATTTGTTGAAACTTTTGTTCTACTATTACACACCTACATGAACCTCACTATCTATTTCAAACATGATATATATCCTACACAAACATATCTAGACTCTTATCTTAGTCAATCTATACATAGATTGATTTCATCTAATTTATGTAGTATCATTAGTTGATAATGATATAATATGATTAGAACCAACCCTTCCACAATAATGGTTAATTTTAAAAATCAAACCTTTCATTAAGGTTAGCCCATTTTCCTAGCATGATGTTGGCATAAGAAACCGCCCAATTGGATCCATATATAAAAAATAAAAGACTCATTCAAAATGGACTTGGCACTTATTTAAAACACATGTATACACTTTTTCACAATGATAAAATCTGCCATATTCTTCCCCAATTGAAAATTTCTCACTAGGAATATCATAAGGCAAGTCTAAAGCACATTAAATCCAAGTTAAATAGAGAATTTTTAAGTATAAAATCCAAATCATTGGTTGCATAGATATAGCAAAGGAACACAATTAAATAATCACACTAAGTGGTATAAATTCATGTGGCTTGATTTCCCTCCTTAGAGTATCAAATGCATATGCATTGGTCAATCATCAAATGGGGCTGATTGGGGTTAGTTCATTTGATTACACTTTCCTTTTTTTTTTAGATTTTTAGCCCTCACAGGCACATCTAAGGTTTCAAGGAAAAGAATACTAATTTATATTGTTGTGTGCATCATCAAGTTTGAATATCGTGAATACAAAACATATAGATACAAGTGTAAGTGATTGTATGTTCATAGTTTTTCATTTTTGCATAGGTTAATACCAACTAGTAGAGGTCAGTATCGATTGGAAATACTAACCCAATCCCTCAAAATTGGCAAAGAACCAATTTCAGAACTAAATGAACCACAACTTGTTTTATCCTAGTTTTCACTTCTAGAATACATTTAAAATCAAACAGTCACCTAGAAAATCTATGTACTCATCTCTTGGTTGTACTTAATATATTTAGCATATACCACTTGTTGAATCATTGTAATCACTTTTAGTATTTCACTATTATATATATGCTTGAATGCCATAGCTTAATATCTAAATTTTTATACAAGTTTTTATCCTAATTATATAGATTAATTCATCTTAATACAAATTAGTTAAAATATATATTATATTAATTATGCTAAATAAAGTTAAATATTGATGGTAACATCTAATTAATATGTAAAATTTGTAAATTAAATACATCTAATTAGGGGGTTTATATCTAATGTGATGTTATAAAAGATCTATTATTTGAATTTGAACCTTAAGATGCTTTAAAAGATCTTCCATCTAAATTTGAACCTAAAATTTCACTACCAAACTTGTCAAACACCTCAAATCCCTAAATATGTGTTACCAATCCTATTAGACACATTGCACCCCCGATGCTCCTAACAAGTGTAGGGACTAGGTTGCCATTAATAGTTAGGTACCATGAGTATATTTTTTTCTCTTGGCACTAGTATACTTTTATTAATTTATAATAATTTTGTGTCAAAAAAATATTCATGGTTACCAACATTATATGTACATCACAAATTACTTATGACAAAACTTTAATCAAGGTTAAATTTGGTGAAGTAATCTACATTAGGTTTTTATTTCCTCTACTAAAAATCATTGCATCTACAGGTAAAATAAACCATATGTACTTATAACTCTAAACTATTTGGTTGACTTTATATTTATGAACATGATAAATATATCTAAGAATCTATAGACTAGACACATGCTCTAGCTTAGTTATTCTTAATTAGTATTGGATACATATGAAAGTAGAGTGAAGATCCAAGTGCCATTTGTATACACATAATATTTTTCACTTTGATCACTTTATTGATGGTTTATTTTGTAGAGGCTTATTAGTGCATCAATCTCCCTGAGTGCACACCTTAAAGGGTGCACTAAGATAGGGGTGTGATCAATTTTTAGTACTTTGTGACATATTTTTGCATACTAATTTATCATATAATCACTAAAATCTATCTTACCTCCTTTGAGTATCTTTCCATCTTACCTCTCCATCTAAATTCTATCCAAATATTATATCTTCCTTATATCAGCATGGCTGATATAGTTTATTTCATACTTTATCTTCCTTGTATTATATTGGCCAACCTAATACAATTTTGAGCTTATATTTTTATAATGTCATAGGTCCTTTTGATAGAATTCATGAAGCATTGAGTGATGAAAGCATATGGTAGTTTCATCTATCCAGATAATTCTCTTGAGGGAACCATATGGATTAGTGCTAGGGAATAGTGTTACTTCATTGCAAACTTAACTTGGTCCTTGAGCTATCTAAGAAAGTCCTCTAGAAAATTCCACTCATTACCAAAGGCTTCCTTCATCCCAACATACCATCCCTTCATTTTGACCTTGTGGGAGGAAATTATCATGTCAGGGTAAGTTAATGATTTAAACTACTCTGCAGGGGATTTATACTTAGGAGGGTAAGCCCATTTCAATTCTCTAATTATGTAATTAGGTACACTAATATCATCAAAAATTAGTAATAAGAGGATAACATTGCATGAAAAAAATTTGTTCAATAGGTGATGGGATTTCTATGCATCCATAATAATCTTATTAGCAAAGTATTATGCCTAGTTGTACTTCACTACCTAGGTAACTTCATGGGAGACATATAGATGTGCCATGGACACCTCTTTCCATCTATCGATGCATCTAACCTTGGTCATGAATATGTATGAGACCACTTTAATGGAAAGATCTTGGAGACTTGTAATATGCATTACATGGATTTTTTTCAATACTTAAACACCATTGCAATCTTTGCAATCACCTCTTGGTCCTCCAAGTCATAAGCAAGGTCAATGCCTAAGCATTGCAACCCTATGAATTTACTTATCCTTTCAGGTGTGATCTAAATTTAACACCCAGTAAAATAGAAATAGTCTTCATACACTCGATAAATCAAAAACTTGATTGCTTCTATCGACTTCCCAAAATATATAAGATTAAATAATTAAAATAATCTTACATCATTAAGATTATTAAAAATACTCAAATCATATAAAATCTCATTCCTTATGTTCTGATACTCTACCCAATATTTGCATTGCATTTCTAATTAATTTATAGGTTGGTAATGGTTATAATCAAAAATATTAAAAGTGGGTGCATTTGACACCCAATTATCAGTGCACAACACTACTTCTAAATATTGCATCTCCTTGATCAATAGTGGGGGTGGAGGTGGTACAATATCCTTCTTCTTAGCCTAGTGCACCATCCCTAATTCTATGTTTTCCTCAGCTTTTGATACCTCTTTTGTGCACATGCTAAACTCTTCAAGTACTTATTATCTAATCAAAACCAATTGAACACCCATGCTCTCAAATTCTTCTTCTTCTAGTATTATAAGTAGGGTCTCTCTACATTGGGCCTTTTTATTTAGATGCATCACCCTTTGAGGAGCTTGAAGGTCAAGGCATGGCCATCTAATCCTCTTAAAATAATATGCGATTATGTGATTACTTTGTTGACTTGCTTGGCTCCCTTGTTTCAACACCCTCTAATGGTGGATGTTGACCTATGCAACCTGTGATTCTATAAACTTGCACTTTTGCAATCACCCTTTCAATACTCTACTTATTTACCACAACTAATTCACTCTACAATACTAAAAATAGCCTTAAATAGTTGATTTACACTCATCTAAAAACTTAACAATGTTCTTATAGTATCTCAACAATGTTCCTTTGGCTCTATGAATTCATGAATTTCACAATAGTAAAATGTAAAGTGATATACATTTAACCTTTTATAGCCTTAAGGGGGTAAATAACACTTATTAACCTAATAACTCATCCATCACTTCATGTAATTAATGCTCTAATGTTATTATCATGATTCATACTTGGCACACTTGCCATTACCACTTCTTTCCTTATATTAAATACATTTTTGCCATTTCGTGCTTTTCCTAAAATGCATGACGATTGTAAATAATTTTGAAAATTTCCATTCCAAAGGTAGGAACCTCACTTATTTACCTTGACTTAGCTTAGCAATTATGCACCATATATTGCATACCTATATGTCTTTACACTTCCACTTACATGCCCCTTTTTCCCATGCGTATTCCTATTCACCATTTCCTTGGCGCTCTATAGGTTTACTTCTTCTACCCTTCTTACCCCACACAAAAATTTGTATATGGTCCTCCATGACATTACAAATAAATACAAATATAAATAATAGAGTGTTGACCCTAAATAAATCAAGGGCATGCAACCAATACCATGATTTATTGAAAACAACCAAAATCCTAGACTAACCTAGTGGCATATGCCTTATTAGCTAGAGGGAAGACACTGCTTAGATAGTAGGTCTGTAACTTACTACCATTGAAATGGTCAGGAAGGAATTGGCCATATAATCACTTCAATTTACATGCATTGATGGGATGAATACCATGAATAATGAATGGTCCATCCCAGTGGACATGAAACTTTTTTGATTGGTGCATAAACTTGGAGTCATACACCAAAACCTATATGCCTTGATAAAAAATCTTGTTCTTTAAATGGTGATCATGTCAAGCCTTATGTTTATGCTTCTCCACTCCTTGAATCCAATGCATGAAAAACTGGGTTTCATCTAGCTAAAGTAGAGCATCCAATCACACTTCCAAGGATTGTTCATCGTCCAATTGACCAATGCAAGTAATTCAAAGAGAATAGATAAGTAATTTAACTGAGATAATGGTTTTGGTACCAAAGACAAGATTACAAGTTGTGATCTTGTTTAATCATTGATATGTAGTTTGATAAACCCATAACATTATAGAAACATGATTATCCTAGTCAATGCATATAATATTGAAAATCTTAGTCAAGGTATTACCCAAGATCTTATTTAATGTTTTAGCTATACCATTGGCCTAAGGATGGTAAGGTATAGTGTTGTGGTGCATGATCATGAATTAAGCCAAGAAGATGCAGATGGTCTCGTTAAATAAATGAGTTCCTTGATCACTATTTAGACTTAACAGACATCTCTACCATGTAATGATATTCTCCCAGATAAATCAAGTATCAGTGGTAGTGGAACAATCCATGGTTGGCACAACTTCATCCCAATGAGTAAGGTAGTGATAAAAAAGTGTGCACTGGTATGCCTACCTATTGGATTAATAGGGACAAATAATTTAATAGCCTAATTTTTCAAGGGTTTATGTGCCAATATAGGATGAAGGGGAATAGCATCCATTTTGTTTAGATTACCCACATTATAGACACCCCATTTTGGCCACAACTAGCTTCCAACTAGACTTTAGATTGATTTCTACCATATAATGCAAATTAAGCCTAAGAATCATTAAATGTGCCAATTTTGTCCACAAATTAGACATTTATTCTCATTATCATGTTGAGGCATCCTTATTTGGGGTATTATCATATATTTAATAATAACCTCTCATTAATTCATCTCAAGTCACATTGTGACCTAACAACTGGCAGTTTGGCCTTTGGACCCATTAAGCGGAGCACTTGAGAAATTCCTTAAGTGATAAAATGCTAAGCATAATAAATCAAATAATTAAACTAGATTAAATACTTAAGTGAATTTTCCATGTGCAATAAGTGAAAAAAAAATTTCAAAAATAAAAATTTAATAAATATGAGGTGATGATGACATCATCATATTCAAAGACAAGGAATTTAAAAGATCTCCCTAAATGCAACAAATTTAGAAATGGAGACCCATCCTTAATAAATGGGATCTCTATCCCAAATATTAATTACATTTCCCCTCCTTAACTCAACTAGGGTTATCCTTAACTCACCTAGGGTTAGTTTGAATTCAACTATGGTTAAGTCTAACCTAACTACACTTAGGTTAAAGTTAACTTTAGAGGCTATAAATACAAGGCCTCACCCATTGATATTTAAGATTTTTATGTGCAATTTTATTATGTCAAAATACCTCCAAAAATATTTTCATAAGCCAAGCCAAGCCTAAGCCAACCAACATTACCAAGGTGACAAGGCGAAGTGGAGTAATGGAACTTCATTGATAAATATTTTTTGATCACATAGCTAATCACATCATTCCATTGCCAACTCAAAACCCTTGCTTTCATAGATGGTAAAATCTCTTTTTTTTCTCTCATTTTGATAGTTATTTTTTTAGTTCTCTATCTCCTTGATTGTCAAGGTTGAGGGTGTTAGTTTTTAGTGTGTTTTTTTTTTTTTGTTTTCTTGACTATCACCATACTAATCTCCCCTCTATGTCAATTTCCTTGATCATATAATGACATGTCCAGTGGGATGCACACCCCACAAATTTCTTCTCATATCCTTTTAGAGCCTCTTGCTAACATTTTTCATGCTCAAATTTTGACTTAATGACCAAAAAAGTGGAAAATTAAAGCTCATGATTGAGATACAAGAAGTTGTAGTTTTACACATGTAACATGAAATTTTGCTCTATTGAGTTACAATATTACTGATGCAATTTTGGCTTTAAGTTGTGATTTTTCTCTATGTAATTGAATTATTGTGTCATTAGATTTTTTTTGTGTACAAGTTGTGATATTGCACTATGTAAGTACAATTTTGCCTCACAATAGTCAATTTTACATTTAAAAATGTAATTTTGCATTGTTATAATCTATCTTACCATGTAGTTGTGGTATTGCAATCATAATATGCATTATTAAAGTGATATATGCATTATTGTGTGAACTTGAAAGGGTCATTTTTATCTACCATAGGTGGTATTATGCTCACATTATGCAGTTTTGTGTTAACACCATCTATTTTACAAAAAAATATTGTTTTGAGTTGTGAAGATGCATTATTGCATTCACAATATGTGATTTTTTATATGTGTAAATGAATTTTTATGCTAACAGTCTATTTTGTCTGCTAAAGTGCATTTTTAGCTAACAATTACACTTTTGCAAAAATGTGGTATTGCTCTACAGATATGTTGTATTACATTGTGTGAAAAAAATAGAAAACCCAAGAGCTAAATTTTAATTGTTGTTTGCTCATTTTATTTTTAGCTTCCAATAAAAAGAACCCCCTAACACTTTTTGTAGGACCTAAAGGCCAAGTAAAGACATTTTTTTGGAACTTTAAGTCTTCAAATCACATTTAAATTTGGTGTTTAAAATTTCTTAGTCACTTTATTTTTATTTTTCAAAGTTCACAAATCAACAAACAAATCCAAGGGGATAAATTTCACATCACATTTCACTTGGTATTTTTAAAATGAACTCAAACTTAGACTAAGTGATCTTAAGAGCTTTTTTGTTTATCATTTTATTTATTTATTCTATATTTTTACAAAATAGACTTACCATATATGCTCTCCCCCCATCCCCTTTAGAGAACTTGAGTGACCAAAAGTGCTTTGTCCATTACTTTTGTCACTTAGTCCAAGCATATAAGGAATGTCTTTAAGGCATTCCCCAATATCCGAGTGACTTGGGTGATCCTAAAATGACCTTAAAGTCCTACATTTATTTTATTACATCTTGTCTTGTGGGAGGGATTTCATCACCTCCCCATAAGTTCTTTAGGGAAGCGTTGACCTAGGATTTCATCTCCCAACATCATTTCAACCCCATTCCATGGTAAGGTATATAAATCAGGGCATGTGATACTATAATTGTTAAGGCACTACGCAGCTAGCCTCTTTGATTGTAATGAAAATCTGAATTAGGTTTAGAAAAACATTGGATTCCACCAAGAAGTACATGGATGGAATCAATATGCAAAATAATATACCCTTGGATTGTAAGTTAGATGGTATGAAATAAATTGATGAGACTGCATCTCTAGTGTTAACCACACTTGGGACCATCTAAAACATGTGAAACTTATATTTTTTAGATAAACCCCACTTGTCACAAAAATATTATCAATGCATGACGAGTAGCCTAAATTTTCATGTCATTGTACAAATTATTGAAAGAAGAGGGGGCCTAAAAACCCTACTTTTCATGTGCATCTAAATTTTTTGGATTAACAAACTATTTCCTCTCAAGGTGTATATAGATGGAATTTGATGATACGAATCCACCTTGTCAATTTTTAGGAATAGGATGATACACTTAGGTATTTTTTTGTGAATTTTAATTTTACTTACATTGTTTGGAGTCAAAAATATATTTGTTTCTCAAAACACATGTCAAAATCACATCCAAATCAAGTCATGTTTACACACCCCTTTTAGCCTAAATAGGTGTTATGTCATCCATCTGATGCCACACTTTACCTTAGACATTTTCCAAAAATTTTGTGTGTGTGTGTGTGTGTGTGTCACTTCTTTGAAAGGGGTGTCTATACTCTACCTATTTCCTTCCAATTATTTGCCTTAGAGTTTTGAAACAAAAGTGTTTTCATACCCTTTGATCAAGATAGCATCAATACGTTGCTCACATTGTTTCAAAACCTTTGTCTTATATCCAATTGAGTTCAAAACCATGTATGCCTTTTGGGTCTATGATAAGTATCACTATGCCATCCAATTTGATATAGAATGTTTTCCACTTGAGAAACCAAGTCTTTTTAACCAAGTTCAAAATTGGTCTTTTGAAGTTCAAATTCAAATGTTGATTGGTTTATGCCTATGCCTAACTTAATTTTAACTTAGATGTTTACCTCTCACTTTTGGATTGTGCACCTAGACTGATTACTTGTTTGATTTGAAGACATTTAGTGCCTAGATTTTGGAAGTGGTATTTTTTATGTGTCTCACGTCTCTTTTGTTTCTTATAAATAAGGTTGAAACTCTCTCTCCAAGTACAACCTTAAGTGTGATTAGTTTACATTTGAGTCTTGCTTATCACTCGGGCTTGAATGTTTTATTCCTTGTCCTTATTTTTGCCTACTTGGAATTGATTTTCCCAATTAATTTTATGCATATGCCTAAAGTTGAATGTCTTTTACCAATGGTCAAGTTTGTGTTTTAATTTTTATGCCTAGTTTGAGTCCAAGTGTTTCAAATTGTTAGATTAAATTGTCTTTCCATTTTTACCTCAACCTAGTATGTTTCAAATATAGATTTTGTATCATGTTTCCAAAATACCTATCACTTTGCCTTTTGTTCCTAGACCTAGTGTGTTTTCAAGTTTAGCTTTTGTGTCATTTTTCAAAAGATCTATCATTTTACATTTTATTTTTGACCTAGTTTGTTTTGAGCCTAGCTTTGTGCCTTATTCCCAAAGACTATAAACACTTTCATTTTAAGACCTAAATTAGAGTTGTTTGAAACACTTTTACCAAAATTGGCATTCAGATTTACCATTTACTTAACCATTTGTGTGAGACATTTGACATTAGACCTTGATGAAAATTTAGACTGAGTTTATCATTGATCAATTTTAGAGAACAACTTCATTTTTAGGTAAAGTTTATACCAAGTTTATAGTTTAGACCAAATTTATAGACATTCCAAGTTTAGATCACATTTATTGTTTGAACCAAGTTTGGGCCATTTTCTATTTAGACCACATTTTCAAAGTTTATAGAACTCTAAACCTATTTTTTGTGAAATTTTAGTCATGGATTTGGATATGCCTCACTAAATTCATAGTGTAACCTTGTACAATCAAAATTATGATAACATGTTCATGAATGATAACTTTGTTTAAGACCCATATGGAGATGATGTAGTTTGTGAGATGGATCCCTATCCTCCTTACACTACTCAATATAAGGAACAAAGTCAAGATCCACTAGCACACTATTAGGTTAACACATATCCATATTTAGAACAAGAATAAAATCAAATAACATAATATCTTGCTAGTGTGCCATCGATTATGGAACAAGTCCAAGTCCACCATACTATGTTACTATGCCATCGACATATGGCCCATACTTGTTTGATTATCACTTTTTTGAAAACAATGAAAAACTTTTGGTCATATCTATAGAAGTAGGGTCAAAGTTTCTAGAAGACTTCCCCCATGAAAACTTACTTAGTCTATTAAGAGTGCAGATAAATATGCCTTACACTCAAATTATGGAACAAGCCTCTAATAGTTGTCCTCAATCACTCATGCCAATTTTATACCAAGATATAAATATGATTGAAAGAGGAAAGGAACCCATATAGTATCAATTCACATATATGCAACAATCATATTAGACCTACATTAATCTTGTGCATAATTTTAATGCCATGACCATATTGAATTCTCCTCTCATTAAGCTAACTCCTTTAATAGGATAACTACTTGATTCGATAGGTTAATATATCCAATTGTAGATCCATTTGCTTAAATAGTTTCATTAGGATACATGTTCAATGTCCCATTATTGAAAAAGTGATTATGGATTCCACTCAAGACAATGTGTAAAATATAATGGATAATAGGCAAGTGTCATCCACTTTAGGCTAAGGTGAGACAAATGTACCAACAAATAATTCACAACAACAAGTGCCTCTAGTTAATACCATGATTCATTCACAATAGCAGGGGGAAGGAATGCCTACATCTAAAACACATCAAATTAATCCCAATCCTCAACCATATACTTTTTCAAGCATACAACAATAGGGAATGAGTAATCAAGTACCAACCAATACTTTGCCTCAATAACAAGTGATGAATGTTATCCCATCTCAATAAATGATGGTTAATATTCTAGGACAATAATACCAAAAAAAATTATCATCGTAATAGAGGTAGAACACTTTGTCACCTCAACAGGGGGAAGTAAT
Source organism: Torreya grandis (assembly GCA_037957365.1). NCBI lineage: Eukaryota > Viridiplantae > Streptophyta > Pinopsida > Cupressales > Taxaceae > Torreya > Torreya grandis. Next base: position 495,633 of record JARHVA010001038.1, on the reverse strand, counting down.
TGTTCCATATCAATAGGTAGTGATAAATGTACCTCAACAATCATAGATAAATGTACCTCTACAGTCACACATGTTATCTAATCAATAATGTATTTTTATTTTTCAAAGACAAATACCAAACATCTAACAATCATCTAGTTCATAATAATGTGTTTTTGCACAACAAAGAGGTAATGTCCAACAAGTACCTATCAGGCAATAATTGCCTTCTACTTATCAAGTACCATAGATTAAAAGATAGGGCCTTAGTCAATAGCAAGTTCCCTTTATTCAGCTAGGTTTGACTTGTTAGTAGCAAGTCCCTACTCAACCTTAGTACGCATAATATAGTTCACAAATCCATATATTAAATCCAAACTAGAATATCTATCAATAATGTGTGTTATTTTAATAGTTTTAACCTAACCTATGAATGCATATTATTGATTAATTCATCCATCAAACCAAAATTCCACAACAAACCATTCCTCCATTATAGCCTGGTTAAGGTAATTCACCTTTGACCAACCAGCCACAACCCTAACCAAATGTACCATCAAGTTTCTTGTCCCAAGAACTATAAAAAATAAAGGATGAAATTGCCATCATTCAAGTAGGAAAGCAGACCAAGAAATTCGAATTAGATGATGTGTGTTAATACCCATTCAACATGGAGTATCTTCAAATACAATTTCCTCTAGGTTATGAACCACCAAAATTTGACAAGTGTAAGGGTAAAGGAGACCCTAAAGCACATCTAACAGAGTTCTTTGTCACTTTCCAACTAGAGGCTTATAGTGACATTTACCAACTCCTTTTATTTCCTTAGAGTCTTTCTAGATAGTCTTTGGAGTGGTTCCTCAAGTTGTCAAAAAAATAAGTATCTAATTTTGATGATCTCTTAGACAAGTTTTTGTAGTATTTCTCCTACAATCTCAAAGATGATATTTTATTAGTATATTTGACTCAGGTCAAGTAGAAGGCTAGAGAGAGCTTCACAATCTACTTACAGAGATGGAGAGTGCTTGCTAGTTACTTTACCCACAACTTACCAAACAAATAATTGGTAGTTGTGTTTACCAAAAATTTGAAAAGCAAGATATTCTATCATCTGGAGCTTCAGTGTCTGCATACCTTTAAGGATATTATTAATAAATGCTTATAATTTGAAAACGGCCTTATCAACAAAGGGATAATTAAGTTGACCTCCTCAAATTAGAATTAAAACCAAAATATAGGCCCATGTCAAAACCTTAATCGAATCCAAGCAGAAGTGTTTACACCTACTCAAGCTAACAACTATGAAAAATCAAAACCATACAACCATAACAAGAATGTTGTTGGTAATGGATTAACTAAGTCATTCCATGTCAAAATGGCGAAAACACCATTTGCCTAGTTGTAAATGTAGCTTATTCCTCATCATCAACCTATTCAGTAAGTGTAACCTATGCAACAACCTAGATTGGAACCTCAGATGCCACAAAAACCACCTTTACAACCCCTCCTCTAATAATAAGGCCCACTCCTCAAGTCTTTATTGACCTTGGTGAGACAATTAAATTAGTGTTTAACAAACTAGCCATAGCCAACATGATTAGTTAGTCAATTTCAAAACTCTATCCTAAGGGTATAATGTATCCAAATCAGTATAAAGAGTATGAGTTATGTGAATGCCACTGTGTTTATAAGAATTCTATACACCATTATGTGTATCTAAAGCACCTTATTCAAAATATGTTTTAAAATTGGGAAATCCAATTGGATAATAGAGCATCTATATCCAATCAAAACTTGGGTATCTATAAAAATCCTTTTCTATAGCACAATAATGCCAATCAACAACAACAACAAAATTATCAGTAACAATCACAAAAACAACAAAAATGGTATAAAAAACAACCACAACAAAATAAACATCAACAAAAACATAAACTGAATGGGAGAAACCAAGGCTAAATTGATCTTAACAACCAAAAAACTTACCATGTAGTTGTACATGACTTTAATAAAGTTGTAGTTCATATTGTGGGTGGGCATGTTTCTACCATTGCCATTAATCCTAGACCAAATGCCAATAGACCAAGACCATTATCTAATAATACCAATAAACTTACCTATGCTAGTAATCCTTGCTTTACCTATGATCGAAGCCAAACATAAAAATAAACAAGGATTATCATTTCAAGACTTTAGGTCGATAACTGTTCATTACCTCGTGACTATAACCAAGTGCACTAGCAATCAATAATTATCCTCTCTGACCCTTCTCCATCATTTTCTAATATTAATGGTCCTATATCCAATCAAAATTATGCAATCACAACTCAATGGTCTAAGATAACCATACCAAGCCCACAACCTCCCACAAATGAACTGATCTAACCCATTGTCCTAGCTAGGAACAAGACAAATACCATTGTTAAGGAAAAGACATATGACATTGTGGAATAACTCTAAAATACACCCACATAAATATCCATTATATATTTTTTGTATATGTCTACTATCCAAAATAATATCTTAACAAAACTCCTAAGCCAATCCCAAGTTCTAAATGACATAACCCTAGATAAATTTCAATCTTTGGTTGGACACCTAGCCTCGAGCCAATAGTTTACCTTCGACCAAAGTGATATATCACCCTTGGCCCTCTCCATAACAACATGTTATATATTGAAGTTTTCATCACATGGCAAAAAGTCAAATGTGTCCTCATAAATAATAGATCAGCCTAAATATTGTGTCTTTAAAGCTTATCAAGCATCTAGGATATACAATAGTCAACCTATATCTAGAAACTATAACTGTCAAAGCCTATGAAAATGAAGAATGGGAATCACAAGGAACCATAAGCTTGATAGTGATCATTTAACCTTTAACCCGCAATACACTTTGCCATGTGTTATACCTAGACCTATCATACAATTTGATTTTGGGTAGACCATGGATATATAAAATTCATGCAATTCCTTCAACATTTCACTAGTGTATCAAGTTTCCTCATTCACGGATGGAGGTAACTATCCATGGATATCTCCATCCATATGAACACTACAAGCATTTAGAGGTAGAATATAAATGTTACAATTATTGTTTCATCCTAAACCCAATACCCAAGAAGGACAAAGACAAAAAGATACTTTTCAAATTGCTAGAGGCTAATTATATAGAGCCCAATAACCTTTCCTCATCATCACATACTCCCATCATCACATACCCCTCCTCTCTAAATGTCTAATCATTTTTCCATTTTTAAAAATGGTCTAGGAGAGAATTTGACCCATGACAAGTTCCATATTGCTAAGCTTCCACAGAACCCCAAGTCCTATGGAAGACCTAAAGCTAATCCACCTTGCGTGGAATGGTGATGGAAAGGAAAAATCAATCTTCATAGCCTAGAAAATATTATTTTCACACCTACCACTTGCCAAGAATAGGACCCACTTTCCAATGATGATTCTTGTTTATTTAATGACAAATTGGTAGATTGCTACAATGGTGCAAAGTATCCCATCCTTAACAAGATCATGGATAATCAAGCCTATGAAGGAAGAGGTTTGAGGGAAAACCAGTAAGGTACTCTTGAACCCATTTATATGACTAGATATAAAGGAAATTATGGTCTTAGATTTAAATATCCTAGGGGTGACCCCACATATCTTATTTATGTTCTTAGGTTAATGACTAGTGACAATGATGTTAATAGAAAAGTAGAGTTCAATCATAGAATTTAATACCTTTCCAGTACCAACCTATTACCCCATTAACTTGACATTCCATGCTTTCCATTTATCATCCTCAACTTATGTAATAGGACCAATAATAATCCACAGTGCTTATAGTTGAGTTTGAGAATGATGAGGCCTTTTGCAATTTTCTAGGCCTAAGAGACAATGTTCCATTGGGAGACCACAAACAAGGGTTTTCTAGAAAGTTAGATTCTACAGCCTATTTTAGAGAGTGGTTGAACACCCTTAGCCAAAAACAAATCAATAAAACATTGAGGTACCATAATTAAAATCTTTTTGAGGTGGTTTTGGACTAGGGTAAAAGTAAAGAGAAAGGCCAGTCTTTTGGTGAAAACCTGTTTCAGGCACCATTAGATGGGGGTTTTTGCCTTTCCTCAGTTGAAGTTCAAGAGACCACCAACGAAAAACTTGCTTTGGAGTATGAGTTCAACATAATGAAACAACATACCTTTGATCAAATTTCCCAAGAATTTCTTACAATATTTATGACATGGCCATTACTACCATTGGGAGATTCATATTTATCATGTTTGGGAAAACTTAAAGAATCATTTTAACCAAAGGAATTTGCCCTTACAAGCCAATTCACATCTTTTCCAACTATTCTGGAGCATGGCTCAAATCTCCTAGTAGAAGATACTACAAAATTCAACAATGGGACTCTAGATGACCCCACGTGGATCAAATTAGGTGTGTCCCTCACTGAAGAGGAACATGAAGTTTTTAAAACCCTTTGAGGGAGTTTACTAATATTTTTACTTGGGCCTATTTAAACATACCAAGTTAAGAACTTACCTTGGTTGTACACCACCTTGTTTTATACCTGATGCCAAACCTATGAAACATAAATTGCATAAAATGCATTCTCATATTGATGTATTAGTAAATAAAGATTTGGAAAAAATATTGGAGGTGAGATACATTAGACTGATCAACTATTCAAAGTGGATCTCAAACATTATGCATATTATTAAAAAGCCAAAAGGGATTAGAATCTCTAATTTTAGAGACATCAACAAGGCCTACCCTAAGGATGACTTTCCTCTACCAAATATCGACATGATATTTGACTCCATAATTGGGTATGAAATGTTGTCCCTCATGGATGGCTTTTCAGGGTACAATCAAATCGGGATTGTGCCAGAAGACCAACACAAGACAATGTTCACCACTCCTTAGGGAATGTTTTGCTATTAGGTTATGCCATTAATCCTTAAGAATGTTAGGGCCACATATCAGAGATCAACGACCATTATATTTTATGACATGATGCATGTTATTGTTGAAGACTATATTGATGACATATTGGGTAAATCAAAGACCCGTGTAGATCATCTAGTCATGCTACAAAGGATCTTTGAAAGGCTTCATGAGTATAAGGTCTAATTTAATCCCAAGAAGTGCATCTTATATGTCACTTTAGGCAAATTATTAAGCTTCATTTTCTACCACCAAGGCATTGGAGTTGATCTTACTAAGGTACAAGCCATTATCAAAATGCCACCACCTTCCACTTTGAAGTAGCTCTATAGTTTGTAAGGAAAAATATAGTCTATCAAATGCTTCATTTCATAGTTGGCCAATAAATTTGATGCTTTCACTCACTTTTTGAAGAAATGTGTTACATTTATTTATGATGAATAATGCAATAAAGCCTTTCAACACCTGAAATAATATCTTATCAATCTACCTATTTTGTTACAACCAAAGCTAGGGAGGCCATTTTTTATATACCTATCTACCACTGACAAAGCCTTGGGGTAATTTTAATCTCATAATGATTAGAATGGAAAATAACATGTCATGTACTATCTAAACCATATACTAGTCACATATGAGCATAACTAGATGCCAATAAAAAAATATTATTTATTTGTAGTCTTTGTAGCCCATAAGTTGCATCATTACATGCTTAACAACAAGACCATAGTCATTTTCAAAGTATATCCACTCAAGTATCTACTATCAAATACAACTTTACAACACTTCATGGTTAAATGGATCATTCTACTGAGTGAGTTTGATATTGAGTATTTCAATCAGAACGACATAAAGGGACAAGTACTTGCATATTAGATTTTTGAAGCTCCCCTTTTATATAGCAAACCACTCACATTTACATTCCCAAATGAATCTACCATGACCATCATAGAAACCCAAGGAGAAGCAATGGAAGTTGTATTTTGATGGGTCATTTCCATCTCATGGATCAGGGCTAGGCCTATTGTTTATTACACCATAGGGGGATATTATTCCCAAATAATTATATATCAGCTTTCCTTGTAATAATAACATGGTTGAATATGAGGCACTAATTATAGGACTTCATCAACTATTATAATGGAATATTCATCATCTCATAGTTTATATTGATTCCCAATTAATCATCAATCAAGTTACAGACCACTCTTGGACCAAATATGACAAGATGATACCATACAAGGCCATGATGGACACTCTCAAATAGAATATTGGCCATATATAATTTAATTACATACCTAGGGCCAGTAATAGGATAGTGAATGCCATGGCCATCATCAGTTCTTTGATCTGCATTACAAATAAGGAAAAATAATATCAGTTCCTTATTGAACATATTATAGCACTTGATCATGAACCTTTAAATTTTTCTAAGATCTATGACATTTTTAGTCCCAAATCCATTTGTTATTTAGACCTATACAACTACCTTCAATACCATGTCCTACCACCAAACCTATCATGTAAATAACAAAAGGCCTTTACACATCAAACCTCTTGTTATACATTATTTGGACCAACCCTTTATTGCATAATCTTCAAATGGAACTCTGATTCATTGTTTAACTTCAACATAATCCACATTAACATTATCTAAAATTCATGGAGTATATGGAGCCCAAACCAGTGGGCCATCTTGGCCAAAAATCTCTTATGTACTACTTCTTATTAGCCAACTATGGAAGTAGATGTAGCTGCTTATGTCAAAAAGTGTGACAAATGTCAAAGGCATGCCAATTTAACACATTCCTTAGCCAGAACACTAAAACCAATGCTTACACTATGGCCATTTTCAACATGGGGACTTAATCTCATTGGGAATATTAACCCTACCTCTTCTGATGAGCATAAAAACATCTGTAACACTAACAAATATTTCACTAAATGGGTTGAAGCTATACCCCTTACTTATATGACCAAAAAATAGATTTATAAATTCATCTTCAACCATCTCATATACTATTATGGTATCCCATCTGACATTATATCTGATAATGGTGGATCATTTAAAAATAAGGATATCATAACACTTTGTGCTGAGTATAACACCCAACATTTTTCCACTGCATATTACCCAAAAAGTAATGGCCAAGTAGAGGCATATAATAAGACCATTATCAACATCCTTATAAATATTTTCAATGATGTTGGTTGTGATTGACACCTACAGATCTTTTGTGCCCTATAGGCATATTGTACTAATTACTGCACTCCAACAAGAGCCACACTATATTCCCTAGTCTATGGCATTGAGGCCATCCTTATCATTTAGGTTGAGTTACCTTCTCTATGTATCTCTTTGAAACATATCCTTCTCATTGAGCTAGATTTACTAGATGAGAATCACATCATTATTGTAAACAACCTTCAATCATACTAGAACCGGCTATGTGGTCAATATAACTAGCAATCCAAACATAGAGAGTTTAAGCTTGGTGATTTTGTCCTTTAATAAAAACCATAAGAAAACTATGGTTGATAAAAATAAGAAAGGTAAGTTCAAACCCAATTGGATAGGCCCTTATTTCATTATTATTAATTATGGATCTGAAACATACATGCTCACTACACTAGATGGAGATAAACTTGATGAGCCCATGAACATCATACACCTCAAGTATTATTTTGCTTGAAAAACCTAAATTTTTTTTTATAAGGATCATTTACATTATACCATACTATCAAATTCCTTGTACCATACCATTTTTATTGTACCTTCACTATCGACTGAAGATGTTTTACCCTCCCTGCCCACCCTTTTTAACCTTGGTTCCAATCCATTAGTTCTTCAGGCACCTTCTATGAGAAGATTCAAATCTAGTTTTAGTAATTGATTCAATATTCTATGTAGAGACAGTATATTAGACCCATTTGATATTGGTTTGACAATTGAATTATTCATTATTATCACATTCTACCTCATTTTGGTGCTAGTAATTATAACTACTTTTGGGCAAATTAGTATCAAATTATAAAAAGCATAAAATCATAAAAATTATCTTAGAATATCCATGCAAGATACAACACCATAATAAATTTATAGGATGGGCCATCTTATTTATTCAATTTATTTATAGACCACTTTGGCCTTTTTCCTCCCATTTTTGGGAGAACTACATCGGTCTGACATCCGCACAAACTATGTAGGCAACACTTGGATACATGGGGTATCTCAGGTGAGCTTGACTGCACCTTCCTTTCTTTTTTACCACTTATTTTCCTTAAATATTTTGGGACTCTTAGTTATTTCATGAATAACCACTTGTCCTTTAGTTTCTCCATCCTTATTGGCCTTAGACATATTTTCTTGCCATTTTGTGAGTTCAAATTATGAGCATTGTGTATTCAAATTTACACTAATGACCACTTGGATTCATTTTCTGCACTCTCCATTTTATGAGCTCATTCTCATTCTTAGCTTTAGATGTAGTAAGCATTATGAACCCATTTCATGTGCGAGCACTTATATATTGTATTTTAGTGTGGGTTTAGACTAAATCATACTTTCACACTTCCACACTTTATTTGTGTTGAACATCTTCCCCTATTTTCTTATGTTCTCATCATTTTACAAGTAACCATTTCCAATGCTCTCACCATTTTGTGAGTCACCATTATCTACATTATTCATTTGAAGTAGATGCATTACTACACCTTTAAATTTTCTTACACTATTTGAATTTTTCAAGACCACTCCCTTATTCCTTTACACATCAATAATGTTTCATTCTCATCATTTTCTTCTATACCATATCTTAAGAGAACTATATTTATCCTAAAGTTCATATTGGATCTTGCATCCATGGAGCTATGTAGGCAATGCCCACTTGCCTAGTGCAATTGGAGTGATATTAGTTACCCCTTCCTTTTATTCTCTTCCCCCCATTTTGTTTTGGTTTCATTATCTCCTATAACCTAAGGGTAATGTTTATCCTCTCATTTGTGTTTTTGTTTACCTATAGCCTAGGGGAAACCTTGTGCCAATTGTTATTGCCTTGTTATACCTGCATCATTGTTATCTAGCTTAGGGGTCACCCTACCACCTAGAGTAATACTTCTCTTACACATGCATAAACAAATTGTCTTCTATTTTCACTAACATTATGATTCACTATTATTTGTGTTTGTTTACTTTTTATTTTGCTTATTTTGTTCACTTTGTGTTTAGTGGTGTTTTTTTTGTTTTCTATTTATTAGTGTTTTGTTTTGATTTTATTTTTTATTTGTCTACTTTCCTTTTTGTGCCTTAACTTAGTATCAAGGAATTCATTTAGTGATTCCTTACACATTATACTTTAGTCCATCCATATTCATATGCCAACATTTCCATCATGTTTTTTTATCATTAGTGCATTGTTTTCACTTGTTTATTAGATCAGGTGTTAGTCCTTATGCATATTATGGCTAGGTTATCATGGTGTTTGATATCATGGTACATACCATCACATGCTAAAATAAAAATTAGTTATATTGATCTTATAATAAATCATGTCATAGTAATTCTCCTTGTTCACCAAACAAATTCCTAATTTATCCAAACATTACACAAATGTAGATTAATTAAATCATAAATGAATTTTAATCCCTACTAATTAGGATGTGCATCTCCATACTAGCAGGTAGCTCAAATTCATTCATATCCTCTATATCAACTTAATCTTACTCGGTGAGTATGGATTCATCATGTAGTACCCCTTTTCCACTTTCCCATATTTCCCTTGACTATAATACCAATGATTATAATCATGTTTAGGAAAATCATTGTGTTTTGATCTATATCAATGTTAATGATTATAATCACCTTTAGACAAATAATTATCATTTCCATGCCCTAATGGTACATGTTTTCATTGTGATAATTATTATAACCTCCTTTGGTTAAATCATTATATCTATCCACCTGATAGGAGCATTTTTATTTATGCTAATAATTATAACCACCTTTGGGAAAATCATTGTTTTCACTTTGATGATAAATATAACCACCTTTGCATAAATGATACTATTTTCTCTACCCAAGTGGGTCATCTCACTATGCCATTGATTATAACTACCTTTGGTAAACTTAGTCTTTTACACCCCCTTTACCTTTAGGTCCCATCATTTTCTTCTTTTCGAGGGAACAATCACACACCTTATTTGTTACCCACTCCCTCAAGGGGGCATCTAAGGCTCATCCATCACCTTCTAGGGCATTAGGCATAAAGGAAATTTTCATTATTTAAGAATATTTTACTATGCCTATATCTTGAAATGCCTTCCCAAATAGGGGAAAACTATAGACAACCCATTCTATCCACAACTAGATTTCAATTGGACTTCAAATTGAATTCTACCAAATAATACAAATTAAGCATAAGAATTACTGAATGTGCCAATTTTTTTTACACATTAGACATTAGTGATTTTAATTGTGTCTAGGCATCCTAACTTGGGGTATTATCCTATATGCAATAATAACCTCTCACAGACTCATCTCTAGTCACCTTATGACCTAAAAATTGGTGGTTTGGCCTTTGGACCTATTAAGTGGGGCACTTGTGCAATTCCTAAAGTGCTAAAATTTTTAGTATAATGAATCAAATAATTAAACTATATTAAATAATTAAGTGAATTTTCCATGTGTAATTATTGAAAACAAATTTTACAAAAATGAAAATTCAATAACTATGAGGTCTTGATGACATCATCATCCTCAAAGTCAAGGAATTCAAAATATCTCCCTAAATTTTAATTATTGTCACTTTGATTTTCACCCTTTGAGGATATATCTCATCTCTCCTTATCCAAGTGGCATAATTGAAACACCTCTACGTTGTGGGTAGCCTAAGAATTAGGTGAATCTCTAGATAGGGCTAGCTCCCTTGATGTACCACTTGTAGATCACTACTACACCTAAACTTTGTGAGGGAAAAGGGAGAGAAACTAAAAGTAAACTATCCTAAATGAGGTGATACACCAAAATAGTTAATGACTACCAACTATTTTCATGTTACACATGAGAACAAGGGACTAACCAAACATACACTTCTCTAATCTGCATCTTCTCACATCAATATTTCATTATGAGGTTGCGATGAATGTTTAGTCTAGGAGGACTAGACAAGAGGCATAATATGGCACTATTTTAATAATCTAACTCACTCAACCTTTACACATCAATATAACACTTCACATGACCTACAAAAATAAGTTTTCCAACTATAAATAGGTGAGAAAATGAAACAACAATGCTAATGAAACAAGTCATCACTAGGAAAAATAATTCATCCAAGTGAACACACTATGAACAGTCATGGAAGAGGTAAAAATTAGTAGTCTTTATTGATCCATGGTATGTAAATGATTAGGACTTCACCATACTCATGTGGAACATCGTTACAAAGGCTAAAATGGCTAGTTCTTATAGAACTTGAGAGAGAGGAGAAGAGATAAGTCCAAAGGTAATAAGGACACTTGTAAAGCTAATAAAATGAGTTACTTGTGCATGATAATATGATTTTAAATGAACCATTCAAGGTTAGAAGAGAAAAATGGCTTCCCAAGTCATGAAACTCATGAAAAGTGGCATAGAAGTTCCCTTTGTTGGCTCAAAAAACTACCTTCATGATTTAGCTCTATTTGAATATCCAAAAACTGATTAGGGATATGTCTCATGATTTTAATGAGATATAAGGGTTTAAGACATGCCTCTCTATGCATTGGTTGTAGTCCTAGTCATCTAGAATCTTTTAGAAGTGAGCCATCACTGGTTGCAGTCTAAAAAACTCATTTTTTAGTCACCCTTCACACTTGGCCTCAAAATTAACTTTAGTTTCTCATGTAAATACATTAAATGGAGTTTCTTACACTTATTAATACCCTCCATGGACTTATAGTCATCATGCATGCCTTAAAAATACTCCCACTTTAATTTTTCACCCTTCTCACCACCATGTTCACTATGCTAATTTTGATTGGCTAAGATGAATCTAATTTTAAGCACACTTATGAGTTTTGATAGAACATGAAATTGACATAAATATTTATAGTAAGTCTGTATCTTCCTCCCAAACTTTATTTCATCTCTTGAAACCTCTAAGAACTTGCATAATTCACAAAATAGTCAAAAAGAGAAATTATGTACCCTATCCATATATATTATGTATAACTCATCCTAATGGTATGTATCTTGAATAATTATTCTAAAACATCTAATCATCATGTTGGACAAACTATGCCATTTGGGTTCACTAACTAGTCCAGCTTCTCAAACTGATCACTAGCAAGGATTTTGGAGGGTTTAGGCCTGCTTTACCATCTTAGGCTTTGTTCATAAGAAATTTAAATTCAAATTGAAAATAAATTCCACAATATCAATTCTCAATATCCCTAATAAAATCTCCAAAACTCTTAGGTCCCAAAGCAAATCATTCAATTAGATACAAGCACTCAAAGTTTCCCTATCGAGCTCTTTTCTCCATTTACACAAGCCTAATGTGTCTTAAAGTCCAAAAATGAATTTTACATGGATTTCACTTCATAATAATAGATAAAAAATATATATTATGACCCTAAAAACATTTCCAAATGTATTATAAATATCTTCCCATGCTAGAGTTGAAGTTACCCTTTCATTTGGACTCTAAGCGTAATTATGCCTCATAAACCTGTCTCCACTTTTGAGGGTTTAGACCTCCCTGTAAGGCTTATTACCTTTTTGATTAGTCTCCTATGTTTTTTTAGGTATGTTTCAACTCCATATTCATCCTTTCATGGTTTGATCAACCTTTGGCCCACTCTTTTCACCTTACTCTCCAAAGTTTGCCAGTTGCATTTAAGGGAAGTGCCCTCTATCTAAGACAAAATAGAGGGAACTTCCCCTATTTTTATAGATGAAATGAGTAGTGTAGGATATTACCAAATTTATGAGAACCTTATACACCAAAAATCAGATTTTATTCATGTCAATAGTCCTACTAACTCGGTATATTTCCAAGATAGACCCCTAGAAAAGGAAGAGTGTGCAGGGGTTTTGGAAAGTAGACTGTGTGCTATTTGCTTAGGGGCTTTCCTTTTATTTTTTTTCCATGTCAAGATCTCACTGAGATAATTAATATCATTTTTATTTTTTCCCATGTTTTTTTATCTTTTTGACCTTCCCACATACTCCTCCATACACCCTGCTTGGACAAGACTGAATATAACCCTGACTATATTTCCTATTTTAGTGGGTACTTATAGGTGTATGGTGGGGTCATATCATAAATATTGATATTTTTAGACAATTATTAAACAAAATTAGGTTACTTTTCACCATTTAAGACCTTTTTCCATGAAAACATTCCTATATACCATCACCTATACACCATGTTTAATCTATTATCTACCTATAGTCAGGTGTAGGTGGGTATTTCAAGGCTTAAGACACCTATAGGTGTATGTGAGATTAAAATAATAGTATATTATCCTCTTTACATGATATTTTAGGTCATAATTACTCCTTTTAACCATTTTTAAACATTCAACTATGGTGACAAGGTCTAGTTTGCAACTTTAGGTGAAAAAAGGTCTCTTTTGACCTCAGACTTGTAGGTGGCCACTGCCCGAGTTTAATGCATAAATGGGAAAATTTAGGTCTATCAATAATTATCTTCCACTAAATTTATACCCTTTAAACTTTTCAAAGTCATTGTCCTATGTAGAGGCTACAAGGTTTAGTCACTTATATGCCTCAAAACTTTTATCCATCTTGTAATATGACCTTGACCAAAAACCTTAGACCTTTATTTTATGCTTTTAGGGAAAGTAACCTTGAATACTACATCTCATGTTTTTAAAGTAGTCTCAATTTCAATCTACAAACTTAGCCTTTCAAATAGGGTTTCCATGGTTTACATCACACACTAGGTCATCAAGAAGGTTTTCAACACCTCTAAACAAGTATTTTCATAGCTCTACTAGTAACCTGTAGGCAGACATTCTAATTTATAAGCAGTAATCATGAGTTCAGGTAGTGTGCATCACATTTGATCTAAAATGGTCCTGGACTTGTCTAAATGCCTTAAAATAAATTTATCACACTTCAAAATGATTTAAATCACCACTAAGGCTTTCATTCTTATCAAAAAGGTTGTAGGTGCACTGCGAGCTATATATAGATAGTGAGCATGAAATAGTCCATGTATTGAAATAATTTGCCTTCACAATGAATTTTTATCCCATTAATGGTGTTTAAATGAAACCTTAATATGTTTCAAAACCCAAAACAAGATCTCACACCTCCTTTCAATGTTGAACCCTTCATGAGTACACCTATATGTGCATATTAATGGTAAGAAACTAATATGTTAATATGTTATCCAAGCATTATTTGATGAACTTAAATTGATCACCCATGTGATAAATATATGTCCACCACCATGTAAATCTCTTTCACTCTCTTAGGAATGTGTTCAAGCTTTAACATGACTCATTCAAATGACTATATATGACAATCCTATGCTAGACTGAATGTATGGCACTTTAAGATTGCATCCTCATGAAAAATTTCTTGGATAATGAGATTTAAATGTGAGATAACTAAGAGGGCATTTAAAACATGTAAAAAAATATATCATCACCCTCATAAATCATTATCAAAGCATTAAAATCTGAAAAAAGTGGAAACCTACCTATAACATAAAATGGTACCTTCTCCTACAATATGAGATGATTGTCATATCCAAAGACCTTAAAATACTAAACCATGAATGGGAATCATTTTAATAGGGAGTAAAAATCATCTATAAACAACATAATCAAGTGAATTATATGAACTTGTCCAAACCAAAGCAAAACCTATAGGGTACAAAGATTAGCAAGTAGAAAAACATAGTCAACTTATTAGGGATGATTCATAAATAAAAATTAACAAATCCTTGAAATATTGTTATGAAAATGGATATATCTAAGTTTAATTTCACCTCCCAAAGGAATTTGAATTGAAACTTTTTCAACTATTTGTACCAAGCACAAACCTGCTAATTGGTGTTGTGTGTTTAGAAGGGTAAAGAAGGAACATGATGGTTTTAGCTCAAATTTGGAAATTAAAGAGAATTTAAAAAATATAATTGAGTCTAAGGAAGATGAAGATACATTCCATGACATTTTCCCATGTGTCACCCTCCCTCATGGGCCATACAAATGCCAAACTCTTCCCTTTTCAAATGAAACTGCTCTTTCTTCTAAAGAACCTATCACTTTTCAATTAGTAATAGTTATTAAAGACTTATTAGGACACATGAGATATGACATCACCTTTTTTAACTTTCACATTTCCCAAGGAGGTTGTACAAATCATTTAATTCCCTAATAATGATGTTTAAAATGATATCTTAACTAACATGACTAATGACCAAGGCTAATGTGTAGGGGGTAAATCAGTCTTCAAAACTATTCATTCAATTTTACATAACCATATATGAACCATTCTTACAAGCATGTACATCTTAGCAAGCATAAGCATCAAATCCTAAGAGCATAAAACACATGAACACATCATATATGTGTAAATACCTTAAAGGGAATAAAACCCACTGATGAAGCAAATGGAATACAATCCTATAAGACAAACATAAATCTTTAGTGAGTACCAACTTTATATGGAGCACCAACCTGAATTAGCTCAGCACCAACTTAGCTAGGCTTTAGTGATCAGCCACTTACAAGGAGGCATCAACCCCCTAGATGAATCATCACTAGATTAGCTACCTAAAACACTTGATCACATTTAGAATAATTTATTTCTTGCACAACAGATGATGATCTTCTCCTTCAGCGCTTCACTCACTTCTATCCCTCTCAAATTGGTTTTTAGCCCTCATCACTCAACTATCCCTCTCCATGGCTTGATTAGGTCTTCTGACATTTATACTCATACATATAACCTACATTATATATTCATTAAATATCTGATGGTTCACATGACCTCTTTATTCTCACCAAAGATATATAGCATTCTCTTGTTCTCTTCACTCTCTATAAGCTCACCAAATAGGCCTAAATTGCCTTGCATTTATACAAGTCACTTAATCATATTCTTATTAGTCAGCCACAAATTATTATATCTTAGGTAGGCCATGAATAAGGTTTTATAATATTAAATTAAAATACCTTAATAATGAATCAATTAATACATTAGGTCGGCCATAGTTTAATTATCCCTTACTCCTCTTTTAGGCTTAATTGAGACCTAATAGGTCTTCTTAACAATATGTTACCCATTGATCTTTATTTAAGCATATTAAAACACCTCACACAATAAGGAAACATAATATTCCAATAAAATATACCTTATCCAACTTTACTTTAGGTCCAAGACACTTTTTAGGTCCAACCACCATTTGAACCCTTTCTCAAATCATTCTTCATAAAAGGCTTGTGCATATATAGAAACTCTATCTTGAATAACTGATGCATAAACTCAACTTTGCTAAAAAAATATGGAAATAAATAATATATACATAAACCTCATAACCTTATTGTCATCACAAACTTCATCATATGCTTTAACTTATGATATATAGACTCAAACTCTTCTCTACAAGATGTTCACTTGGAATTGCCAACTGACTTCAAAACACAGTAAAGGAAACATGAAGTTATAAAATATAATTGATTTCATTAAAGTAGTTTAAATTCATGAAAAATATCCTATAATATCCTTATATAAACCTCAACTAATCAGATCATGAGCTCTAATGAAAACTATTGGTCTTTCAAACCAATCTTTTGATCTTCTCTCTCACAAACTCCATCAGCAAGATAAACTATTTTGGCTTGAAGGTTACAACCTCTTACACTAACTTCCAAGATTATGAAAAGGATGGATAAACTATTAATGTCCCAAATAACATCATAAAACACTTTAATCTATCACTTTTACATGAAAACACATCATGAATCATCTTTTCACTTCTGCTTGATTTTCTTACTGTCTACACTACAAGGTCTATCAATGATTGGCAAACTTGGATCACTAAATTTGCACACCTAAGATATATAACATATCCATAAACATTCATGAACAATAAATAAATGTCTCACTCTTTTATATTCATCCACTTAGCAACTTTTACTTGATCAACTTTGTCTACTACAGTAAATCTATAAGAAATAGGTACGTTCTTATAGGGTCTGCTCACTCACCTAAGAAACCAATCACACCTGTAGATGCTTGGGATTGTCAAATAAACTTAAAATCACTTATATGACCATACCAAATTGTTATGAGCTCTTTAAAAAAATATTATCAACATTGGTTCATTGTGTTAGGGTGTGGAGCTAAAAGCTTCACCAAGGAGCACACTTTAGCAGGTTCGGGTCTACACAGACACCGGCATCGGTCAGGAGTGACCGACGTCGGTCAAGAGCAGTTGCAGAGGAGCCGACGTCGGCAGTAGGTCGGCCGGCGGCGGTCACAGGCCAGCAGTAGGAACCGACGTCAGTTACCTGTGCGTCCAGAAAGCTATTTCCGTGGACAGAAGTGAGTGTTTGCATGATGAGTTTGAGTTGTAGTCTTAAGCTCACGTCTCTATTATTGGCAATACTATTTTTAGAGCCCTTGTTCAAGTGGCTTAACTACTTGTTGGAAGTGCATGCTCAAGTCTCCTAATTCTATATGTATAATTAGATCTTCCTAGCTTATTGTAGTTAGAGTGGATTATTGTAGTAATTCATTGTATGTGAAGAACAATACATAATTGAATCAATCCAGGATTGTTGGAGTTGATTGTTCTTGAGAGAGAGAGCTCTTGAGGAATAGAGATCTAGTGAGAGATCTATACATCTAGGAGAGGTGTGGAAGAAAGAAGTTTCTTCATTTGTATTCCTTTTGTAAAGAGTTTGTTAATACAAGTTTTCAGGGTGGTTTCTTGTATCTCTTGTTCTTGCTATTATATCATTTTAGTTACTTGTCTATCTGATTTAATTCTGCGTTTATTGCTTTCACAAGTGTAATCTATTGTTGGTTGATCCCCAATAAGTGGTATCAGAGCCAGGTTCACTAACAGGTGGTTCAGATCTGTATAGTGTGTATTGATTACAAGTTCTCACAGGGATTTCTGTTTGAGTGGGAGAAGCAATGGCAGATGAAAGTAAATTGAGAATGGAAAAGTTCAATGGCAAAAATTACCAACATTGGAGAATGCAGATAGAGGATTATCTGTATCAGAAAGATCTCTACTTACCATTAGGTGGGGTTGCAAAGAAGCCCAAAGACATGGAGGATGAAGAATGGGAAGTTCTTGAGAGAAAGGCTATGGGGTCTATAAGACTGAGTCTAGCATCCACTGTGATATCCAATTTATCACAGGCAAAGTCTACGGTAGAGTTGATGACTACGTTAGCAAATTTGTATGAAAAACCCTTAGCTTCTAATAAGGTATATCTTATGAAGCAGTTATTTAATTTGCATATGAATGAAGGTGGATCTGTTTCTACTCATCTGAATGATTTCAATGGAATTGTGAATCAATTGAGTTCAGTCAATATAGTGTTTGATGATGAAATAAAAGCTCTTTTAATATTATGTTCTTTGCCTGAAAGCTGGCATGGCTTAGTAATGGCAGTAAGTAATACTGCATCTGCATCAAATATTTTGAAAGTAGAGGATGTTGTTAGTGTTATCTTGAATGAGGAAATACACAAGAAAAGCACAGAAGAAACATCTGGGAACACTTTAAGTTTTGAGAGCAGGGGAAGGCAGAAAGAGAAGAGCAAGAAAGGCAGATCAAGATCCAAGTCTAAGGGGAAAGGCAGATCTAAATCCAGAAACGGTAGAAGGCCACAATGCTGGAATTGTGGAAAGATGGGGCACATAAGCAGAGATTGCTGGTCAAAGCCTAAGGAGGACAATCAGCACGAAGGAAAGGAAGAAGCCAAGGTCGCAGGTATTGCACAAGATGCTTTAATTTTCTCTCTGCATAATAATATAGAATCTTGGGTATTAGATTCTGGTGCATCTTTTCATGCTACCCCTAACAGGGAATATTTCAGTGACTATATCCATGGAGATTTTGGAATAGTGTATCTAGGGGATGATGAGCCCTGTAAAATAATTGGCAAAGGTAAAGTGCAGCTGAAGATGCAGAATAGCAACACATGGGTGTTGAGAGATGTGATGCATGTTCCTAGCTTGAAGAGAAATTTGATTTCTATAGGAAAGTTAGGGGATGAGGGTTGTACAGTAACTCTCACAGCAGAATCTTGGAAGGTGACCAAGGGTGCACTTGTCATGGACAGAGGTAAGAGAGAAGGTACTCTCTATTTGTGTAATTGTGTTACTAACAAATCTCCTTCTGTATTATCTACTTCAGATGTGGATGCTAAATTGTGGCACTCAAGGCTTGGCCACATGAGTGAGAAGGGGATGTCAATTCTTAAGTCCAAAGGTATGCTTTCAAATTTAAAAGGCATAGATCTAGAGTTTTGTGAGCACTGTGTATTTGGAAAACATAAAAGGGTTAGTTTTCTTAAAACTGGGTCTACTAAGAAGAGGCATAAGTTGCAGCTTGTTCTCACAGACATGTGGGGACCAGCTCAGGTTGCTTCCATTCGAGGATCACAGTACTATGTATCTTTCATAGATGATGCTACAAGGAAGGTATGGATTTATTGTATTAGGAGAAAATCTGATGTATTTGAGACTTTTAAGATTTGGAAAGCTATGGTTGAGAATGAAACAGGTAAAAGATTAAAGTGCCTGAGATCTGACAATGGTGGTGAGTTCTGCAGTCATAAGTTCAGAGATTATTGTTATATGCATGGAATCCATAGGCAAAGGACAGTTCCAAGGACACCTCAGCAGAATGGAATTGCTAAAAGGATGAACAGGACAATAATGGAGCGTGCAAGATGTATGAGATTGCATGCCAGTTTGCCCTTACAATTTTGGGCACAAGCTGTTGACATTGTAGTATACCTGATTAACAGAGGACCCTCTACAGCTCTGGATGGTGGTATTCCAGAAGAGGCATGGACAGGTAAAAAGGTTGATCTCTCATATCTCAAAGTTTTTGGTTGTGAAGCCTTTGTGCACATAGATAAAGAAAATAGAAAGAAGCTTGATGCTAAGTCTATGAGGTGCACGTTTATTGGCTATGGCTCAGATGATTTTGGTTACAGATTATGGAATCTAGAAACTAACAAGGTAATCAAGAGCCGTGATGTTGTTTTCAACGAAAGAGTGATGTATTGTGATCAGCTAAGGAAGTTGAATCAATCTGAGCAGAGCAATGGTGAATTGGATGAGGTAAAGGTCTAATATGAGCTCACGGGAAAAAGAAATAATCACTTGCATGAAAACACAGAGATCGACGTTGGTAGGTTAGGAACCGGCGTCGGTAGTATAGAAACCGGCGTCGGCCGTACAGAGATCGACGTCAGCAGGACAGACACCGAGGTCGGTCAGAAAGAACTGATGTCAGCCAGTAATAGGTCTGGAGGTGACTGAGGTCGGTCACTGTCAGAGAATTTGGGTGGACAGCGTGTTGTAAACGAGTCTCAGACACCCATCAGGAGGTCAGAAAGGGTGAGTAAGCCTCCAATTAGATATTCTCCTTCTTTATTTTATTTATTGCTAACTGATGGTGGAGAACCAGAGAGTTTTGAAGAAGCAATACAGGTGGAGTCCAAGAGTTAGTGGGAGCGTGGCATGGTTGAGGAGATGGAGTCCTTAAGAGAGAACCAAACATGGGATTTGGTTGAATTGCCAGCAGGTAAGAGGACACTGAAGAACAGATGGACTTACAGGTTGAAAGAAGGCGAGAATGGACAGATGAGATATAAGGCCAGATTAGTAGTAAAAGGATTTGCACAAAAGCCAGGTATTGACTTTGGTGAGATTTTTTCTCCTGTTGTTAAAATGACTTCTATAAGGGTTGTATTGTCTTTAGTTGCTTTTGAGGATTTGCATCTTGAGCAGCTAGATGTTAAGACAACGTTTCTTCATGGAGATTTGGATGAGGAAATTTATATGGAATAGCCAGAAGGATTTGAGGTCAAGGGTAAGGAGAAGTATGTGTGCAGATTGAAGAAAAGCTTGTATGGCCTCAAGCAAGCTCCTAGGCAATGGTATTTAAAATTTGATAGGTTTATGACTGAACATGGCTACAGTAGGTGTCAATCTGACCATTGCATGTATTTCAAGAGATTTGATAATGGTAGATATATTATTCTATTGTTGTATGTAGATGATATGCTGGTTGCAGGATCTCACATGCAGGATATCTCTGAGCTTCAAGTGAAATTAGCTCAAACGTTTGCTATGAAGGATTTGGGAGCAGCAAAGAAAATCCTTGGCATGAGCATTAAGAGAGACAGGAAAAATCACAGGTTGATATTGTCTCAAGAAGATTATGTGGACAAGGTGTTGAAACGGTTCAATATGCAGGATGCTAAACCGGTAAGCACACCTTTGGCTGGACATTTTAAGTTGAGTAAAGAACAATGTCCTAATTCATATGATGAGGTAGAGTACATGAGTAAGGTTCCATATTCTTCCGCAGTAGGAAGTTTGATGTATGCAATGGTGTGTACTAGATCAGATATTGCCCAAGCAGTGGGAGTGGTAAGTAAGTATATGGTCAATCCAGGTAAGGAACATTGGAAAGCAGTTCAGTGGATCCTTAGATATCTGAGAGGAACCAGCAGTAAGCACTTGTGCTATGGAGGTTCAGATACTTCTCTACATGGCTATGTAGATTTAGATATGGCAGGTGATTTGGATGGCAGGAGGAGCACTACAGGTTATGTTTTCATTGTAGGTGGAACGGCGGTTAGTTGGATATCTAAGTTGCAGAAGGTTGTTGCCTTGTCAACTACAGAAGCAGAGTATATTACAGCCACAGAGGCTAGCAAAGAGACAATATGGATGACACGGTTCATGGATGAGCTTGGTAGGGAGCATGAGAGTTGCAGATTGTATAGTGATAGTCAGAGTGCAATCCATTTGACTAAGAATTCAGCCTTTCATTCAAGAACAAAGCACATACAGCTAAGGTACCAATTCATACGACAGGTATTAGAAGATGGTGAATTGAAGCTGGAGAAGATCCATACAGATAGGAATCCTACTGATATGTTAACCAAGTTGGTTACAAAGGAGAAGTTGAATCTTCATTCAACTTCTGTTGGTCTTCATGATTGAGTTGAAGATGGAGGAGCTAGAAGATGTTGCTATACAGGTACTGGTGCAGCTGTTTATCTCCAAGTGGGAGATTGTTAGGGTTTGGAGCTAAAAGCTTCACCAAGGAGCACACTTTAGCAGGTTCGGGTCTACACAGACACCAGCGTCGGTTAGGAGAGATCGACGTCGGTCAGGATTAGTTGTAGAGGAGCCAACGTCAGCAGTAGGTCAGCTGGCGGCGGTCACAGACAAGCAGCAGGAACCGACGTCGGTTACCTGTGCGTCCAGAAAGCTATTTCCATGGATAGAAGCGAGTGTTTGCATGATGAGTTTGAATTGTAGTCTTAAGCTCGTGTCTCTATTATTGGCAATACTATTTTTAGAGCCCTTGTTCAAGTGGCTTAACTTCTTGTTGGAAGTGCATGCTCAAGTCTCCTAATTCTATATGTAGAATTAGATCTTCCTAGCTTATTGTAGTTAGAGTGGATTATTGTAGTAATTCATTGTATGTGAAGAACAGTACAGAATTGAATCAATCAAGGCTTGTTGGAGTTGATTGTTCTTGAGAGAGAGAGCTCTTGAGGAATAGAGATCTAGTGAGAGATCTATACATCTAGGAGAGGTGTGGAAGAAAGAAGTTTCTTCATTTGTATTCCTTTTGTAAAGAGTTTGTTAATACAAGTTTTCAGGGTGGTTTCTTGTATCTCTTATTCTTGCTATTATATCATTCTAGTTACTTGTCTATCTGATTTAATTCCGCGTTTATTGCTTTCACAAGTGTAATCTATTGTCGGTTGATCCCTAACACATTGTTAGGGTTTTTTGAGGGTTTAGACCAACTTCTAGTATTAAAGATCATTCATAAAACTTAACTCCTCTTTCTAGAAACCAATGATTTTAATTTTGAGATAAAATCATTCCTCATATATCACGAATATCTTAATTTCTCATACAAAGGTTTGTCATGCCAATGATCATTTGAAAAAACTTTTTTGGGTAGACAACTATTCATTTTGTATACTCAAAAAACCTCAAAACATTCTTCAAGCCTTTTCTTGTAAACCATGACCTAAAACTTCATATACATACATAAAAAAACTTGAATCACCTCTATCAATGATTTCCTACTCACTCATGTCATGGAAACTGATCTTGATACCTCATCTAGCCACCATCTCTCTTTTTTATTTTTATGCCTTGACCTACTGAAATCTCATTAGGTCTTGAAGCTAGCCTTATAACCACCCTGTAAACTTCACCTTGAAACTCTCATGTATTCTAATGCCTCTTATGTATACCCGAGCAACCTCATACACTTACTCTTCTTCATATCTATAACAGAGTATCTTTGGATCTCAATAAAGGATATTTATAACATCTTCAAATATTCACACACTGATCTTTGAAACCAACATTTTAATCATTTATAAGGCTCTCAACACCTCATGTAATAACTCAAAAAACCTCTCTCATGCTTAAACATTGTCAATCATTCTTTATAGATTCACTAAGGATATGCATAGCTCATTCTGAGCATCTTTGGAACTACTTACATAAATCTTCAAAGCATACAGCTTTTTCTTCAAATCTCACTCATTTCATCATGCTACTTGTACATACCTTCTCACAAGATCTAGACAAAGTTTTGAAAGTTAATTGACACTTGACATACTGACCTGTACTCACTCATGTTGATCCTTAATGATATCACTCAAGCTTATTTAAGATCATTCTTTAAATAACACTCTCACATTACTGCTTTCATACAACATCAACATTCACTATGTTAGCATAAGAACTCATCATACACATACCTCAAAGCTTACTTTACCATGCACCTTCACAAGAACATTTGACATCACTGACATTAGATTGACATCAATGAAATAACCATGCATCTTCATAAGAACCTTTGACATCAATGACAACATTAAATACCAAATCTCAATACTCAATTACAATGCTCAATAATCTCCTTCTTAATCAATGATAATGTCCATCAATCTCCCCCTTTGTCATTGATGAAAAACACACTCATAAAATTGTGTCAACCACTATTGATGGAAATCATATCTTACACTTTTTTCTTACTTTTTTCTCACCCTTTCTAATCTTGTCTTTTCTTTCTCCCTTTTTTGAAATTTTTTGATCTTTTCTCCTCCCTTGAAATTAATGATAAAGGTCTTTCACAACTATCATCTCTTTCAGAGTGAACTCAGATTACAAGACCACTGTGACATAGATCAAGCTCAGTCAACAATATGAATATTTCCCTCTCAAACCAAGCATCCACCATGTTTTTATTAATAGTAGACATCAAGGGTCATCTACAACTACTAGAACCATACTTTATCCCTTTGAGCTAATAATATCTCTCAAAGACAATAGATAACACATAGTCTTCATAAACTCTGGCAACCACCTATGACAACCATTCTCATAAACTTCTCTCAATCAGGTCACTCTCTAGGTGATCCATTAAAATATCAACAAATAGAGTCTATAAATAATCTCAAACACAATCTCTCCTTATCTCCATGCATATCAAAAATCAATTACTTTATTGATAGAAAAACTCATAGCTGCCAAGCTCCCCTTTAGACCAAGCATATCTTCTTTATAATAACTAGAAATTTATATCACTTACCTTCCTTGATATTACACAAGAATATCAAACTCTTGATCACATGCTAGGATACCACACTCTTGACATCAATTGCATAGTAAATAACTCCCCCTTTATCTTTAAAAATCAAACTCAACTACTCACACAAATAGATATCAAAGTCTTACCTCTAATATACTAATTATCTATATTTTGACTTCGTATACCTAATAACAGCCTTAGATATCTCATCATGCTACCTTATACACTTCAAACCATAGAGATATCAACATAGGAATGGATATTATCCATCTTCAACTCCTTGCTTGCAACATAGACAACCTAGAATCTTTTGAAAAATAAACCTTATTTGATTGAAACCTCATGATTTTGATGATAGAAGAATGTCTCCATGAAGCTTAATGGATACCCCTTTTTATAGGGAATTAAAACAACATGAACTTAGGATATTCCCAGATCTCCATATTTTTACAAGAATAAATATTCTTCAACATCCTTTTGGACTTGATTGGCATTATAGGCTTCATCTCATCATCAACGATTTGATCATCAATGTGAGTTGATAATAGACATTCTTTACTTGACTTCTCATATGAGGCATGATCTATTTAAACAAGTAGTCCATTTGATCTTTTAGACTAATCATGACTTATCTTTACTACCTTTGGTTTCAATAAATTCATTTACCTTCTTTCTTGTACTCTAGGAGCTTCAAACTTCCTATTTTGACTTGATGATCTTCTAATTATGTTAGGGTAAACTCTTAAAATGTGTCTTAAATTATGAAATATATAACACACCACCTTATGCATACCATTTTAATGATGTTAATTGTGACTCCTTCCATAGTTCTATGAGTACTCATTTTTGGAGGGTTTTCTACATTCTCTTACTCTATGACCAAACTAATTGCATACAAAATAGTAAACATTGGAAGAATTAGCATACTTTATATCATTGGGATATCTAATAGGTATTTTCATGTTGACCTTCTTGTCTTCAATAATCTTGTTCTTGACTTGAGGTGCCTCTTTTTGGTCTTCTTTGAAACCAAGACTTGTCTTGTCACTTTCAGACTTTTGACTACTCAAAATATCATCTAGAGCCTTAGTGCTCTTTTCAAATTTCACAATGCTCTTCACCTTTCTAGATGCTTGATGCAACTTATATTTTATGGATTCTACTTTAGTTTCATACCTAATGAATTCTTCCTCTTTAGACTTGAGGCTTATACTGACTATCTCCATATATGCCTCAACTTGATTGATAATCTCATAATATATTATGGAAGTGTTGTTCAGTCTTTCCTCAAACAATCCAATCTACTCATAATCCTAAACTAATGACTTCAATTTCTTGTTCTTATTATTAAAAAGATTCAACTCTTCTAAGGTACTCATGAACTTAGCTTCAAGATCTAATTTGACTTCTCCTTCTTCACTGTCATAGTATACTTCTTCATCTAATTTTACATCAACCATAAGGCCTTTCCTATTTGAATAACCCTCATTATCTAATTTTATGTCTATGATAAAGTTTCACTATTGTCATGTTCAAATTCATTACTACCATCATCACTATCAGATGTTTTTGAATCACTTACATTAGATGAGTTGTCCTCTTTGGTATAGAAACTCTTCTTATTTTTAAATGATCCTTTCCTTCCTTCATTCTTCTTGAAATCTCTCTTATTATTTTTAGACTTAAAGACTTTTCTATCACCTCCATGGTGTTCATCATGTTTTTAATTATGCTAAGATTTGTCCTTATTAGGAAACTTGGTACCAAAGTGACCAATCTTTCCACAACTAAAATATTTGATAGGTAACTTACCCTTGTACTTACCTAAGCCAAACCTTAAATTTATAGTAAACATATCTATGAGTTCATCATCATCAATATCTAAACATACCTCATCCTTGACCTTCTTTTCCTTTGACTTATTTTTAACCTTTAAAATTTCTTCCTTCTTAGGAAGTCTTCCTTTATTTATTAGTATCTCATAAGTAGTCAAAATGTTATGAAGCCCATCCATCTCTAGCTTGTCCAAATATTATATTTCTTCTATTACAGACACCTTAGATTCAAACTTAGGCGTTACTGATATCAATACCTTTTGGATAAAATTAGGCTTTTTAACTTCTTCTCCCAATCCTCTAAAGATATTAACAACTTCATCAACCCTCAATAGTTAGGATGCAATAGTTTCATCTTCATTCATGTTCAAGATTTCAAACTATCTTTTAAGGGTCTAAAACTTGGATAAATTCACTTTGGTGTCTCTTTCATAGATGGTTTTCAATTTATCCCATATATATTTGGCTGATACACAATGCATTACCTTTAAAATCTCTACCTTTGATAGGCCACACAAAATGGCATTCATTTCCTTAGAGTTATTTTTACTAACCTTATTACATGTTACATTTGTTAGTGGAATTAGAGGTGCAATATAACCATTCATAACTGACTACCAAATATCATTTCTTTTTGATATTATATATATCTTCATTCTAACATTCCAAATTCATAGTTAGATTTATTAAACAATAGAGCCTTACTAGTAGAGAAACCACCTTGAGCTTGTTGACTAGTCATCTTTGCTTCTTAGGATCTCCTCTAAAATTTTATACCTACTTCAAAATACCATACTCTGATACCAATTATTGGAGGCACGATGACTAAGTGAGGGGTTGAATCAATATTCAAAACTTTTCATTAAATTCAACTTTATCATACATGAACCATTCTAATAAGCATGCACATCTTATCAAGCATAAGCATCAAATCATAAGGGAATGAAACACATGAACACAACATATATGTGGAAAACCCTTAAAGGGAAGAAAAACCATAGATGAATAAAATTGACTAAATTTCTATAAGATAAATATCAATTTTTGGTGAAGCACGAACTTCACATGGAGTACCAACCCTAACTAGCTTAGCACCAACTCAATTAGGCTTTAAAAAGTACCCACTTACAAAGAGGAACAAACCCCCTAGATGACTTAGAACCAAATAAACCATTTGAAACACTTAATCACCTTCAGAATAATTTATTTCTTATACAATATATGATGATCTTCTCTTTCATCTCTTTGTTCACTTCTATCCCTCTCAAATTGGTTTCTAGCCCTCTTCGCTCAAATAGTCCTCTTCATGGCTTGATTAGGTCCTCTAACCTTGATACTCATATGGAGAACCTATGTTAAATATTCATGAAATCTATATATTTTTCATGACCTCATTCTACTCATCAATAATATATAACATTCTCTTATTTTCTTCACTCTCTCTACGCACACCAAATAGGCCTAAACTGCCTTCTTTTTATACAAGTCACTTGATCATATCCTTCTTAGTCAGCCACACATTATTATCTCTTATGTCAGCCATGAATTATGTATTATAATATTAAATTAACATGCCTTAATCATGAATCAATCAATCCATTAGGTTGGCCATAGTTCAATGAGCCCGTACTCCTTTTTTAGGCTTAATTGAGACCTAATATGTCCTCTTACCCTTTGATATTTATTGAATCATATTAAAACACCTCACATGATAATAACACATCAAATTCAAATTAAAAATACCTTATCCAACTTTAATTTATGTCCAAAATACCTTTTAGGTCCAACAACCATGTGCATATATAGAAACTCTGTCTTGAATAATTGAGGCATAAAATCAATTTTTTCAAATAACTATGATAAAAAATCATATATTAAAAAACCTCATGAACTTAGTATCATCACACACTTAATTATATGTTTCAAATTAGGGAATATAGACTCAAACTCTTCCCTATAAGATGTTCACTTAGAACTGCCAACTGACTTCAAAACACAATCAAGAAAACATAAAATTCTAACATCTGATTAAATGCATTCAAGGGATTTAAATGCATTAAAAATATCTTATAATATCCTTATATAAATCTCAATAATCATATCATGATCTCTAATGAAAATTATTGGTCTTGCAAACCAATCTTTTGATATTCTCTCTGACAGACTCCACTTAGCCAGATAAGCCATTTTGGATTCAATGTTCCAACCTCTTACGCTAACTTAAAAACTTATAAAAATCATGGATATATTATTCATGTCCCCAAAAATATCATCAAATAAATTCAGTCTATCACTCTTATATGAAAACACATCAAGAATCATCTTTTCGCTTCTACCTAATTTTCTTACTGTCTGCACTACAAAGTCTGTCAACGACTAGCCAAAATGGATCACAAAGTTTTCACACATAAGATATGGAACCTATCAAAAAAACTTCATGAAAAATAGCTAAAAGTCTCACACTTTTATCTTCATCCACTTAAAAACTTTGACTCAAATCTTTGAGAAATAAACACTTTCCTATAGGGTCTACTCACTCACCTTAGAAACCAATCACACATAGAGATGTATGGGAGCTCTGAATACAACCTCCAATAACTTATATTACCATACCAAACCATTATGATCTCTTTATAATAAGGTTTTGAAAATTGGTTCATTGTTAGGGTTCTTTAAGGGTTTAGACCAACTTCCAGTCTTAATGATCATTCATAAAACTTAGCTCCTCTTTCTAGAAACCAATGCTTATAATTTTGAGCTATAACCCTTCATTATCTATCATGAATAAATAAATTTCTCATGTATAAGCTGAACATGCCAACGATCACATGAAAAACATTTTTGAGTAGACAACTCTTCATTTTACGTACTCGAGAAACCTCAAAACATTCTTCAAGCCTTTTCTTGAAAACCATGACTTGAAACTTCATGCACATAATTAAAATAACTTGACTCACCTCTATCAATGATCACCTACTCACTCATGTCATGTAAATTGATCTTGATACCTCATTTAGTCACCATCTCTCTTTTTTCTTCGTATGCCTTGACCTTCACGTCTCTTTAGGTCTTGAAGCTGACCTTCTAACCACCTTGTAGACTTCACCTTAAAACTCTCATGTGTTCCAATGCCTCTTATGTATTCTCAAGAAACCTCATACATTCACTCTTATTTAGAGTAGTAACATAGAGTCTTTACATCTTGACTAAGTATCTTCATGGCATCTTTAAAGTTATACACACAAATCTTTAGAGCTAACCTTTTAATCATTTGCAAGGCCCTCAACACCTCATGTAAAAACTCAAATAACCTCTCATGCTTAAACACTATCAAACATTATTTGGAGATTCACTAAGGATCTTTGTATCTCATTTGGATCATCTTTATAACTACTTACATATATCTTTAGAGCATACAACTTCTTAGAGCTCACTCATTTCATCATGCTACATATACATACCTTCTCACAAGGTTTAGACAAAGATTTACAAGTTACTTGATGCTTGACATACTAACCTGTACTCACTCATGCTAATCCTTAACAATATCACTCAAGATGATATAAGATCATTCTTTAAACAACACTCTTACATTACTACTTTCATATAATAACAACACTCATTGTGCTATCATAAGAACTCATCATACACATACCTCAAATCTTACTTGACCATGCACCTTCATAAGAACCTTTGACATCAATGACATTAGATTGACATCAATGAAATAACCATGCATATTCATAAGAACCTTTGAAATCAATTACAACATTAAATACCAAAGCTCAAAACTCAATGATAAAGCTTAAAAATCTACTCCTTAATCAATGATAATATCCAACACATGTCCCCTCCTTAACTCAGCTAGGGTTACCCTTAACTTACCTAGGGTTAGTTCAAACTCAATTACAGTTAATTCTAACCTAATTACAATGGGTTAAAATTAATTTTGGAGGATATAAATGCAAGGCCTCACCCATTGATCTTGAATATTTTTATGTGCAATGTTATTATGCCAAAATACCTCCAAAAATATTCATTTTAGTGTTACCATGCCCCTTTCATAAGCCAATCTGATCCCAAGCCAACCAACATTACCAAGGTGATAAGGAGAAGTGGAGAAATGGATATTCATTGATAAATATTTATTGATCACATAGTTGAGTCCATTATTCCATTGCCAACTCACAACCCTTATTTTTATGGATGGTAAAATCTCTTGTTTTGATCTCATTTTGATAGTTATTTGTGTAGTTATCTATCTCCTTGAGTGTCAAGGCTAGAGGTGTTAGTTTTTAATGTGTTTTTTTATTTGTTTTTTACTAACATCATACTAATTTGCCCTCTATGTCAATTTACTTGATCACAAATATCACACTAATGTGCGTAAGTTTTAACATCTTTAAATGGGGTAGGCCAACACAATCCATCTAAAAGGACCTTCAACATTGTAGCATCACTGACATAATGTCCTCTAGTGACACCCTCATGAAATTTTTGAAGAACCTCAACACACTCATGTTTCATGACATCACAACATAACACTTCATCCTACCCAAGATTATAAAGGTCACCCTTATGAGCTAGAAGGTAACTACACAAATAACTAGTTGCTTCTTTTCTTGAGTGATGAGGTGGGCTAGTGTTGAACCTGTATTCAAAAATATTGTGATATCCTCCAATTCTTTAGGCATACACATGACTTAGAAAAGCTACATGTCAAGAAATACATATTTAATGGCATGTGTTGATTTATTAGAATCAATACATGATAAATTATTAGGGCCATGATTGGCCTTACTAGGGTTCACCATCACTGAGAACTAGAAATCTCAGAAAGCTCAATCCATTGACAGATGCATCCTTATAATATTCGTTTACCTATTATGTAATTCAATGTTTCATGGTACATAAATAAAATTAATGGAATGACCATCAATTACTAACAAAACTTTTGGATGGTGTAAACCATGGACAAAGGTGCATGTTCTATAGTCGTGTAATATCATTTAGCTAGAGTAAGCTTCCTATGAGCTAAATAGATAGGGTAGTCAAGGTTGTCCTCACCATGTTGAGCAAGGATATCAAATACTACCATACCTAAATCATCTACATGAATTTGAAATGGATTTTACCAATATATAAACTATAGAATAGGGGCATTAATGAGCTTATCCTTAGTGCAATAAATGCCCACTAGTGAGCATTGGTCTAAACAAATTGGCCAATCTAGTTTAATAATTCTTCTAGTTATGCAGTGATCTTAGCATACACTAGAAAAAACTTCCTATAATATCATGTGTGTCCTAAGAAGGTGCATACATCTTGTTGGGTGGTCAGCACTAGAAGGTAAATAATAACAATAATCTTGGCCAGATCCACTAAGAGTCCATCACAGTAAATAACAAAACTAAGTAAAATGCAAAAGGGGGTAGAAAACACACATTTCTTCAAATTCAAATAAATTTGAAGGTTTTGATAGTACTCAAACATAAGTCATAGATTATAGCAATAGTCCCATAGTAAATCATAGATAGCCCAATCATCAAGGTAGACTTGAAGTAATTTGGGAATAAAATTCTTGAAGGCCTCAACCATGATCCGTGAAAATAAAGTAGGAACATTTTTCAATCCAAAGGGAATCATGCTATAATAAAATGATCCCCACTTAGTTAAAAATGTGGTATTTGGTTTATATTATTCCATGATCTAGACTTGATGATATATAGAGAATCCATCAATAAGGGTATAGATCTCACACGAAACAACCCCCTCAAGAATATCCTCGATGAAGGGAATTAGAAAGGGGTCAGTTACGTAAGTAATGTTGAGTACCCAATAATCCACACAGACCTAAATACAACCATCCTTCTTGATACTAATGACCATGGGGATCACCCATTTAGACTTGTCAATAAGATTAATTTCTCCTACATGTAGAATGCTATTAATTTTTCCTTGACTCAAGTGTGCAAGTTTGGATTCATATGATAGGGCCTCTTCCTAATAGGTCAAGTACCCTCTACCAAATTTATGTGCATCTTGATAAAGGAAGAATGCGACCCTTTAATTTCCATATAATTTTTTGGGAAGACATAATTATACTCTTTTAATAGTTTAAACACCTTAAAGATCTCTATATCAGACCAATAGTATCCCACAATAGCCATCTTGGTGCTTCCTTTATGCCAATATTATGTTGGATATTTTTAAATGGCTCTAAGTATGGGTGTTTTTCATCTTGGATGGTGTTTTAGACATTACATATTCCATAATTAGTATGCAAATCCAAATGATCAATAGATGGGTTAATCAAATCAGCTTTTGCACCTTCATCAACCTGAAATGTGGCCTTTTGTTTACCTTTCTAGATTTTGTCTCTCAATGCATGGTATAGTTTAGGTTCAGGTGATAGAGATGATTCTTCTATATCAAGTTTTTATAAAATATTTAAGTTCTCCTCTCATGCACCATTTATGCATCTGATGTGATCTTCAACTAGGGTTAGGTCACCTATAATAGCCTAACTTATGGATTACAATGTGAGGCATAAATCCATCCAAAGATATGAATAAGATAGTGTTAAAATAATATTAATTCTAAGGAAACATCAATAATATCTCACCATATGTCATTCTTCATGTTCATATCATGCTCTAGCCCAAATACATAGAATTCCATAAAATGTGTGAACCTAGAGTTACTTGGGCAAAAACATTTCATCTGCCTTCCACATAGTCTCATAGGATTTAAGATGAGGTTCAAGAGCATTGATGACACTATAATTTATGGTGACATAGATTTAGTTATCATGGTGAAAGCGATGGTGTAGAGCAGAATGAACTTGATCCCAATGAAGTAAGATCTAACTATGATTTCTCTACCACCAAGCAATTGTGTTATCAAATATATGGATAATTGAACATATCTACTCAATGTTAGAATCATACAAAGTTTCCAACTACTACACAAACTTGCATACTTTCATCTGACCATGAAATATCAGAGCTTCATCTAACCTCATGGGTGGCACAACCATAATTTGTCCATGAAGAAGATGAATAAACTTATGATGGTTAAGGTACTTTAACAGAGCATATTCTCAAATACCTATAGCACCATAAATCCTTCTAGTAAGGCCATACTCACCATGATCACAATAGTCATAGGCATTATTGGTAGTTTTAGAGATAGATTATGCATCCATATAATGCAATATTCTATCTATAATAGGATCTAAGCATTCATCACCTTGTGTTGTGACATTGTATATGTCATTAGTGTCCTTGTTAATTTTACCACCTCAACATATAGAGTCCTTAAGCATGGTTTAAATATATTAAAATGCATTGCTCATAATTCTTAAAGTTGATATAGTGCTTCTTAAATCTCATCATTATTTGTATAACACCAAGGGTGACCCAACAGTGCTAGAAAGTTATTATCTTTGGCCAACTCAATGACTTCAATGTCAGCTTTAAAATTGACACATAGGATATCCATGGTGGCATCTTTAATTACTCCAAAAGGTAGAGCACAAGTCTTATTTGCCATAAAAATAACATGAGGAAAAGGCTACAAAGTAGGGCTTGCCATATTCCTTCATGTATACTTGGTGAGGACATTTTCTTCATCACCAATATTAACTAGGATATCCTGAATAACCCATCCATCAATAGTGGTGTTAACAAATATCTCTTTATCCCCTTCTGAACTAGGCTGGATATGAGTTTTTTTATCATTGAGCATTGTTTAACTAATGATCCTCCATAAGCCTAAGTGTATGATGCCTTAGGCAATTTTTAAATAGGGGTATAATATACTCATTAAGGAATCACATTCACAACTCATAGAACTCATGACACACTGATTCATGAAGATCCATAGATTTTTTTCATATCAACACATGTAGCAACATCATGATCCTTGAGGAATTGGATCTCTCTTTGTAATTCTCTCACTAAATTCATGGTATTATGTATCACTTCCTTCTACTGTTGAGCTTTTAGATAATTATTATCATGAGGCTCCTCTCATTGAACCTTTTCAATGGTCAGATTAGACATGGATTAGGATTAACCACCACTATGTGTAGTAATGTTGACTTTGGGACTAGTCAGAGTAGCATGGCACAGTTTCCATTAAGGCTTTTCAATATGTATCATTCTGGCACCCATTTCATTTATATCCTTCATGATGTAAGTATATAAGTTTGTGAAATCCTCTAGATGATGTTCATTTTACAAAAAACACACGTAAGATACATCAGGTAATCATGCTAGTAGTGCTCTAGAGAACTACACTTATAATAGGTTATTGGTGGAAAACATCCACCTCCACATTCTCAACTATGACCATACCATGATATCCTCCTCCATTGTCTTGGTTATTGGCAACATGTAACTGATGCATATCACATGCATGCACCTTATGTATTTCACTAATAATATGGAAATCATTGGTATCATGAGTATATGCATTGCATATCTTACGATATGTAGATAGCTTTGATTGTGTGGAACATTGAAGTAGAGGGTAATCCCTTATGTCATGCTCTTCTTGTAAAATCTCACAATATTGCTTCATCAAAACTTGAATACTCTTTTGAGGCTATTCATTCCTATTGTGACCTTTAGATTCATAGTCGACACACTATAAATAGCTATGAGTATCATGAGCATTATGTGTAGTGAGATTTTCCAATTAAGATTCCATAGTAGCAATCTGAACCTCCATTAAGAGACTAAACCTTGTGTCAATGCTTCAAATAGCTTTAACATGAAGGGCAAATTACAAATCCTCACACCAATTGGCAAAAGTCTTCTATGATAAGGTGCATCAAAAGGGAATCAATAATCCTTCTATGAACCACTAGCATGCTGAGCAACATTGATCTTTAAAGAAATCTTAGAGAGAAATTTTTTAAAACACACATCATACTCACACATGCTCTCAGTTATTTAGTTCTTGATGTCCTTCAAGGCATCTATGCTCTATTGTTCAAACTCTAGGATATCAAATTCTTGGAGAACCACTACCTTCAAGTGGTCATAATTCACCATAGATTATTGCAAATTGAACTTATGATACCACTTCTATGCACGGTCTAGAAGAGTGATAGTAAACTTGTGAACATGTTTTCTAGCATTCTATACACCATGATATTCAAAAAAGTAGTGTGTCATCTCATAATACACAATGGGTGGTTGAGGAGCTTACAATGGGGTTTATTGTGATGCATTTCCTATCCCTTCTAGACCCTGTGGGGGAGGTCCATAACTACCTCCCATTCCTCCTCTAGTTTCTCCAAATGAATTAGCATCAATACCACCTCTCATGCTTCTTGTAGAAATAAAATCCCCTGATATATTAGGTGTTGAGGTGGGATGATAAATTATAGGTAGGCTCATACTCTACCCATTAATTATGTTAGGTCTACCATGAATTCCAAATTGGACCATAGAATTATTTTATAATGGAAAATAAATGCCAATAAACTACTATCTAAGTTTTGGTCTACAAAAGTATCTCTATTAAGTTTACTTTCTAATTCTACACTATTTATATCCTAGTTTCATATAAATATGTCATGTAACTCAAGAGCATGATCACACATTGTAGGTGGGGAAATAGGCATGTCCAAATTAGGTTCTTCAGTCACCACTACCTAATTTTTTACTCCCATGCATAATTGTGTTGGCATCGGGTATGATCTTGTGGTTGGAGAATCCTCACTATGCTCTTTAATTTCCCTATAGATCCTTACATCAATTCTTGAGTCCTCATGTCCCCTCCTTGGATCACTTCCACTCATAGCGCTTTGATGAGCTTCACCATATTTATGCTTCCATAATTCTTGCTAACTAGATACCATGTTAAACCAATAATTTTACATCAAAAGATGCCCTTCCATTTCCAACCAACTATGTTGCTCACATGAGTGAGATTTCAGCCATCCATCGAGAAAATCTCAAGTCCATAATCTACCAAGAGCTTCTTAATCTCTAATGAATTTTTTTTGAGATATATACCACACAGTTCTCAGAGGAATTAAAATTGGGCTTCCTTTGGGTAAGAATATATTGAGACTATGTACTTCAAAATGTAACTATTTAAATTTCTATGCCACTAGACATCAACTACATACATCCAAGGCACTCCCAACCATGCTAAATCTAACTGATACTCTAGTGATCAAGTTGTCTT
Source organism: Torreya grandis (assembly GCA_037957365.1). Lineage (NCBI taxonomy): Eukaryota > Viridiplantae > Streptophyta > Pinopsida > Cupressales > Taxaceae > Torreya > Torreya grandis. The sequence continues at coordinate 458,808 of JARHVA010001038.1, read as the reverse complement.
CCATCCATAGTTCCCCGATTGGTCTTGTGCATATGTAAAAATTCAAGAATGAAGGTGAACACTAACTTTGACAAAAAAATGTCTCATAAAGTGAGTCATACATATGTTGATTAACCCAATCATGTGCAAAGATTCTTGGTTCAAGAAATGGTAATATAAAGTTGTCTTCTACTCTATTAATCCATCATTCAATATTTTTTAGAGATAGTCATTCAAACATCTTCCACCATTATGCAAGCAAGCACTATGGGTCCTGATAATAGAAATAAAATGTTGGAATTATTTTCCTTTAAATAGGCATGAATTTCCCTAGGCATATGCCTAAGTGAATAATATTCCAATTTGCTAACACATTGGCATTTCACAAAATAACAAGTTCTCATGTGCTCACCAGAAGCACACAACATGGGATAGGTTCTTGTTGGTTTTATTACATGAGGTTAAGTTTGTCCAACTTCCTAGATAAGGGCACTCAAACACATAATTAGTAATAAAATCATTCTTTAGTCTGTATCTAACATAGCTCACTTGTTCATTACTCAATGATCAAAATAAAAAGATGGCATAAATGATAAAAAATAACATCAACCCCATAGATAACTGAATGATAGTATTCTATCAACATGAGATTATTTAATCATATTCATAAGTGATCTCAAAGAATGAACTGATTTAGAGTTACAATGTTAACCAAATTGTATAAAGTCATCGATATTGTTGTATCTCAAATCCTTGCTAAGTAAACTATTTGATTATTTATGGATAAGTATAGTGGACACATATGATACTAATTATATTTATGACTAAGCTTGAGATATATGCTATTATGGGATAGTATAATATTGCTTAGATACATGATGGCACATGATTGCATTATTGTGAGTTGGTTAGTGTATGTGTTTACATTTTAAGCATATTAATGTGTTGCTTTATGTTATATGTTTATTATTTGATATGATCTAACTACCTGCATATTTTGAGGTGGATGCAGGAGAACTCATCCATCAAAGTGTGTTAGACAGAGAGCATCATTAGAGAGGGTAATGTAGATAGATATATCATAATATGATAGAAAAAATGATAGATACCCTGCACACACCATGTTATACAATACTTAGTATATGCATAGTTAATTTATTGGACATGTTTTCGATGATTGATGCATTTAGATAATTAAATTAACATGTTGGTTGTGTGTATGTCATGATATTGTGTTTTAGACCATTAATGCTTTCAGTAACGTAAATCTATGAGAATTAGCATAGTAATAACATGGTGTTCATATTGATGATGGGTTTAGTAAAAAAAATATTTAATTACCTCTACATTAGTCTTATTATCTTTAAGTTATTATTATTAATTAGTTGTGTTAAATAATTACTTATTATTAAATTATTTAAAAATATTAAAATAGAACATAAAGCATATTAAAACAAAAATGAAGTCATTTAATATTAAAGATGGAGGAATCTTTAAATAAGTAAAATCATCTTAAAAACATAAAAATAGAAAAAGGAATAAAGCTAAGAAAATCAAAAAGAAATAAAGAAGAAAACCAGCTTTAAAAATATAAAAGCCACACTCTTTTTCATAAAATGAAATGGGAAAATTATAAAAGGGGAGGAGCATAACCAAAAGAATAGATAGAAGAGGGGAATCGCATAATGGGACTATTAGGAACCTGTGCCTTACATGTATTAGTGTAATAATTGCTATGGACACATATGCTTTGTAAGTCGTCCCTTAGAGCTTATTTGAATTGTCCCACATACAAGGGAAGTAGTAGTTATTAGAATAGAGTTAGTATATAAGTAAGTGTTGAGGCCCAATGAAGGCATCCACAAATTCATTGTATTGAGCTTGCTCAAAGGAGGTTGCCCCCTCGAAGTGGCCTGTGATCAATATAAGCTTTCTGTGTTTTTGTGAATGGTAAGAGTTATTTTATTTTCGCATATTTTTTATTAAAACTATTGTAAGAGGTAATATATTGTAGGAGGTTCATCACATCTAATATCAGATGCTTTCTTGGCTTTGTGGGTAGATTTAGAGCATTTTTTTTTTTGAAGCAGGGCTTTCTAGGAGCTGCACCATTTCTGGCAAGAAATTTTTTCATTGCAGGTTTTATCATTTCAGATTGGGTAAATACCTATCCGCTTAACTATGGGAAGTGCTTGGGAATAAGCCCTAAAACTCACTATGAGGAGTACCATAGGAACCCCAAAGTAGCTGGCCCATTGAGAGGACCTGCCAGTGAAAGGGCAATGACCCCATCCTCATTGACTAGTTCCCACCCGTGAGGTAAACCAAAAGCTATCGTTAAGGGGTAAACCCATGGCCAAAAATTTTTGGAGAGCGGTACTCAATCAAATAGCTTTGGTGGCCAGAGAGACTTTAAAAATCCTTTAGGCAGCCAAACAAACATGGGGTCCATATACAACTTATCAGTTTCAGAGAGCAAACAACAACATATCCATAGTTGAGGATATTTCCAACCACACTGTTGCAGACAATCCATTTCTGAAGCAACAGTAAAAAAAAAAGGTCCAAAAAATTTTTTCCCCAGCTATTAACAATTGGTTATGGTCACCACTCGTGCAGGCACAAAAATCATGGAGGAAGAAATCACCACATTGAAATCTCAGGTTACAGAGTTAACCGATATGATGCCTGGCTTGAATCAACATAATAACATCTTGCTCAACAGAGTGCAGAAGGAGTCTTCTTTAGAGCATCGCTCCTTTGCTTCCAACTTCTCTCGTGGACCTAAGCTAGACTTTCCATGGTTTAATGGTATAGATCCTAAAGGATGGATATATCGAGTTGAACAATTCTTCAACCTCCATAATACTTATTCTGCAAACAAAGTCCCAATTGCTTCCTTTCATCTGGAACAAGAAGCACTTTAGTGGTACTGTTGGTATCTCAAGACAAATGATGAACCTGGTTGGTCAAATTTTGCATCCTTAATTCTGGGTAGGTTTGGTCCCTCAACATTTGAGGATTTCATAGGAGCTCTCACCAAACTCTGTCAAACAGGTATTGTTCATGAATATCAGATTGAATTTGAAAAACTCGCTAATCATACTGAAGGGTTGTCAGATGACTTCTTCAAAAGTTGCTTTGTTAGTGGCCTCAGAGAGCTGATCTATTCAGAGGTAAAAATGTTTTGACCTAAAAATATGATGGATGCTTTGGGTCTAGTTAAGTTAGCAGAAGATAAACACTCCACATAGCATCGACCTCCCACCTTTTTACCAGTAAAGAACACAGTGAATCAACGGATAACCATAACCACACCAATCAAGCACCTGACTGAGGCAGAGATGTGGGCTCAAAAAGAGAAAGGATTATGTTACAACTATGATGACAAATGGGTTAAGGGTCATAGGTGCATCCAACAAAAACTTTACTTGCTAGATGTGGAGTCACCACCAGAGCAGGACAGTGAGCATGATATTCCCAAATTTCAAGATGCTCAAGAAGAACCCAGCACTGAAGAGGACCCAGTGGTTCAAGAGACTCAACCTGAGATCTTAGTGCATGCACTATCAGGTGTCACCACTCCCCAAACCATGAAGGTCAAAGGGTGCTTCAAAAAGATCCCTCTCACAATCCTCATTGACTTAGGCAGTACTCACAATTTCATTGATCCTCACATTGCTAAGGTGGTAGACTGCTTTATATACCCTTGTTCTAGCTTTGAAGTCATGATTGCTAATGGGGGCACATTGCCATGTAAAGGGAAGTGTTGAAATGTGTGTATTACAATAATTGATTATAATTGTCACTCTGATATGTTTGCCCTACCCTTAGGAGGGTGTGATGTGGTTTTAGGGGCACAGTGGCTTCACACATTAGGACCTATTTTATGGGACTTCTCTGAGCTTTGGATGCAGTTCATAAATAATGGTTAGAAGCACACCTTAAAAGGGTTATTGCTAGGATTTGCTAGCATCATTAGTTCTCATCGCATAGAATTTTTTTTGAAGAAAGGCTCACATGGGGTCATTGCACAGCTGCATTCCATTCAACTCTAGCCCCCCTGCTACTAACCACCCTACAGACTTACAAGCCATACTCGACAAGCATGCAACCATTTTTTAGAACCATTAGGTTTGCCCCCTTCACTCCCTAAAGATCACCACATTCCTCTCCTTCCAAGAAGCATCCCACCCAACATACGGCCATACTATTACCCCCATCTGCAAAATACTAAAATTGAAAACTTAGTCTAGGAACTCCTCAAGTCCAGAGTTATTCACCCCATCACCAGCCCATATTCCTCCCCAATGCTTCTTGTCCACAAAAAAGATGGGTCATGGTGCCTTTGCATTGACTTTCGAGCCCTTAACCACCTCACTATCAAGGATAAATTCCCAATTCCTGTCATCGATGAGCTTCTTGATGAGCTCCATGGGGCCAAATTCTTCTCCAAGTTGGATCTGTGTTCTAGCTATCATCAAATTCAAGTGCATCTTGATGACATTCCCAATATAGCCTTTCATACACATGAGGGTCACTATGAGTTCCTTGTCATGCCATTTGGCCTTACAAATGCCCCTTCCACTTTTCAAGCACTCATGAATAAAATCTTTCAGCCTTTTCTCCATCAATTTATTTTAGTTTTCTTTGATGACATTTTGATCTACAGCCGCACATGGGTCAAGCATCTCCAACATATTGACAGGGCATTACAATTATTAGCAGACAATCAATTATGTGCCAAGCAATCCAAGTGTTCATTCGGTCAAGAGGAAATTGACTATATGGGGCATATTATTTCAGCTAATGGGGTTGATGCGGACCCAAAAAAAATTAGTGCTATGCAGAATTGGCCTCAACCAACCACCCTCAAGAGCCTTCATGGTTTCTTAGGCCTGACAAGATACTATCACAAGTTCATCAAAGATTATGAAAAGATCACGGCTCTTTTGACTTCCTTATTGAAGAAGGATGCTTTCCTGGGGTGCAACAGCTAATCAGGCATTCATCCAACTCAAACAGGCTATGTGTAGCACACCAGTTTTGGCACTACCAAACATCACCATTGAAAGTGATGCCAGTGGCATTGGCTTGGGTGCTATTCTTCTCCAAGAGAGACGACCAATTGCCTTCACTAGCAAAGCCCTTTCTGGCCACAATTTAGCTTTATCTACATATGAAAAGAAAATGATGGAAATTTTACATGAAGTACAAAAATGGAGACCCTACTTACTGGGAAACCATTTTTGCATCAAAATTGATCATCAGAGTTTGAAATATTTCTTGGAATAGCGGGTCTCATCCCCAACTCAGTAGAAGTGGGTCAGTAAACTCATGGGTTATGATTATGAGATCACCTGTCAGAAGGGAAAGACAATGTTGTGGCTGATGCTCTCTCAAAAACCTTTGAGGACCAGCCTTCCCACTCTACCATCTCCATGCCCATTCCTAAATGGCTGGAATCTGTCCAACAAGGGTATACAAATGACCCCTCCTTATGCCACCTCATTCATCAATTGGCCACTAACCCCTCTGCAATACCGCATTATTCATGGGATGATGCTTCTCTACGATACAAGGGTTGTATGGTGCTTCCCCAAATTCTAGACCTACATCAGGCTATCTTCTATGAAATCCATGCTTCCCCCTCAACAGGGCACTCAAGGTTTCTCAAAACCTATGAGCAGACACGTCAACACTTCTTTTGGAAAGGCATGAAAGCCGAAATTAAACAGATGGTGGTTGAATGTGATACGTGCCAACGACACAAAGGTGAAACCACATTGACTCCCATTTTGCTCACACCCTTGCCCATTCCTACTAGGATTTGGATAGATATTTCCATGGATTTCATTGAGGTCCTCCCTAAATCTAGGGGAAAGACAGTGATCCTAGTCGTAGTCAATCACCTATCCAAATATAGTCATTTTTGTGCACTCAACCACCCATACATAGCCTCCATAGTTGCATAGGTTTTCTTGGATCAGATCTTCTGTCTTCATGGCATTCCTTCTTCAATTGTCTCAGATCATGATGCCACTTTCACTAGCCATTTTTGGATAGAACTATTTTGTCACACAGACACACAGTTGAGAATGAGCTGTAGGCACCACCCACAAACAGATGGCCAGACATAAATAGTCAACAGATGCTTGGAGACCTTCCTTCATTGCTTTGCTTCAAAACAACAACATCAATGGGCCAAGTGGCTTCCCCTAGCTGAATGGTGGTACAATACCTCATACCACACTTCCACCAAAATGACTCCCTATGAAGTAGTTTATGGTCAAGCACCACCACCATTTCTTCCATATAATCCTGGTAGCTCACCAGATCAGGCAGTTGACACTACTCTCTAAAACTGGGATCAGATTCTCTACACCTTGCGAGACAATCTCCACATGGCACAAAACTGAATGAAATAACAGGCTGATCAGCACCACTCTGAGCGTACATTTCAACCTGGTGATATGGTCTTTCTTCGTCTGCAGCCATACAAGCAATCATCACTAAAACTAAAAGGGTGCCAAAATCTTGCTCCAAAGTTTTATGGGCCATATAAGGTTCTCTAAAAGATTGGGTCAGTTGCTTACAAGTTAGAGCTTCCACCTTCTTCCCAAGTTCATTCTGTCTTTCATGTCTCTTGTTTGAAACAAGTTCTTGGATCCAACATCCGAGTGCAAATAGTATTACCAGCACTTGATAATGAAGGCTCCATCCTTCTCGAACCTGAAGCAATCTTGGATAGGCACACTCACCAACTTTGATCCCGCTCCATCACAGAGGTCTTAATCTAATGGCATGGCATGCAACTAGAAGATGCAACATGGGAACCACTCTTCCAGATTCAACAACAATTCCCACATCTGAAGCTCTAAGGGCAAAGCTTTTTTTAAGAGGGAGGGGATGTTAGGAACCCGTGCCTTACCTGTATTAGTGTAATAATTGCTATGGATGCATATTCTTTGTAAGTCATCCCTTAGAGCTTATTTGAATTGTCCCACATACAAGGGAAGTAGTAGTTGTTAGAATAGAGTTAGTATATAAGTAAGTGTTGAGGCCCAATGAAGGCATCCATGAATTCATTGTATTGAGCTTGCTCAAAGGAGGTTGCCCCCTCGAAGTGGCCTGCGATCAATATAAGCTTTTTGTGTTTTTGTTATTGGTAAGAGTTATTTTATTTTTGCATATTTTTGATTAAATCTATTATAGGAGGTAATCCGTTGTAGGAGGTTCATCACAGGGACACAAAGGTAAAGAATGGAAATGAAGAAGGAGATCAACTATTTAATTTTCTAGGTAGGTAACATATTCAATTTTAAAATATGTGTGTGAAAAAAAAATCTAAGTGAATTTATTCTTTGAATGTCTATATGTTTTTCAACAGTCTGAAAATGTCTTAACTAATACTTGATCTAAAATGGAAAATAACCCTATAGATATTGGTCATAGTATTCCAAGCATTAAATTACCAAATCTATTTAATTTGGCCATAAGGAACTATATACTTTTATATCACCCATAAGATTGACCAAGTATGTGATTATCCTATCTTCCCTAAGTTCGTCACCTAGACTTGTTTGTTTTCTTCTTGTGGCATTTTCCAAAATGAAATGGGTGCAGCCAATAAGAGTTTGTTTCCCTCAAGATTTATCTATTTTCCATGTTTTGGCTATGTAGACTTATTAAGACTCATTAATAAAAAAATCTAAAAAAAGGAAGGCAATCGATGCAATTGAAATATTTTCTTTGAGATATTTTCATATTTTGGTTTGGAAGGATTGCATCTGCATTTTGATATATGCATAAAATTCTTGCTTGTAATATCAATTTATGATGTTGTAAATGCCTGGCTATCTGATGAGATTTGTCTAACATTAAAAATTCTTGATGTTCTATGACTCACGTGAGAAAAACCTTGTGGAAGAGATTTTTTGAGAGACATATTTGCTCTGATGCCTCCATTGAACAATGTGATTAATGTTGTCCCCCAAAAATATCACTCATTTTTGGGACAACATTTGAACTATTGTGGTCCTACAGACCAAAATTGTCTCTTCCCTTTTCAAAATTTGTCTTGAGCATTCAAATTCCTCATTTTTCAAGCTTCTCAGAAATCTACGGACTCTGCAAGCTTAAATCTATGGACTCTATAGGCTTGAATATACGAACTCTGCAGGAAGAGAAAATCTATGGACTCAACAGAGTTGATTTCTATGGACTCTACAGGTAGGCTCATTTCTACAAGTTTAATGGGCTTCACAGGTTCTACAGGTGGGTTCAACCAAAAGAATCAATTTCTAACACTTGGTCATTTTCAGGATTGGATCAGTGCCTTGGTTCAATAAAAAATCTCCATCGGCAAGCATCTAAGCAAAGAATGCTTGAATCGTTGAACCATTGAACCACTTTGGTTCAAAGGTTCAATGAGTTCAAAGTTCAAAAGGTTCAATGCTTTGGTTCATCCTTTGGTTCAATCAAATGGTTTGTCAGTTGGTTTAAGGCTTCATTTGAACCATTGAACCAAAGCTTGGTTCAACGGTTAGTTCAACATCTTTTGGTTCAACGATTGGTTCATCACTTCAGTTCAATCAAATGAACCATCGGCTTGAACCATTTTGGTTCAAAGCCTTGGTTCAACGAAGTGGTTCAACCAAGTGGTTCAATGCTTTGGTTCAATTAAATGGTTCAATGGCTTAGTTCAACCAAGCGGGTCACTGTGACGGTTCAAAGGAATGGTTAAAATGTAAAAGTTCAAGAGAGCTTCCTGAAGGACAAGTGCCCTTGTGGAGGGCACTTGGTTGACAAAAATACCCTTTGGAAGGGTCATTTTTAAAGAAGGCCGCAAAGGTAAATTCTTTTGGATTTTATTTTAAGGCATTTGAAAAATTCTAAGGCATAATTCTTTTGGACTTTTGTTCGAAGGAATTCCTTCAGACAAAAAGTTTGAAAGAATTAAAGAACTGACTACGGGAAGAAAAGCCAAAGGAAATTCTTAAAGGCAAACAGAACAAAATGGAAATTCTATGGACTTTTCATCCACAGGAATAATACCCATGGAGAAAGCCCAGGGAAATTATCTGTGGACTTTTTGTTCGCAGAAAATTATCCATGGACAATTTATCCGCAGGAAAATGCCCCTAGAGACAGCCTGAGAGAAAGTTCGCTAAGGAAAAGGCTGCGAGAGACTTTTAAGGTGAGAGCTGTAGAAGGACCTCGAAGGGCAGGTGCCCTTGCAGGGGACTCTTGGCTACCGAATTGAAGAGTCACCTTCCCTTTGGGAAGATGTAAAATAAGAAGCCTAAAGGCTATTCAAAGACCGCCCAAAGGGCAAATACCCTTACAAGGGGATCTTCCCAACCCAAAGCAGATCATTTCTTAAGGCCTGAAAGGGCAGATTCTTTTTGGGAAAGTGCTAAACAGAAAATCTTAAGAAGGACCAAGGAGTGACACGCCCGAAGATGTCAAATTCAAGGCAATGAACTAGCTATTGAAAATATAGTGACAGGCGCGCGAACGTCAATTTCAAAGCTCATAAAATAGTTGTTGATCCTTTGAATCTACAAACCCAAATGCATTCATAGGGTTTAAGGCCAAGACCAGCAAAAAGTGAGGAAGGAACAGAATAGAAAATTAAATCCAGGACCCGATTCAATTAACTAGAAAAGGAGGAACGATGAAGGTAGGATCAGATCGCCAAGTGGACATTGAAAGTTGCAAACTTTTAATAGCGTGACTTGTTTCTCTGCATTGATAAAATCAAATGGGTAAATGCCCCTAAGTTCCAGCCTATCTTCTTAACAGTTTCTAATGCAACATGATGTGTTACTATTCCTGAGTCCTTGAAGTGGCTATATAAGGGACTCTCTTTTATTGTAAATGGATCTCTTTTTGACAATCAGAATGAAACTCTACCCAAATTGAAAGGCATTTCTGAGACTTTGAGCTTAGTTTGTTGATCATATTTTATTATTGGAATAAGAAAGAAAGTGATTTTTTAGACTTCGTGTTGTGATATCTTTGTTGTTGAGGAAACTATTCTTATGTCTTTTTCCTTAATACATCTTATGTTTCTTTAATTCAACAAGCAGAATTAGTGATAGTAGTTAGGAAGGTGTCCTGAAGAGTCAACTATGGAGAGACTTTGTGCCCCCATAATTGCCTTTAGTGTGTTTTCTTTTCATTTCTGTGTAAAGGACCTTGGGATGAATTTGTGCCCTCATTGTCCTTCGTATCTTACTCTTGAGCAATTCAGGTAGATATTTTGTGATGCATCTCAATTTGCTAGTTATTACATCTTTTGCTACATTTTGTTGTTACTACCAGGAGTATTCTTGTGGTTTACTGAGTAGTACTTCTAAAAGAAGAGTAGTGCTTTTTGTCATTTCCCTTGAGTTTTTCCTTTGATCCGCACACATCATCTCTGAAAAAAGAGAGATAGATGGTTTGTCCTACCCTTGAGTATTATTTTTTGTTTATATATATAGCATACCTATAGGGAACCTCCCCTTGATGAGAGGAGAGATCAATCTCCTTCTAATGTGGTAAACCTACACATTTGGATGACTAATCTTCTTACTTTGGCTGATCAGACCTATTTTGTTTATCAGTACGCTGATAGACAAAATATTCAACCAACAGTTTTTGGTGACTCTGTTGGGGATATACATAATTCTGTGCAATTTGGAACCTCAAGTTTTTGATTGAAACATCACTTGTGTCTTACCCATTACCATTATAACCCTTATCCATTACAGATTCTAGCAACTCTGTTACTTGTTTTACCCATTATCCATTTATAGCCTTACCATCTTCCTCCACTTCTGTTATTTTATCTAGTCTAAAAAACCAGAGTTTTTGGGAAAGAGTGTGAAATTTAAAGCCTCAAGCTACAAACTGAAGCAAGGTCAATTCTTTTCCATTTCTGTTTCACAATTTGGCAGATTCAAGGTATACATGAAGCCAAAGGACTAAAGGTATTGTTGACCCTGTATTCGAGTTGGTACAACAAAGTGATTTTGATCTGTTTCCTTCACCATCTCATCTCCAACGAACCAAGAGCTTTTCTCCTACTAAAGTCAGATCTCCATTGCCAAACAAATTATTTACTTCTATGTTTGATAAAGCTTTTCCAATAATTACCCCTCTGAGATTTGTTATCCCTCCTTTTCATAATCCTACAATGGTAGTTCAAGGCCCCTGGGGTAATGCTTTTGGTCCTCTCAATCTTACTCCACCTCTACATGAGCTTCCATGTAGTTCAAGAAAGAATTTCCCCAAATTCTATGGTGATGAGAAAGTTCATCCTGATGAACACATTCCAGCCTTCAACATAGCTTGTGGAGTAATCAGAGTAGAATTTGAAGATGTAGCAGTCAAGATTTTTGTAGAAACATTACAAGGCACTGTTGTAGATTGGTTTTATCATCTACAAGCTTAGTCAGTAACCAATTGGAATACTCTTAAAGATAAGTTTGAAGCCAGATTCAAACTTGTAAAAGATGCACATGAACTTTTGGCTCAACTTACATTGATGAATAAAGATCCTTATGAGCCTATGAGAGACTTCATAGCCAAATTTGACAAACTGAGAAATAGAATCCCTATAATAGCTCGACCTACAGCTGAGAATCTCAAATGCTTCTTCATTAATTCTCAATTACCTGAAGTAAGTCTTCTCTTGAGATGTGCTAGTCAAATAGATCTTGTTGTAGCTCAACTTTTGGCCACTGAGGTAGAAGATGATCTCATCTTAGCAGGGAACATAAGAAGAGATCCAAACAAAAATAGATTTTCATCATCTTCTGAATATGCATCTACAGGCACCACTGATCCAATGGTGCAAAAGCTAGCAAATGAAGTGTTAGCCTTGAAACAGCAAATGGCACAAAGAATGTCTTCTGCTCTTTCATATAGAGATATGCCAAAAAGGACATTTCCAAATCAGTCATATCAGGGCAATGCTACCAAGAATCAAGGGCAATAGAATCACCTTCCTCCCCCACAAGGGAAACTTTCCCTTGAAGCTCCTCCAACCAATTTAGCAATGGGATATCTTTAAGCAGAATCAGAGTTCTCTTTCCAACCTAAATAGAATCAAGAAAATGACACTGATCTCCTTGAAGACAATCAAGAAGAACCAGTTGGTGACACCCACATTGGTTTCCTGAACTACCAGGATGAACCCAGAAGCAAAGGAGAAGCTATTGATGGATCATATGTAGTGTTTACTAGGTCCAAGAACCAATAAGTCTAGCAAGCTGATAAAAATAAGATAGAAGAGCAACCTTAGCCAGTAGTCATGATTGCTAAGCATGGAACCACTCTGCCTTTTTAGTCAAAGGATCCAGTGATTACCCAAAATGTAAGTACATCAATTTCACCTTCACCTTCTACTTCAAATTTGCAAACCAGCCCACCTCCCATCCCTCCTAAAACTTAGAAGGTTGAAGTACCTTTCTCTGTACCTAGCTCAATTCAGACATTTGACATAATCGATCATGTCAAAAAGACAAAAATACAAATGTCTAAATTCAAATATTTGTAGTCTAATCCTGATCAATTCGATAGGTTGGTCCAATGTGTCAAGAACCAAACCATCCCTGCAAGACAAGAGGTTAAGAAAATAATTCTTGATTCCCCAAAGAACATGCCCATTCCAAATAATCTTGTCTTTACTCCTCCAGTTGCCCCTGGAAAAATAAAACCTTTCTATGTTTCTCTGTTAATAAATGGTTATCAGCTCAATAATTGCATCATTGATTCTGGGGCATCTGACAATGTCATGCCTGCTAAAGTAGCTGAGTCTCTGGGTCTCACATTGACCAAAACATTTGGGAAATGTTTCTCCATGGAGAAAAGCAAGTACCATTGCTAGGGAAAATCAAAGATGCTCAATTTGCATTTGCAATGTTTCCAGATAAGAGAATCAAGATGACTATCCTAGTGGCTAACATCCCAGCATCCTATGGCATTTTGCTTGGATGAAATTTATACAAGGACGTGGGAGGAGAACTAAGCATGGACCTGTCTAAAGAAAGGATCCCTATCCAAGGCGTAATGAACAGATTGCTCTCTGAAAAGGAGGCAAAATATGTGGTCACCCAAACATCAGCCCTTGCAGCACAAATTCTGTTTGAGTCTTCAGACAGGGGTAATTATTTATTTACCATAGAGGATGTTTATGTTTCTACAGATGAAATTCCTATAGCTGACGATCTAGGAATTGATCCAAACAAGACTTCAAGAGAATTGGTAGGACACAGTACAAGGAAGGATCTTCCATCTCTAATAAAGAGAAATATGATAGGAGATCAGCTTCTGATGATGCTTCGATCCTAAAATCCAATGGCAGAAATTTTTCCACTAATGATGGAGTTGAGACTGTGTTGATATCTCCTCAAGGAGATATTCTTCCTTCATTCAAATTGCAAGTTAGCAACACCAACAACACAGTTGGATGTGAATCTCTATTGCTCAGATTGAAGAGTGTTCAAGATGAATAAATCAAAACTCCTTCACATCAAAGGAGATGCTAAGCTGATAGTTTGTCAGGAGTTTGATGTGGACAATCCAATCATATGTTGGACTGAATCAGAAGAACAATCAATTACGGTAAAGGACCATGCTGCTGCAAATCAAAATCAGGCTAAGGAACTCTTTGCCAAGAAAGCAAGGAGTTATGACTTTCAATTTGAAGGTCACGTCTTGCCATGGAGCAAAAAGAAGAAAAGACCAAGAGGAAGACATAGAAAATTGGTTTCCTGGTGGAGAGCTCCATTCACCCATCACTATTTCTAGGGACAAAATGTTTTCTTGCTATTTTACCAAGATGGCACACTATTTTCAATGTCTCTCAAGAAGCAACATCTAAAACACTTCAACTCTTGAAGTATCAGATCATTGCATCTGTATATATGTATATTTGTATAGTTTTTAATTCTATTTTGTTTTGTTTGTTTCCATTTTTTATACCTTCCATTTTTGGGTAGCATGACTCCGTAACCCAATGGTACACATGAAGACACTAAATATTTTAGATTCTACTCCTTTCAATTCTTTTTGCAATTGACAGAAGTTTCCCAACTGGAGCCAGTTGTTATCCCCCAAAAATATCACTCATTTTTGGGACAACATTTGAACTATTTTGGTCCTACAGACCAAAATTATCTCTTCCCTTTTCAAAATTTGTCTTGGGCATTCAAATTCCTCATTTTTCAAGCTTCTCAGAAATCTATGGACTCTAAAGGCTTAAATCTATGGACTCTACAGGCTTGAATCTATGGACTCTGCAGGAAGAGAAAATCTATGGACTCAACAGAGTTGATTTCTATGGACTCTATAGATAGGCTCATTTCTACAAGTTCAATGGGATTCATAGTTTTTACAAGTGGGTTTGACCAAAAGAATCAATTTCTAACACTTTGTCATTTTCAAGATTGGTTCAGTGCCTTGGTTCAATAAAAAATCTCCATCGACAAGCATCTAAGCAAAGAAGGCTTGAACCGTTGAACCATTGAACCACTTTGGTTCAAAGGTTCAATGAGTTCAAAGTTCAAAAGGTTCAATGATTTGGTTCATCCTTTGGTTCAATCAAATGGTTTGTCAGTCAGTTCAAGGCTTCGTTTGAACCATTGAACCAAAGCTTAGTTTAACGGTTGGTTCAACATCTTTTGGTTCAATGGTTGGTTCATCGCTTTAGTTCAATCAAATGAACCATCAGCTTGAACTTTTTTGGTTCAAAGCCTTGGTTTAACGAAGTGGTTCAACCAAGTGGTTAAATGCTTTGGTTCAACATTTGGTTCAATCAAATGATTCAATGGCTTAGTTCAACCAAGTGGTTCACTATGATGGTTCAAAGGAGTGATTCAAATGTAAAAGTTCAAGAGAGCTTCCCAAAGGAAAAGTGCCCTTGTGGAGGGCACTTGGTTGAAAAAAATACCCTTCAAAAGAGTCATTTTCAAAGAAGGACGCAAAGGTAAATTCTTTCAAATTTTTGTTTAAGGCATGTGAAAAAGTCTAAGGCATAATTCTTTCAGACTTTTGTCCAAAGGAATTCCTTCGAACAAAAATTTTGAAAGAATTCAAGAACTGACTTCAGGAAGAAAACTTGAAGGAGATTCTCAAAGGCAAATAGAACAAAATGGAAATTATGCAAACTTTTTATTTGCAGGAAATTTTTGTGGACAATTTGTCTATGGGAATAATACCCGCGGAGAAAGCCCAGGGAAATTATCCGCAGATTTTTTGTTCGTGGGAAATTGTCCACGAATAATTTGTCTATGGGAAAATGCCCTTGGAGACAGCCTGAGAGACAGTCTGCTAAGGAAAAGGCCGTAAGAGACTTATAAGGCGAAGGCCATTGAAGGACCCCAAAGGGTAGGTGCCCTTGCAGGGGACTCTCAGCTGCTGAATTGAAGAGTCACCTTCCCTTCGAGAAGATGTAAAATAAGAAGCCCGAAGGCTATTCAAAGACTTCTTGAAGGGTAGATACTCTTGCAGGGGGCTCTTCCCAACCCAAAGTGGATCATTTCTTAAGGCCTGAAAGGTCAGATTATTTTTGAGAAAGTTACAAATAGAAAAGCTGAAGAAGGACCAAGGAGTGATGCGCTCGAAGATGTCAAATTCAAGGCAGCGAACTAGCTGTTGAAAATATAGTGAAGGGCGTACGAATGTCCATTTCAAAGCTCATAAAATATCCATTGATCCTTTGAATCTACAAACCTGAATGCATTCACAGGGTTTAAGGCCAAGACCAACACAAAGTAAGGAAGGAATAGAATAGCAAATTGAATCCAGGACCCAATTCAATTAACCAGAAAAGGAGGAACTATGAAGGTAGGATCAGATCGCCAAGTGGACATTGAAAGTTGCAAACTTTCAATAGCATGACTTGTTTCTCTACATTGATAAAATCAAATGGGTAAATGCCCCTAAGTTCTAGTCTATCTTCTTTACAATTTTCAATGCAACATGATGTGTTACTGTTCCTGAGTCCTTGAAGTGGCTATATAAGGGACTCTCTTTTATTGTAAATGGATCTCTTTTTGACAATCAAAACGAAACTCTGCCCAAATTGAAAGTCATTTATGAGACTTTGAGCTCAGTTTGTTGATCATATTTTGTTATTGGAATAAGAAAGCAAGTGATTTTTCAGACTTTGTGCTATGATATCTTTGTTGTTGAGGAAATTGTTCTTATGTCTTTTTCCTTAATATATCTTTTGTTCCTTTAATTCAACAAGTAGAATTAGTGACAGTAGTCAAGAAGGTGTCCTAAAGAGTCAACTATGGAGAGACTTTGTGCCCCCATAATTGCCTTTAGTGTGTTTTCTTTTCATTTCTGTGTAAAGGACCTTGGGACGACTTTGTGCCCTCATTGTCCTTCGTATCTTACTCTTGAGCAATTCAGGTGGAGATTTTGTGTTACATCTCAATTTTCTGGTTATTACATCTTTTGCTACATTTTGTTGTTACTAATAGGAGTATTCTTGTGGTTTGCTGAGTAGTACTTCTGAAAGAAGAGGAGTGCTTTCTGTCATTTCCCTTGAGTTTTTCCTTTGATCCGCACACATCATCTCTGAAGAAAGAGAGATGGATGGTTTGTCCTACCCTCGAGTATTATTTTCTATTTATATATATATATAGCATACCTATAGGGAACCTCCCCTTGATGAGAGGAGAGATTAGTCTCCTTCTGATGTGGTAAACCTACACATTTGGATGACTAATCTTCCTACTTTGGCTTATCAGACCTATTTTGTTTATCAGTATGCTGATAGACAAAATATTCAACCAACAATTAACAAAGCTATTTATGTTGGGACTACATATGTTATATGACTTATTAAAAGTAATGATTTTATTTTAGTATGTTAAATAAATGATGGTATACATTAAAAACATAATATTTTAGTGATTGTATACATAACTCAATGATATTAATTCAGCAATTGTATACATTGTTAAACATAAAACATAACATTTCATATTATCTTAAGGGGCATTTTCTGCCATGGATCCCCACTGATGCACCAGGGTAAGCACAAGATAACCAATAGTTAATATATAAAAGTATAAAAACTCTGACATCCATTATTTTTTGATCTAATACAAGTTTCTAGAAACAATAATTAGCCAAAGTCATCTAGGTGCAGCAATTTTTTAGTAAAAGACATCCCATTAGAAGGTGGTGATTTGAATGCTAGCAAAAACATTATTTTATATATGTATATTCCTTTAACTATGTCACAGTAATAATTATCTTCTACACATGTTAATCCTAAAGGTCATTATAAATAATTAGTAAGAAGGATTTAATTGTTATACTAAGAGAGAGCAGTGATATATATATATATATATATATATATATATATATATATATATATATATATATATATATATATATATATATATATATATATATATATAATTGTGTATATACATATAAAACCATCCTATATTTGTACGTCAATTTAGTGATTGATACCATGTCAATGTCAATGCCCATATATGCTATTATAATATTATATGGATATACAAACATGTATATCCATATTTTATTTATATATATCAGTATAGTGGTAGAGGTTGTGTCAATGAGATCAATAGTTATATGTATATATCCAAGGGCCAAAATCACTATTGCACATGTGAGTATATCTTTAATAAACATCTAAGTATGCATTATTTATATGGCATGGGTGTAATATTCATGTGGGAAGGAGTTGGCAAGAAGATGCCTTATATTCATAACATGTATTATAGGATAACTCCTTTAAAATGGAAATTATCATTACATCTGATAACCCACTTTTTAGCCAATGGAATTTTATGTCGTTACTTTCCCCAAGATAATTACATCCTATGTTTAAGAATATGCCATTAAGTGGGTAATCTCAATTAATTTAATTACAAGTCATTATAAGCTATATGTTTATAGCATTTGGTATAATCTTGATATTAGATTGACACTTTTTATTAAGAGGCATAGTAACAATATGATATCGAGGATATTAAGAAATAAGTAATGCAATTTTATGAAATTATGTCATATTTCTAGATCTCAGATATTCTTAAGCACATCCTTCACATTGATCCTAGGTTTAAACATCCATGGTATAATTAGTGATCGGATGAAATTATGAAAGGTGTATGAGTTAGTACTTTCTTTCTTAATTTCCCCAGTGTAGCTTATGCATGTACTTTCCTACCCAATATTGGAGTTGAAACTTATTAAACTAGGATAATGCTTAAAATGGAAGGAGTTGTAATAATCTATTACTGAATATGTAATGGGGAACATGTTAACATCTTGATTATTTCCTTGAGAACCAAAAAAAAATGTTGAGAGCGGATTATCGAAATAGAAAGGTCTATTGACTATAGTACTCAGGTTGTGTTTGTTAATTCATAGATGTAATTATTATAGAAAACCTTATAAAAACCTTGATTAGAGTTATATGTGACTGTTAGAATATATGTAGACTATAATAAAACTTGTGTGCGCTACATATTATAAATACAATAATATAAATTGGTGTTTAGATACATATAACATATAATAGTGTATCACGATGTGTTAATATGAGTTGTGTTTCCTTTGAATGCTAGTATGCAATTTATACCTAGGGTATACTTGGGAGGTATAATCTTGTACTTGCTTGATGGTTATTGTGTATGTGGATCGTTTGATTATGAAATCATAAGTTTGGTTATGTGTTTTTATTTAGTTAGGAACCTATGATAGTATGGGATATCATAGACTATTATAGTATAAATGTATGTTATACTCAGATGGTACATACTATAATCCTACCTACGTTTGAATGATTTAATGTAGGCTTGTTGATATTTACTATAACTAGAGTATTTGTGACAACTAGTAGGACTTTATGTATATGTGAATACAAACTTAAGAGTTTAAGGAATGTTATGATAGTATATTATTATGTTTTGTGGGAAATATAAGTTTATTCATTATATTAGTAGCTTGAATATAGGGTTGTATTTTTGTATAGTTATGACTACTTTATTGTGATTGATTGTAGAAAATTAGTAGTTATGTTTTCAAATACTAGACTATGGTAATATGGGTTATTATAGGGTGTAGTATGTTTAAAAACTAATTGTGGTAGTTAAAATCTACAGTTAAATATTTGTTTACCTAGTTGTTATAACTGTAGTCATTATTTATAATATGGGATAGAAAATAATATAATATTCATTCATACATTTGACAAAATAAATGTATGATTATATTACTCCTATGTTTAGCATGTTATATGATGTATTTGCTAGTAAGATGTAAATTAATGAATCTTGTGGTTGAAATTTATTTCACCAATCTATATTGCTGATGCGGAGTAAGGAGTGAGATGGACTCTACTGGCTTACTAGTGTCACAATGATATATGAAAGCAGTATGAGCAAGTGGTGTGTATGAATTTGATTTATCTAGATCATTATTATTTATTATTTGTAAAATTTTGGGATAAAGTATGTTTGGTGAGACATTATAATTTCATGAGTATGATTTACATGATTATATTATATCTTTCAATAGAATGGTTTTTTATGATATACTGCATGTTTAATTTAGAAATCATATAATACATGGGTACTTGCTTGTCTCTCTGGATTCCTACACCATCACTATTTACTCATATGTGAAGAGAGGGTCATTTCTTGATGGGATTAGTGTGGGGTATTATTGGTCTATAGTTGGTGTGGAAAATCACTCAAATGATGCTCTCCATTCACACAATATTATTGATTATCGAGATGACACTTGATATTACCACAGATACATGATTTTGGGAACTATGCTCTAGGGGAGCCATGTATCTTATTTATACAATGTGTTATATTGTACTTATTATTGAAAATTGTCATGAAGATATGTAATTATTTATTATCATACATTGACATTGGTAACTATACATTTGTATCACTTTTGGCTGAATTGATATAATTACTTTATATATTAGCATTTTGATGTGTACTCTCATGATATTAGAGATCAGTGATATGTGATGTTTTATGATTGTTTTTATTATCACATTGAGTATTTCCTTGTGTTCTCTATAGAATCTCATGGCGTATTTTATTTTTGGTATGTGTTTAATTAAAAAAAACTCATGTATTTCTATTTGGACCCCAATGGGGTTGTTACAGGTGGTATCAAAGTTGTGGCTCAAACTCTAGGACCTAATGATTCCATTAACATTTTTGTGTTTTTATATTCACTAGTGTGAACCAACTAACATGAATTATTACACTAATATTTTGGATTTTTAGTGCCTCAATGTAAAACCATGTTACATCATGATTGGATTTTTGAAACGAGATAGATTATTATGTATGGCTTGGTGACTGTTGTAAGTTTGAGACATTCATGAAATGTGTGTGTGGGAATATTGAGTATGTACCCTTAGGATAAATCATACCTTTGAGTTGTTTAGGGAATTATTTTTTTGAGTGTCCCAATGGTGATGGTTGTAATTGAGGTTTTGTTAGGTGAGTGCTTAGCGTAGTTTATGAGTTATGAACAAGAGATTTTTACCGTGGTTGGTCACTTATATCGAACACCTTGAGTATGATTACATCATTTTTGGTAATCAAGTCACTTTTTCCATTTGTGTTATGTGTTATGAGTGTTTAATTAAACATGAGATTCTTCTCACTTAATTTTATGTGCTTTAGTTTATGTGTCTTATATTCACTAATCCTAGAAATGGAAAATCTTATGAGACCATTTTTAGTTAGTACCACCTAGGGTGGTGGGAATTTTATTATAGTAGAGTGTTACTATTTTGTTTTAGAATTATTTTTTCATTATTATTTTATTTCTTTTTTGGTTGTGGAAATAGATTGTGATACCATAATTACAAATTTGGTAATTAGGTAGTGATTTGGCAACATTGATTTATGATGTTTCCTTCTTATTTCATGAGGGTATGTAAGAATTGTTGATATTTTTGTCCCAAAAATATTGTTACATCTAGCACCCTAAAGGATAACCCCTTTAATTTTTAGGAAAAATCTTAAATCCTTCAAAAAAACCCATCTTTCCCTAAATTATGGAATCTATGACTCTAAAAGCTATTTGCACTTGTGCAAATAGCTTTGTGGGTTCTGGATTCTACAAAGCACCAAAACCCAAAAACTATGTAATCCAAAACTCACCATGCACTTTGCATATTCTAAAACATGTAAAATTCATGATGGGCTTTGGATGCCACCATGCACCTATTTGGCATAATCTAAAACTTGGCGTGCACTTTGCACATTTTTAAAAGGGGTTTTTAGGGTTTGGTGAAATCAGGAACCTATCATACACTTTGCACATTTTCACAATGTGCAAAGTGTATGGTAGGCTCTTGATCTTGCCAAACCCTTTTAACCCCTTTCCACATAATAGGGAGCCTAAAGTACACATTACATGTTTGCAAATGTGTAAAGTGCACCATAATTTATGAGTTTTACCAAACACTCACCTTTATACACCATGAGACGTGGAACCTTGAGTCCACTTTGCATGTTTTGAATGTGCAAAGTGCCATGTGGGTTTTACCATATGCCAAATTCCACCATATCATTTGTGGATAGTGGACCAGCTTCAAACATTTCCAACTTCTACCAATCTACCAAATCCATTCCCATGGAATGCATAACTCGAAGTGTACATTGCACATTCTCAACATACATAATGCATGTCAAGTCTTACTTCCCACCAAGATAAACCTTTCCACAAAGAGTGGACTTGCTTCAACTAGGTCCAACCTCTACAACCAACCATTTGAGTTGCATTAATTATAGAGGTTTTCTCCCATAAAGCTAAGTATTAGGGTTTTTTATTATCTACGAATTATGTTTTAGATCTCCAACTACCTGTACCACATAATCTAATCTTGAGCCATGTGAAAGTGTACACTTGGACAAAGTCTAAAACTTCCAAGCCACATCATCCTCGCTTGATATATGGTACTTTCCTCAAGATTTCTATGTCATTTATCTTTTGAGTTAAATATTTTCATAGACATTTATAATTCTTACAAAAGCTTTAGATTGAAGATCATTTAGGGTTACTAGTTAGGGCTTTTCATGTGAGTTATTGTTAATTAGAGGTCATTTTATGCTAAAATCTTGTGTCTTGAGTTCACAGTCAGTCATTAGGGTTTTTTTGATAGCTTCATCTTGAAGATTTTTTTCTCCTCAATCAGCCATTGTACCCTTATTTTCCCCTCCAAGGATTTCTCAATTGAAATCAAGGCTCCTTTGAGCTAAATATTCCTAAGAATATACCTCTATTTTAAAACTAGTCAAATATTCCCTACAACGATTCTCCATCACTTTCACAGAGAGTGGACATGCCTTGGTCACCTTTAATCCATACCAAATTCTAATGCACTATAGAAGGTGGACCTACTTTAAAAATGTCTACATTTTATTCAGAACCCAACATCTTGTAAGTACTACAGAGATTGGATGTGCTTTGGGCACCTCCAAGCTCTGTCAGAGAACACAAATGCTCAAGACACCTTTAGGTTTTGCCAACATTCACAGTTGGTTTTTTTCAAATAGTAACTTTAATTTTCATGCATCTCAAGGAAATTAAGTTTAAATCTAAGGGCCCCAGAGTGATTTCTTGTTTAAAATCCAATATGGTAGAGATAGAAAATACATATTTAGGTCACATTAACCTAGGGGGTTTTTAGGTTAGGATAGGTGCAGATTTCAAAAGTGATTGGATCTAGAGTATTTATGACTCTAGTTTACCACAAGTTGTAGCCTTTCTTCTTGATATTCAAATCCTTGAGTTTATAATCATAATGGATCAACATTATGACCCTAATAAGAGACAAGTATTCACTGAGAAAGGGGAGGAAGTTATAGATCTTGATCCTGACTTTATCAACATAGTGTTTGCAATCCCTGAGTTTGAGAGTTATTTGGATATAACTCCTCAAACATATGCATAGATTTATGAGGAAAATAAAAATATTTGTCAAAAAATT
This sequence comes from Torreya grandis, assembly GCA_037957365.1. Classification (NCBI taxonomy): domain Eukaryota; kingdom Viridiplantae; phylum Streptophyta; class Pinopsida; order Cupressales; family Taxaceae; genus Torreya; species Torreya grandis. The sequence goes on along the minus strand of JARHVA010001038.1, from coordinate 435,809 downwards.
ATCAACAAATAATGGCTCAAGACTCCCAAGCATTCCTCCACTAGATTTCCCAAGATTATGCATAGGTCTAATTTTATAGAGGATATGGGAGACATTATGACACTGCTACACAGAGTCACTAGAAATATTGATGCCAAGTGTTATCAGGACTGGATGTACCAGTATATCCAGATCATCAAAGAGAATAAATAGTAGATACATTAGGCTCAACTAATAAGTGATTCCCTCCATAACTAATTGGTGGTGTAAATTACCAATAAGTTTTATATGACATTATACATTGTCTATATCTTGGGCAAAGGAAGATTATCCCCAATCATAAATATAGTTCTTGAAGAGATAATTAGAGTCTATAACTACTACTTTGATCTTACATTATAGGCTAGTAGATAGTAATTCAAGAGAGTTAATGATGCTTTCATTTACAGTAGCATCATCATGTTTGATCAAGATCTTGGGAAGACAAGGTTCTCCCAAGTAGTAAAAGATGAGATTACCAAGTGGTGGTCCTTATTCATATAGTTCCCCACCTATTCTTACATTTGGGAAACTGGATTTAGTGGTTATCCTTACACATTTCCCTATTATGTAAGTGACAAATGGGTATTGTTGGAGTTGGTTAGGTAACTAGTGGATACACATAAACTCCTTTCAGATAGACATAAGGTATGGATACAGTTTCCTATTTCTATTGGTCATTATACATGACAATCTCTTTTGAAGGCCAGAACTATGGAGGTAGAGAAGTGTCAAGTAATATTATGACCCTAAAATCCAGACCTTACTTTGACCCATACAGTAAGGTCACTACTGCACTAGAGATGGCAACATATGAACATGTGTCATATTATGAGTATTTTTGGGAAGACTATGATAATGAAGAAATGTTTAGAATGAGGGACTATTCTAGGATGTCCCTAAAACAAATAAAGTATTATGATCTTGCACTAATCCCTGATGACTTGGTGGATGAGGATTCTATAATAGATCCCATCTACCTCACATAGATCATTACCAAACCTCTGCCACCAATAAGGTGGTCAATTCCTAAATCTTTCACACTATTTGATAGAACAGCCCTAGTGATGAATAGAACTATCAATTGGATAAGGAGTAAGGGATTGAAAATCATAAGAGAAACCATAGGGGTTAAGGATAAGCTTTTGAAGCTCAAGGTAGAAAGAATTTCTTCATCAGAGGAAGGTCTTCGGGAACCTTCAGAGGAATATAAGAAGAATAAGAAGACAAAGACAAAGGCAAAAAAGGGGGAATCCAACAAATAAGGAGAGTTTGTAAATGAACCTATTGACCTTTAAATGGAAGATATAGTAGCAGCAACATAATGATGTATAGCTTCAGATCCCATATCCTTGACTCCCATTTACACTTCTCCCCCTTCTCCTACACATATTTTATAATAGGTTTCAACACCTCAACTAAATATCCCTATTGTTCCTCAAGTCTCTCAAGTCCCCATTAATTCACAAGTTTCAACTCCTCCACCTCCAGTGTTAACCCCTCCACTTGTCCCCACTTCATCTACTACTCCACCCACCTCAATAAGTGAAGTGCAATCATCATAAGTGGGTCAAGTGGACACTCAAGGTCCCCGTACAATGGAATTTAAAGTTTCCACTTCAATTTCCCTTCCTCCCACTTCACCTTCCTCATTTGATCCACTCTCAATTTCTATCCCATTCACAATTCCTTCCATTTCATCACCATTAATTATCAATACCACCCAACAGTACATTGCCTCAGATTCATTCATTTTGACTATGGTTCTATAGGCCACCTCAACCTCTGGGGTAAATACTATTTCCCCTTCATCTCAACCCACTACTTTCACATCCCCAACCCTGAGTGGTCCTACACACCTAATTAACACATTCAATACCTTAGATTCCACCCTTCCATCGGTTCCTAAATTCATAACCTTTATGTCCATTCCATCCTCTGTTGTATCCACTCCCCCATTTCCATTGTTTCATACATACCATCAATTTAGGTTGGAGTAACTTAGACATTTAGAGTAAATATTGGTTTGAAAACTATTGGTGAGGGTAGACCCTTGCATGCACCTCCTAAACAAACACTAATATCATCTTCCCAGGAGTCTCCCTTGGTCATAGTATCAGCTAATATAGTAACATTAGCTGTAGATTCTTTGGTGACCATGCCAGATCAATAAAAGGCTACCCCTAGTTGGTTATCCCAATCAATGGGTAAAAAGAGAAAAATAATGATTGATCCCAACACTTTAGACATTGGCATGCCAAAAGTCAAGAAGAAGGCAAAACCCACTCCCAAGACCCTCTCAAGAACATTCACTAATAATAAGGGGGAGAGGTATGTTGAGATTATAGTTCCCTCATCAGATAAATCAAATGAGGATCTTGTGGTAGTAGATTATTAGGTTTCTCATATACACCTTGGTCAATAGACAAGAAAAGGGATTAAACATGATGTGGAGACAAGAATCAACTCTCTCTTCCAGAGAATTGATCATGATAAAGCCACCAAGGATAAGCTTTAAAATAAGGTTGATCATTTGACCAAAGCACTCAACTAGTTTATAAAGCTTGTTGAAACATCATAACAACCATAAAAAGTATAGCCAATCAGTCCAAATCAAGATACAATTGATTCTATATGAGAGATCGGTCACCTATGAAGGGTTATTAAAGAATGTTCTGAAGAACTGATCGCAAAAGGTAATAGAATTATTGCAGCCATGATGGAGCATGATGGAGTCATCATAAAGAGAATAGAAATTTTGAAAAAGCATATTAACAACTATGAAGGAAAAATTCAGCTCTTAAATATGTATTATCCCAAATTAACAACCATAAAATCACTTGACATGAATACCCTCATTGCTGAGAAAATATTGAAATATGATGTCGAGCATGAGGAACTAAATAGGGCTACTCAATTTTGGATAAGAGTATTGATAGAGTCTATAGAGAAATCTAAGGAGGCTCATGTAAATGTTATTAATGTGTTATACGATATTGATGGCATTGTGAATTTAATGGCGTGTTGACCAATGGATGATTCCAATAATCTCTTTCAGTCAGAATAGGTTTAGAATCATTTTAAGGCAATAGTTGAGAAGGAGTCTATGAAATACATGGTTTTTGTCTTAAGTTCAATTCACAAGTTCATCAAATATGAGAAGGAAATTGATTAGATGAGAACTAAAATACAGGGCATAAAGACCTTCAGAAGAGAGTTGTTTGATGTACAGGTAGATTGTGTAGCCTCCAACATTTATTTTTTGGGCCAGATACAGAGAGAATATAGGAAATATTCAAGGCCTTTGATTCATACATAGAGAAGCTATGGGTAGAGAATGATAAGAATGTTGAAGAGATTTTGGACATCAATTAATTTTCCCTCTCTTTTGAATATTTTCAAATATTATTGTCATGTGTAATTTCATTTGAAAGACAATGTAAATTGTAATTGCAAAAGTACATCTTTATTTTTTATAACTCTTTTGAGAAAGAGAAAGACATATTTTTACACTTTATATTTTTTGAATGTGGAAGTTTCAAAAAACATAAGTGCAAATTGCACTTTCCACTTTGATTGATGTGAATTGTTAAAAAGTGCAAAGTCATGAAGTATAAATTGCATGGTTCCTTTTTGGAAAAAAGTGATAAAGACTTAGATGTTGTAAGAGTATCACTTTAGATTTTGCACACTAGGGTTTACATGAAAAGAAACTTGAAAATATTTTTCAATGTTATGTTTTATTTAGAAAATCCAAGTTATATTTTGGGCTCTACTTCTTACATGGAGAGATATCTTCAATCACTATCAAATGGATAAGCTTACATGAAGATCTTCATTTCCATACATGCCATGCTATGTCAAAGATCATTCCCAGCTCATGCATGCTATTCCACAGTCCAAGACACAATAAATAGAAGAGATCTCCTCTTTTTGCATGATTATTTTTAGATTTGAATAATTTTCTGAATTGAGTATTCATGTTTCAACAACTATATGTCTTATATGACATATTTTGTATAAATATGGGCAAACCTTGTGGCCCAATCTATATTTTTGTTATGAGTTGTATTTTTATACATGTTGAATGTATTTATTACAAGATGTAACCTTTGGAGAGAAATAAATTTGAAGATTTGTCTTTATTATCTTTGGAATCTCTATGTTGTGCAAGTTATTTGATTTCCTTTGGAAACTTTAACTTTTATTTCAATCTCAATAAAATTCATCTATGGTATTTTACCCTCTTGATAAATATTGTTTGGAATAAAAGACCCTTTTCCATTTTTTTGAAAAATAGCTAAAATATTGCATCTGATTTCTAAATTTGCATGATTTTGTGCTTAAAATAAATTCAATCTATTTTATACTCCATTATGTTTTTCAAGCAAGCATCTAGATCCACTATAAAATATTTGGTGCAATCACCATATTTTTAGTTTTATGCAAATTTCAATTCTTCAACCCTTTTCCCTATCAGAACCCTAGTTTAGGATCCAAAAAGCACTAAAGAGTGAGATTTTCACAAAACTAGTATTTTATCAGTTTACATCAGAGTTTAGTGAAAGGAAGTGAACCTTCTATAAAGATTAACCTCAAATTGCCAAGGTCTAATGACTTTGAATGTTTTTCCATTGTATCATTAGGTACTTGCACAATAAGATACAAATTCAATATAGGTGCAATCGTATGTGATAACATTTTTTGGCACACCCAGTGGGACTCAAAAATTACATAGAGATTAGTGTTATTCTTAGCGAGCATTATATGAGTTTTGTGAAAATATCAAATCACCTGGTGAATCCACTAGCTTATGGACTCATGATCTCAAAGTGATATATACCATGTAAACAAACAAAATTATCTACTAAAGGTAAGAGGGCTGATTTTTTAGAATTGCCATTTCCATCTTTAAAAAGATCAAAAGTAGTCATCCCTCAGCCTAAGATATGTCTTACAATTTTATTCTCATCCCCTTTGGTCACTCCTATCAGTGTTATACCTCCCATAATGGCTAGAAATCATAATTTCATAGCTTTCAATATAAGTATTCCACTCATTTTGGCCCAACATGATGATATACCAGTCTTAGCCTTAAAAAGTCTACCATATTTTACTAGTGAAACCTCTAACAATAACATGGTCCAAGATAATGTTGCAATTAGACTCCTAATCTCCTCTTTCAAGGGGAAAGCATTACAATGGTATAGATGCCTTGATCCCACCTCAATTCAAGTTTGGGATGAGTTAGGCATTACAATGTGCACCCATTTTGAGGACAAGAGTGACCACCTTTCCTTGGTTGAATATTTAACTGCTATTCAATGAGATCCTCATGAGCAAATTATTGATTTCAATTACCATTTCTAGAAGACCTGGAATAAAATCCCAGTCTTGTTTAAATACATTACAAATAATGCCTTCTTATATTATTTGAAAGCCCTTAATAGTGATATAGCTATAATGATATAGTCAATGGGTGGCACCACACTTCCTGTAGCTTACGATATTACAATAAGGGCATAAAATTATTTAATCCAAGTTAAGAAATTTTCAGCAAGTATGTCAATGCCTCTATTTCTAGAAATATCCCTATTCTCCCACCTACACTTGCTCCAATTCCCATTATGAACAAGGAACTTGCTTTGAATCATGCACCTACAGATGATCTGTATGAGGTCAAATCATTACTCAAGAGTTTTGTAAATGAGTTAGTGGCAATGAAAAGGTATCAAGCCCAAAACTATAAACTTTTTTAGCCATCTAACCATGTATACCAAGGGAATAAGAAGCCATATCAAGGTAAAAAATAGCAACAAGGATAAAATACATTGCCAAGACCTCCAATCACCCATGCTTTACCAGTTCTAGGAGCTTCCAAATCCATTATCCCTGTTCAAAATAATTTGGCCCAAGAGTACAAGTGGTATTATCCTTGCAATTAGCCCCATAATCAAAACACTTTTCCTAATGGTGTAATCAGTAAATCCTTTATGGTGTAAGTTATAACAAATACACAAGGATAATAAGAAGAATCTACTTGCCAACTATTAGACACATAAGAACCTGTTCAAAGTGAAGCAACTTTTCTAAACTAACAAGAAGATTATTTTGGTGGGATAAGCCGAGATGAATCACTTTTTAATAGTGGAGTTCCTATAGTAGTTAATACACATTCCAAGAAAAGAGAAATAAAAGTTGATCAACCCCCCATGGCGGAGCAAACTTCAACTTCTAAATCTATAATAGAACCAGCAAAGATAAACATAGTGCAAAGGCCAACCTTTGTACCTATGAACTAGTTCAAAGAAAAAGTGCCCACTCCAAATCTTATAAAAGAGGATATAGGCCCTAAAAAAACACCATCAATAGTTAGTAATATCCCTTTTAGCATAGTTGATCAAATGAAGAAGACTAATCTGAATGTCACCATGTGGAAATCACTATCTATACCAATACAAAGGGACTTGTTACAGGAGGCTCTGAAGAATTTCTAGATATCAGAAAAGGTTTCAGCCAAGAGGCCTACACCTATAATAAATATATGTCAGCCTCAAGATGCTAATAAAATAGGCAAAAGTTGTAAGCCTCCTCCCCTATATCTTTCACTTATAAAAGGGAAGCATATGATACACAATTTCATGGTGGATTTAGGGGCTAGTAGTTCTATAATGCCCAAAAAAAATCTGATGCTTTGGGAATAAAATACACACATGTTAATAAGGGATTAGTGTAACTAGATGGGACTATTATCTAAATAGTAGGAACCATAAAGGGACTAAAACTCACTATTCATGCTTACCCAATCCTATTAATTGCTCAAGATATTTTAGTCATAGATCTTCTCCAATATTTCACCATTTATCTTTCAAGAGATTTCATTACAAATATAGGAGGATATCTATTTACATATTGGTCTCACATGCTACTCAAAACAAGATATGGAGCTAGAGTAATAATAAGAGCCGAACCAATTGCAAAAGATCATATATAACCATAAATATTATTTCTCCCATAGAAATGAATTGTTTATTGCAAGATCAAGAGGAGGAAGAAATAGGCCAAGAAAATGCAACACCTATAAAATAAATTCCAGACACTCATTTGGATGAGTGGGGATCAACCCTATAATTTGATCCTTATGACTATGTATAGGAAATAGGGTTAAGGACATATTGCATTCATGATAAAGATGCAATTGCCTCAAATTCAGTTAAACCAACTGAAGATATTCAAGGGATGTGGCAGTTATTGTTTGATGGCTCAAGAAGCAAGAATGGTGCAGGTGTAGGAATTATATTAATCTCCCCATAGAAGTGTTAGGTTGTGGAGCTAAAATCTTCAACTATTGCAAACATGGAGGAGGTTGCTGAGTTATAGGGAGATCGACGTCGGCAAATTGCAGTGCAAAATGAAACCGACATCGACAAGTGTGAGCTGAAGACAACCGGCATCGGTAGGAGGTCGGCCGACATCGGTCACCTCCAGGTAGACAGGGACTGACATCGGTCACCTGTGGCAGTTCTAGAACTGTTCGTTGCACGGACAGTTAGTTCATTGAACCGAGAGTTCACATGTAAAGGCTAATTATAGTCTTGAGTTACGTGTCTAATTATTGTAATTAAGAAAGTCTAATTATTGTATGCATGATAACTATATAATAGACTCATGGGCTATATTGTAAAAGTGTGCTAGAAAGCCATTGAGCTTGTAGAGAGAGCTAGAGTAGCTCCTCCTAGTTCCAAAGGGGTGCTGAGTGTGTATGATCAGGGAGAGTTGTAGGTTGTGCAAGTTCTACTAGGAGATCCACTGGGGTACTGGTTGAAGAATCATAAGGACTTGGTGAGGCAAGGACAAGGGTTCTTTAGGGTGTAGAGACATCTACATGGTGAGTAAGGTCTGGTGATTTGCAGGTTGTTGGGATGAATAACCGGAAGCACACAATTGATTACCAAGCAACTTAATATGCGGAATTAAACCAGAATCAACAAGTAACTAGAATTCAGAAATAACACATGATATGAGAGACAATACACAACTTGTATTGAAACTCTTTTAGAAGGAAATACAACAAAGAAGGATGCCACATTTCTTCTTCCTTACACACCTCTAGGGCTCCCACACCTCTAGGGCATAAACAGTAAATCTTCCCTCAAAGCTCTCTCCCTTAGGTCCCAACACACAACTCAAACACAGAGTTGGTGTTCACCTCCAGTGCTCCATGCACACCACAAGTGCTCCATGCACTCCACAAGTACACAAGCATACTTCAAGTAGATCTCCCTGAACCTACAACAACCTGCACCTCAATAGACCTTACTTATGGAAGGATATTCCTTGCCTTCCTCTTTGCTCTATCTGAGTACCCACTGTACTCCAAGTAGATCCCACCTAATTCTGCTCCCTATTGTGTTGTTGTCCTATCTGATCTTGCACACCTACAAATCAATCTGGTTCTGCACACCTGTGAACCTTGACCTTGCACACACATACACCTGCAGATCAATGATCTTACTTACCATGTAGATCTCCTAAAGTAGCCATGCTCACCTGATGACCAAGATCATACATACATGAAGAACCCTGTTGATTCTCTAATCCAGTACCCACCTTGGTACTGCTGTGGAACTAGGAAGAACACCCTTGCTCACCTCACACACAGAAGAAGCAAACTTTGCTCAACTCAAACTAGAACAACTTACAATGCAATCCATGAGTCTATTATATAGATCTCATCCAAACAATAATTAGACACCTAATTACAATAATTAGATCTGCAGATCTAGTGTAAAATTGGCTCTTGACATGCAAACACTTGGTTCATTAGCTAACTACCCGTAAAACACTCGCAACTAAACCACGCAGGTGACCGACGTCAGTCCCTATCTGCTTGGGGGGTGCCAACATCGGCCGACTTCTGATCGATGTCAGTTGCCTTCTTGTCTGATACTGTCGACATCGGTTGGCCTAATCGATGCCGATGCCTAACACACTCAGCAACCTTCCTAAAACCTCCTCCTCTATTTGCATCAGTGAAGATTTTAGCTCGACAACCTAACAATCTCCCACTTGGAGATAAATAGTTGCACTGTACCTGTACCTATGCCCCGTCTAATCTATTTCCTGGCTTGTATCCCTCTTCAAGCTCCCACTTGAAGACTAACCACCACACATCCCATGGTGCACCTCCTGTCATTTGAGTACCCTGCCACATCCAAACCTACAGACCAATGTAGTGAAGTCTTGACCCTGCATGTATACCTACTGCTGGTCCCTCTCAAATACCTGAAAACCCACTTCCCCGAATTGGCTCCTAACTCTCTGACAACACCCACTACTTGGGCAAACTTAGGTCTATACCAGACCTCATGTGATTTCAAACACTGAACTATTCAGCCCTTAGTGTGCTCCAATTCTACATCCTGAACCTCGCCAACCCCTGATTCACATCAGCTCCCACTGGAGACAAAATCAACCTGTGATCTCCATGTCTCCCATGCCAAAGAATTTCGTTGCTCTAAATTCTTCATGACATGCCACTGAACTAATCTTACCCTTAGCTCAACAAAACCCTGTATGTCTGAACCTGCACCAAGCTCATCCTCCACATACAGTAATAGGATAATGTTGCGACCATCATCCACCTGGTAAGACAAACACAATGGTTATACTGACATTGACTAAAGCCCTGCTTTGTCATCCACCTGGTACCACCTGTCAGTCCTGTCCCACTATCTTGCAGCTCCCTCAAGACCATATGACCTGGTCTTCCATCTCACGTGTCCATTCACTCTATTCTTCAACTAAGGAATCCATTCGTCTCTGTGCTTTCATACCAGCTGGAAACCCTACCAAATCTCTGCTTGGTTCTGCATCATATTCCTGCCATGCTCCCATTGTTTCCTGGATCCTTCCTGCTCTGCAGTGAGCAACAAGTGTAAATAAGAGGAACAATGAATTTGAGGATTACTTACCACTTTCAATCCTCCATATGGGCATTTGAGACTCCTTGACAGCTTGTTGTCGACCCAAAATCCATTACAGTGACCGCCTCGATCACCACACAGTCTGCATCCAACTGACGTCGGTTCCATGCACCTATCCCTGACTACCAACTCTACCGACGTTAGTGTCTGTTGTTGCCGACATCGGTCCTCCTGATCGATGTCGGTCTTTCCTACTACCGACGTCGATCCTCCTGACCGATGTCGGTCTTACCCTGCCCGACATCACTAGCTTCAATCTACACATGATCGACATCGGTGCCTGTCTGTTTGACATTGGTTCCTCTTGACCGATGCCAGTACCTGTGTTCACCTGTGAGTGATGACTTTTTACTCGTGAGCTCCTTTGAATCAAAACCCATGTCCAAACTGCCATGCTCAGAAGTATCCAACCTCATCCACTGAACTCTATTTGTCATCTCCTCCAAGAACACCAAGGCTTTCCAATTCTTAAGCCTATCAAACACATCTATCTTCCGCTTAAGAACATGCATCTCCTTCCTTCTCATGTGACCAAGCCTACAAAGCCACGTCTCTGCAACAAAAGAAGAATCAGTAATATAAACAAGTAGATAAAGAGTACCTATTTTCTTACTACCAGCTAATTCAAGTGCATCCGCTATGAGAGTTCTTGTGCATCTCTCATCACCCAACCTTTCTAAAGAAATTAGCCACATCTTCAAACTTGGGACCTGCATGACCTTCTTCAACACCCATGTGTTGGTCGCCTGCAATTTTAGCTTCACTTCCCCTTTGTCAATTCTTTGGCAAGGCTCACCAGCTCCTCTACCTAGCGCTGCATGGAAAGAGGCAACCAAATCTATAAAATAATATTCTACTTTATCCAAGAAACCTCCCAGAGCATCCTGTGCCACATCACATGCAACATCTGCTTCTTCAATTCCTTCATGCTGATCTTCCACAAACCAACAATTTTCTTTTACCTGCTCTTTCTTTCCATAAGGCCGTAAGTGATCATCTATGTTTTTCAACTCCTCCATTCTTAGCTTACTTTGATTTGCCATTGCTCTACTCCCACTCAATCAGAAACCCCTGAGAGTGACCTGTAACTAAACATAAAACTTGCTCCCTGCAACCTTAGCTCTGATACCACTTGTTGGGATGAATAACTGAAAGCACACAATTGATTACCAAGCAACTTAATATGTGGAATTAAACTAGAATCAACAAGTAACTAGAATTTAGAAATAACACATGATATGAGAGACAATACACAACTTGTTTTAAAACTCTTTTAGAAGGAAATACAACAAAGAAGGCTGCCACAGTTCTTCTTCCTTACACACCTCTAGGGCTCCCACACCTCTAGGGCATAAATAGTAAATCTTCACTTAAAGCTCTCTCCCTTAGGTCCCAACACACAACTCAAACACAGAGTTGGTGTTCACCTCTAGTGCTCCACGCACACCACAAGTGCTCCACGCACTCCACAAGTACACCTGTGAACCTTGACCTTGCACACACATACACCTGCAGATCAATGATCTTACTTACCATGTATATCTCCTAAAGTAGCCATGCTCACCTGATGACCAAGATCATACATACATGAAGAACCCTCCTGATTCTCCAATCCAGCACCCACCTTGGTACTGCTGTGGAACTAGGAAGAACACCCTTGCTCACCTCACACACAGAAGAAGCAAACTTTGCTCAACTCAAACTAGAACAACTTACAATACAATCCATGAGTCTATTATATAGATCTCATCCAAACAATAATTAGACACCTAATTACAATAATTAGATCCACAGCTCCAGTCTAAAATTGGCTCTTGACATGTAAACACTTGGTTCGTTAGCTAACTACCCATAAAACACTCGTAGCCGAACCACACAGGTGACCGACATCGGTCCCTATCTGCCTGGGGGTGCCGACGCTAGCTGACTTTTGACTGACGTCAATTACCTTTTTGTCTGATACTACCGATGTCGATTGGCCTAACCGACCTCGGTGCCTGACACACTCAGCAACCTTCCTGAAACCTCCTCCTCTATTTGCATTAGTGAAGCTTTTAGCTCCACAACCTAACACAAGTGGTAGCAGAGAGTGGGAGATCTAATTAGAGTATGGTTGTGTACTTGGTGTACTAGCATCGTTGTTACTGACTGGTGGAGGTGAACAACAACTCTATATTTGAGTTGTGTGTTGGGACCGTTAGAGAGAGGGAAGAAGTCCTTGAGGTGTGGCAAGCCTTTGAGGTGGAAGAAGAAGTGGCATCTTCTTTATTGTATTTTCTTCTGAGTGATTATTAATACAATTGTGTATTATCTCTCATATCCTGTGTTGTTTCATATTTCTAGTTACTTATCATTCTGGTTAAATTCTGTGTTTAGTTGCTAATACAAGAGGTAATCATATATACTCTTATTGGTGGAGTAGGATCCTGACAAGTTGGTATCAGAGATTTTGGTTGGGTTACGAATAGGTGGTTTCAGATCTGGTTAGTGTTTGGTTGATTACAGGTCACTCTCAGGGGTTTCAGATTGAGTGGGAGTATAGCAATGGCAGAAGAAAGTAAGCTACGAATGGAGAAACTGAATAGCATGAATGGTCTGATTGATGGAAAGAAAGAGTAGGGAAAGAAAGATTGTTGGTCGGTAGAAGATCAGCATGTAGAAGTAGATGTTGCAGGTGTTGTTGCATAGGTTGCTCTAGATAAAGTAGAATCTTTGTTTATAGATTCTTTTGCCTCTTTCCATGCAGCTCAAAATAGAGCATCTTTTCATGGGTATGTCCAGGTAGACTTTGGAGAGATTTATTTAGGGGTTGGTGAGCCTTGTCAGATTATTGATGAAGGGGAAGTGAAGCTGAAATTGTAGACGGGTAACACACAGGTGTTGAAGAAGGTCATGCAGGTTCCAGTCTTGGAGATGAGTCTAATTTCTTCAAGAAAGTTGAGTGATGAGAGATGCACAGTAACTCTCACAGTGGATGCACTTGAATTAGATGGTGGTAAGAAAGTAGGTATCCTTTATCTATCTACTTATATTACTGATTCACCTTCTATTGTAGAGATGTGGCTTTGTAGGCTTGGTCACATATGTAGGAGGGGAATGCATGTTCTTAAGCGGAAGACAGATATCTTTGACAAACTGAAGAATTGGAAAGCCTTGGTGTTCATGGAGGAGATGACGAATAGAGATCAGCTAAGTGGACTAAATTATTCTGAGTAGGGATATGTTAATTTGGATAGGGTTTTGACCCAAAAGGAGCTCATGGGTAAAAATTCATCACTCACAGGCGAACACAAGTACCAGCATCGGTCAGGAGGAACCGACGTCGAACAGATAGGCACCGACGTCGGTCATGTGCAAATCAGCAAAGTCAGTGGTGTCAGGCAAAAGGAATCAACATCAGTCATATAGCAACTGACATCGACAAGAGGTACACTGGCATCAGTCAGGAAACTGACATCGATAGATAGGGTCAGTCGTAGGGAACTGACGTCGATCGGGTGCAGATTGGGAGATGATCGAGATCGGTCACTGGAACAGATATTGGGCAGACAGCAAGCTGTCAAGGAGTCTCAAACACCCATATGGAGCATTGAAAGGGTAAGTGGACCTCATATTCATTGTTCACCTTCTTAATAGTTTCTTACTGATGGTCGAGAACCAGGAAGACGTGAAGAGGCAATGCAAGTATAATCCAAAATTAGTGGGAGCTTGGCATGGATGAGGAGTGTGAGTCCTTGGAGAAGAACCAAATAGGAGTTTGTTGGTGGAGTTGTCAGCTGGAAGAAAGCACTAAAAGATAGATGGATTCCCAAGTTAAAGAAGAGAGTGTATGGATACGTGAGATAGAAGGCCAAGGTATATGGTCTTGAAAAAGCTGCAGGACAGTGGTACAGGTTTTGGTAGGTGGATGACAAAGCAGGGCTTCAATCAATGTCAGTGTAATCGTTGTGTTTGTCTTTACCAGGTGGATGATGAGTCACGACATTATCTAGTTACTGTATGTGGGTGATTTGCTAGCAGGTTCATACATACAGGGTTTTGTTGAGCTAAAGGTAAGGTTAGTTCAGTGGCATGTCATGAGGAATTTGGAGCAGCAAAATTCTTTGGCATAAGAGACATGGAGATTTTTTGGTCTCCAGTGGGAGCTGATGTGAAGATGGTGTTGGCAGGGTTAAATATGTAGGATGCAGAATCAGAAATCACACCAAGGGCTGGACAGTTCAAGCTAAGCTTAGAACAGGGTTTGAAATCACATAAGGTCTGGTGTACACCTGAGTTTTCCCAAGCAGTGGGAGTTGTCAGAAAGTATAGAGCCAATTCGGGGAAGAAGTACTAGAGAGCAGTTTAGTGGGTTCTCAGGTGTCTGAGAGGGACTAGCAGTAGGTTAACATGTTATGCAGGGTCAAGGTCTTCACTACATGGATTTGTAGGTTTGGATGTGGCAGGTTACTTGGATGACAGGAGGTACACCATAGGGTGTGTGGTGGGTGGTCTTCAAGATGGAGCTTGAAGAGGGATATAAGCCTAGAAATGTGTTAGACAATGTACAGGTATAGGTACAGTTGCAGTTGTTTATCTCTAAGTGGGAGATTGTTAGGTTGTGGAGCTAAAAGCTTCAACTGTTGCAAACATGGAGGAGGTTATTGAGTTCTAGGGAGACCGGCATCGGTAGATTGTAGTGCAGAATGAAACCGACATCATCAAGTGTGAGCTGAAGACAACCGACATCGATAGGAGGTCAGCCGATGTCGGTCACCTCCAAGCAGACAGGGACTGATGTCGGTCACCTGTGGTGGTTCCAGAACTATTCGTTACATGGATAGTTAGTTCATTGAACCGAGATTTTGCATGTAAAGGCTAATTATAGTCTTGAGTTACGTGTCTAATTATTGTAATTAAGAAAGTCTAATTATTGTATGCATGAGAACTATATAATAGACTCATGGGTTGTATTGTAAAAGTGTGCTAGAAAGCCATTGAGCTTGTAGAGAGAGCTAGAGTAGCTCCTCCTAGTTCCAAAGGGGTGCTGAGTGTGTATGATCAGGGAGAGTTGCAAGTTGTGCAAGTTCTACTAGGAGATCCACTAGGGTACTGGTTGAAGAATCATAAGGACTTGGTGAGGCAAGGACAAGGGTTCTTCAAGGTGTAGAGACATCTACATGGTGAGTAAGGTCTAGTGATTTACAGGTGGTAGCAGAGAGCAGGAGATCTACTTGGAGTATGGTTGTGTACTTGGTGTACTGGCAGTGTTGTTACTGACTGGTGGAGGTGAACAACTCTATATTTGAGTTGTGTGTTGGGACTGTGAGAGAGAGGGAAGAAGTCTTTGAGGTGAAAGAAGAAGTGTCATCTTCTTTATTGTATTTTCTTCTGAGTGATTATTAATACAATTGTGTATTGTCTCTAATATCATGTGTTGTTTCATATTTCTAGTTACTTATCATTCTGGTTAAATTCCGTGTTTAGTTGCTAATACAAGAGGTAATCATATATACTCTTATTGGTGGAGTAGGCTCATGACAAGAAGGAGAGATGCTTCTACTCATTCAAAATTTAATTCAACTGTAGTAATGATGTAGTTGAATACAAATCCCTGATTCGAGGCCTCTAACTAGCCAAAGATAGAGGAATCAAGCTTTTGTAGATATTTGGTGACAGTGAGATCATCATTCACCAAATTATATCAAAAAGTGTGACCAAAAAAATTTGCTAAGGTCTTACACACATAGAGTTTGGGACCTGTTAGAATATTTCACCACTTTGAATATTCAAGTGGTAGGGCACAGAATAAAGATGTTAACCGCATGGCCTCAATGGGGTCCTAGTATAACCTATCAATCAAAATAAAGAAGAATAGCCAGCATGTGAGGCTAATCATAAGGCCTTTTGTCCTTGATAATGTAATTAATTGGCAAGTCTTTGAAAATGACAAGTAATTTGTAAATTTTTTGAGATAAAATGATGATCTTTTAGAAAGGAATTAGCCTAGGCTACAAGACCAATATGGTGATAAAATTATATAGATAAAAATGAACGAGATACCTATGGGTCCCATTACCCTTGAAAACATATTCAACTTGGCTGACCAGCTAAAAAGTGAGAAGAAGAACATTACCATCAATGAAGAAGATTGTAGACCCATCACCATCTCAGAATGCAAGTCTCTCAAGATAGGCAAGGTATATAATCTTTAAGAGAAACATGATTTTGTTTAATTATGTTAAGAGTTTGATGATAACTTTACCTTGAGTTATCATGATTTAAGAAGATTTGATCCAATTTTAGTGCATCACACTATAGAACTAGATCCAAATACAAAACATGTCAAGCAAAAATAGAGACCCATAAATCCTAAGATTGAACCCTTGATGAAAAATGAGCTCTATAAATTGATAGAAGATAATATAATATTTCCAATCAAACACTCACCTTGGGTAGTAAATTTCATCCCTATCAGAAAGAAAAATGGTGAAATTTGACTATGTGTGGACTTTAGAGACCTAAATAAAGCATCATTGAAAGATCACTATCCTCTTCCCCCTATGAAACAAATTCTAAAAATAGTATCAAGATCTAAAAGATTATCTCTTATTGAAAATTATTCATGTTATAACAAAATCTTGGTATAGGAATCATATCAATTTAAAACTACCTTCACTACCAAAAAGGGCACGTACACATACAAGAAGATGCCATTTGGTCTGACAAATGCAGGTGTGACTTTTCAGAGAGCCATGGATATGGAATTCAAGGGTCTAATAAATGATATAATTTTAGTATATCTAGATGATATTATAGTCTACTCAAATCATGTTGGTGCACATCTAGACCACCTAAGAAATATTTTAGAAAGGTATAGAGAATTTGATGTTTCCCTTAACCCAAAAAAGTGCATATTTGCAGTACATGAAGGTAAGCTACTGGGATACATAGTTTCAAAATAAGGTCTTACCATAGACCCTAAACAAGTTAGAGACATATCTACATTGGCACTACTAAGTCATAAAAATTTGCTACAAAGATTTCTTGGAAATATCAACTTTGTGAGAAGATTCATATCGAATTTTGCCTTTTTGGCAAAACCCCTTATTGCAATGTTAAATAAGGGAACTCTTTTTAGTTGGATATATGAGGGAAAATAAAGCTTCAAATATATCAAATAGGCCATCTCCCAAGCCCCTATCCTAGTTTACCCAAACTATGAGAAGGATTTTACCTTCTATGCATTTGGAGGGGAGGGAAGTATCTCAGTAATTCTGACTCAACACAATCAAGAAGATTTGGAGTAGCTAATATCGTTCTTCAGCCAATCTTTGAAAGGTTATGAAGAGAATTATATTTTTGTGTAAAATCAAGTATATGTGTTAATCATAGCACTAAATAAATTTAGGCATATGCTCACTCAAATAATAAGGTACACTTGATGGTGATTCATTGGAGCATCAAATAATTTCTATTGAGTAGGGAGATAAATGAAAAAAGAGTAGGATGAATCACCAAGGTCATGGAGTATGGCGTGGATATCATAATCACAAAGCTGGTAAGAGGAAAAATATTATGTGAATAATTGGTTTCTGACATCTACCAGTAATTGATGTAGTGTATTCTCAAACTACACCTTGGATAGATAATCCACCTCCTTTTAACAGTTGAATTCAAGACATGACTCAGTTCTTGTAGACTAGTGGATACCCCTATGAATTCCAATAGTCAAAGAAAAGGTATTTTTTCCCATTGTTCTTATTGATGGAATTTTATTTCAGAAGGACATGAATGGAGTCTTTTTAATATGTATTGATTATGAGCAAGTTACCAAAGTGCTCAAGTAATTTCACAATGGACCATCAGGAGGACAATTTTTTGTAAGGACTATAACCATCAAGATAATGAAAGGAGGCTATTATTGGCCTACATTATTCAAGGATACCCATTAGTGGGTAAGAAATTGTGAAAAGTGTGCTTACTTCACTGGTAAGCAAAGACTAGTTGCACTTCCTCTCAGACGAATTCAAGCAAATCAGCGATTCACCCAATGGGGGTTGGATTTTATCAGCATGATCAATCTACTGTCAAGTTTAGGTCATAAATGGGTTCTCATAGCAATAGTTTATTTTACATGATGGACTAAAGTAGTTATTCTAAAATATGCCACTGAAACATCTATTCTAGAATTTATGGATAGCATAGTGTCAAGGTTTGGTATTCCTCACGCCATCATATTTGATTATGTTAAGGCATTTGTAGGCACTAAAATAAAGGAATGGGTTTGTCAAGAATAATGTGTACCCAATAACTTATTCAAATTATTACCCCCAAGGTAATGGCCTAGCTTAGTCAACCAATAAGAACTTGATTAGAATTATTAAATGAATTATGGAAGATAACTAGAGAATGTGGCATACAAAACTAAAATCAACTCTATGGGTTGATAGAATTACACTAAAGAGAACCATCAGTAATTCACCTTTCATGATGGTATATGGAAGAGCAGCATGAGTAACACTATCAATCAAGCTTCCATATTTAGAACTCAATCACCAATTAGACTTGATCAAAAATGATGAAATGATGGTGAGACTAGATGAACTCATGGAGCTTGAAGAAATCAAACATCAATCAATGAGAGAGATTTCCACAAAACTGGTATTTTATCAATTTGCATCAAATTTTAGTGAAAGGAAGCTGGCCTTTCCAATGATTACCCTCAAATTTCCAAGGCCCCATGGCTTTGGAGATTTTTCCATTGTATCTTTAGGCACTTGCACAACAAGCTATATAATCAAGACATGTGCAATCATATGTGATGACAGGTGCAATCCTATGTGATAATAGGAGTTTTATGTTAAGATGATATTTCTCTACTTTTTATTTATGACTCTTTAGAGTCACTACTTTATCTAACTTTTGATTTAAGACCATGTGGGGTGGCAAACCTTGAATTATATATGAAGTTTTATACAAAAAAATTATAATTTGATCATAACTAGTATGATATTAAACACCCTTAATTAGATTTAGATCTTATAAAGCACCAAAACCCAAAAACCACAAAATATGGAACTCACCATGCATTTTGCACATTCTCAAATGTGAAAAATGCATGGTGATCTATAGATCCCACCATGCACCCATCCAATAGAATCTAGAACTTGGCATGTACTTTGCACATTTTCATAACGTGCAAAGTGTATGATAGGCTCTCGATCTTGTCAAACCTTAATAACCCCTTTCCATGGAATATAGAACCTTGAGTGCATATTGCATGTTTGCAAACATGAAAAGTACACCATAGTTTTCATGTTCTTCCAAACACTCACCTTTATACATCATGGTACATAAAACCTTGACTGCACTTTGCATGTTTTGAATGTGCAAAGTGCCCTGTGGGTTCCACTATCCACCAAAGTCTACCATCTTGTCTATGGAAAGTGGACCAGCTTCAAGCACATCTAGCTTCTACCAACCCACCAAATCCCTTCCTATAGAATGCAAAACCTAAAGTACACATTGCACATTCTCAATGTGTAAAGTATATGTTGAGTCCCACTTCCTGCCAAGAGCAACCTTTCTGTGGAGAGTGGACCTACTTAAATCAGGTCTAACCTCTACCACCAACCATTCAAACCACATTAATTATAGAGATTTTTTCCTATAAAGCTAAGTATTAAGGTTTTTTTAATATCATTTTGTTATCAGATAATTAAATTTTGGAGCTCTAGCTGTCTATACCATGTAATCTAATCTTGAGCCATGTGTAAGCGTACACTTATCCAAAGTTTGTAACTTCTAAGCCATATCATCCTTGCTTTCTATATGATACTTTCCTCCTAATTTCTCTACCATTTGTCTTTTGAGTTGAATATTTTTGTAGACAATTACATTTATTTCAAAATATTTAGATTTAATATCATTTAGGGTTACTGGTTAGGGATTTTCATGTGAGTTATGTTAATCAGAGGTTGTTTTGTGTTAAAATATTATGTCTTGAGTTCATAGTTAGTCTTTAGGTTTTTTTATAGGTTTTATTTTGAAGGCTTCATCTTGAGAATTTTTTCATCCTCAAGCATCCATTTTACCCTTATTTTCCCCTCCAAGGATTTTATAATTGAAATCAGGGCTCTCTCAAGCCTAATATTCCTAAGAATATACCTCTATTTTCAAACTAACCAAATATTCCCTACAAGGAATCCCATTTGCTTTTGTGGAGAATGGACATACCTTGATCAATCACCTTTGACCCCTACCAAATTCTAGTACACCATGGAAGGTGGACCTACTTAAAGCACATCCCACTTCCTTTGGGAATGTAACATCGTTACAGCACTGTGGAGACTGAACATGCTTCGAGCACCTCCAAGCTTCATCTAAGAACACAAGTACTCCAGACACCTGCAGGTTCTTCCAACTTTCATAGTTGGTTTCTTACAAATAGTAACTTTAGTTTCCATGCCTCCCAAGGAAATGAAGTTCAAATATAAGAGCCCCAGAGTGACTTCTTACTTGGAATCCAATATGGCAGAGATAACAAATAAAGATTTAGGTCACATTGACCTAGGGGATTTTCGGGCTAGGATAGGTGCAGATTTCAAAAGTGATTGAATCCAAAGTATCTATGAATCAAGTTTACCACAAGTTATAGCCTTTCCTATTACTATTCAAAGCTTTGAATTGATCCTCACAATGGCTCAACATTATGACCCTAATAGGAGACAAGTCTTCATTGAAAAAGGGGAGAAAGTTCTAGATCTTGATCCTGACTTCATCAACACAGTGTTTACCATCCCTGAGTTTGAGACTTATTTGGATATAACTCTGCAAACATCTACATAGTTTTATGAGGAAAATAAAGAGAGATGTCAAAAAATTATCAAAAAATAATGGCTCAATACTCCTAAGCATTCCTCCACCATATTTTCCAAGACTATGCATAGGTATGATTTTATAGAGGTGGGAGATATTATAACACTGCTACACATAGTCACTAGAAATCTTGATGCCAAGTGTTGTCTAGATTGGATGTACCAGTATATCTAGATCATCAAAGAGAATAAATAGAGGATACATTGGGCTCAACTAATAAGTGATTCCCTCCATAACTAGTTGGTGGAGGTGTAAATGACCAATAAGTTTTATATGACATCATACATTGTCTATATCTTGTGCAAAGGAAGATTATTCCCAAGCCTAAATATAGTTCTTGAAGAGATAACTAGAGTCTATAACTACTACCCTGATCTTATATTATAGGCTAGTAGATAGTTTTTCAAGAGAGTTAATGATTCTTTCATTTACAACATCATCATCATGTTTGATCAAGAGCTTGGGAAGACAAGGTTCTCCCAAGCAGTCAAAGATGAGATTACCAAGTGGTGGTCCTTCTTCATTATAGTGCCCCACCTATTCTTACATTTGGGAAGCTGGATTTAGTGGTTGTCCTTACACACTTTCCTAGCATGTAAGTGACAAATGGGAATTGTTGGAGTTGGTTAGGTAATTGGTGGATACACATAAACTCATTTCAGATAGACATAAGGCAAGGATACAGTTTCCTATTTCTATTGGCCATTATACATGCCAATTTCTTTTGAAGGCTAGAATCGTGGAGGTAGAGATGTGCCAAGTAACATTAAATACCATAGAATTCAGACCTTACTTTGAACCATACGGTAAGGTCACTACTGCACTAGAGATGACAACATATGAACATGTGCCATATTATGAATATTTTTTGGAAGACTATGATGATGATTAAATGGTCAAAATGAGGGACTATTCTAGGATGTCCCTACAACAAATAAATGACTATGATCTAGCACCAATCCCTGATGACTTAGAGGATTAGAATTATAGATTAGATCCCATCTACCTTATATAGATCATTGTCAAACCTCTACCACCAATAAGGTGGCTAGTTCTTGAATCTTTCTCACTATTTGATAGAACAACCCTAGTGATCAATAGAACTATCAATTGGCTAAGGAGAAAGGGAGTGAAAATCACAAGAGAAACCATAGGGGTTAAGCATAAGCTTTTGAAGCTCAAGGTAGAAGGTATTTCTTCATCATAAGAGGGTCTTTGGAAACCTTCATAGGAACCAAAGAAGAATAAGAATACAAACACAAAGGTAAGAAAGGGTGAATCCAATAGACAAGGAGAAGCCACAAATGAACCTATTGACATTTCAACAAAAGAGATAGTAGTAGTAGCACAAGGATCTATAGCTTCAAATCCCATATCCTTGAATCTCATTTCTATTGCTCCCCTTCTCCTACACCTACTATACAATAGGTTTCAACACTTCCACTAGCTATCCCCATTGTTTCTCAAGTCTCTCAAGTCACCATTACTTCAACAGTTTTAGCTCCTCCACCTCCAATGTCAACCCCTCCACTTGTCCCCACTTCATCTACTACTCCACCCACCTTAATAATCCAAGTGAAATCAACACAATCAAATCAAGTGGACATTCAGGGTCCTCTTATAGTTGAAGTTCAAGTTTCTACTTAATGTTCCCTTCCTCCCACCTCACCTTACCCATTTGATCCACTCCCACTTTCCATCCCATTTAAAATTCATTACATTTCATCACCATTAATTCCCAACACCACCCAATAGTACATTGCCTTGGATTTATTCATCTTGAATACATTTTTGTAGGCCACCTCAACCCCTAGGGTAAGTACTATTTCCCCTTCATCCACAACCCTGAGTGGTCCTACATACCTAATTAACACATTCAGTGCCTTGGCTTCCACCCTTCCACCAATTCCTAAATTTTATGTCTATTCCATCCTCCATTGTTTCCACTCCCCCCATTTCTACCATTTCATTCATACCATCAGTTAAGGTTGGAGAAACTTAGACACTTGGAGAAAATATTGGTTTACAAACTATTGGTGAGGGTGGACCCTCATAGGCATCTCCTGAATAGACACCAGTATCATCTTCCCAAGAGTCTCCCTTAGTCACAATATTAGTTAGTGTAGCAACATTAGCTATAAATTATTTGGTGACCATTTTAGATCAACAAAAGGTTACCTTTTGTTGTTTATCCCAATTAGTGGATAAAAAGTAGAAATAATGATTGATCCTAGCACTTTAGACTTTAGCATGTTAGAAGTCAAGAAGAAGTCAAAACCCACTCTCAGGACCCTCTTAAGAACATTCATTGATGATAAGGGAGAGAGGTATTTTGAGATTGTAGTTCCCCCACCAGACAAATCAAAAGAGGATCTTGTGGTGGCATATTATCAATTTTTTCATATACACCTTGCTTGGCAGATAAGAGAAAGGCTCAAGCATGATGTGTAGATAGGAACTAACTCTATCTTCTAGATAAATGATCATGATAAAACCACCAAGGATGAGCTTACAAGGAAGGTTGGTCAATTAACTGAAGTACACAACAAGTTCATAAAACCTAATGAAACATCACAACAATCATAGGCAGTGCAAGCAGTTAGTCCAGATCAATCTACAATTTACTTTGTACAAGATATTGCTCACATAGGAAGGGATGCAAAACAATGGTCTAAGGAACAAATCACAAAAGGTAACAAAATTATTGCATCCATGATGGAGCATTATGGAGTCATCATGGAGAGAATAAATTTTGAAGGAGTAAATTAAAAACTATGAAGGATATATTTATCTCTTAAATATGTATTATCCCAAATTAATAGCCATAAAAACAATTGACATGAATACCCTCATTGTTGATAAAATATTGAAGGATGATGTCGAGCATGAGGAACTACACAGGGCTACTCAATATTTAGATAAGAGTATGAACAAAGTCTGTGGAGCGAGCCAAGGAGGCTCATGACAAGGCTATTGATGTGTTATACGAGATTTATGTCATGATGAATTTAATGTCATGTCAACCAATGGATGATGAAAATAATTTCCTTCAGGTAGAATAGGTTCAGAATCATTTTAAGGCAATAATTGAGAAGGAGTTTGTGAAAGACATGGTATTTGTCTTGAGTTCAATTCACAGGGTCATCAAATATGAGAAGGCAATTGATCATACGAGAAATAAAATATAGGGAATAAGGACCTTCAAAAGAGATTTATTTGATGTACAAGTAGATTATGTAGCCTCCAACATTTATCCTTACAGGCCAAATGTAGAGCAAATACAGGAAATATTCAAGGCCTTTGATACATACATAGAGAAGCTATGAGTAGAGAATGGTAAAAAATCTGAAGAGATCTGGGCATCAATTAATTTTCCCTCTTTTGAATATTTTCAAATATTAATATCATGTGTATTTTCATTTCAAACACATTGTAAATTGTAATTACAAAATTACATCTTTATTTTTTATAACTCTTTTGAGAAATAGAAAGACATATTTTTACACTTTATATTTTTTGAATGTGGAAGTTGAAAAAATCACAAGTGAAAATTGTACTTTCCACTTTGATTAATGTGAATTGTTAAAAAGTACAAAGTCATGAAGTATAAATTGCATGGTTCCTTTTTGGAAAAAAGTGATAAAGACATAGATGTTGTAAAAGTCTCATTTTAGATTTTGCACGCTAGGGTTTGCATGAAAAGAAACTTGAAATTAATTTTCAATGTTATATTTAATTTAGAAAAGCCAAGTTATATTTTGGGTGTCTTTTATTGCATGGAGAGCTATTTTCAATCATTATCAGATGGATAAACCTTGCATTAAGATGTTGATTTCCAGCCATACCAAGCTACACCTAAGATCACGTCCAGCTCATGCATGTTATGTTTCAGCTATTCCACAAGTCCAAGATTCTAAAAATAGAAGAGCTCACCTCTTTTTACATGAGTATTTTTATAATTTCATGATTTTTTGAAGTGAGTGTTCAAGTTTCAACAACTATATGTCTCCTATGACATATTTTGTATAAATATGGGCAGACCCCATAGCCCAATCTATCTTTTTGTTGTTAGTTCTATTTCTCTATATTTTTAATGTATTTACTAAAAGATGTAACCTTTAGAGAGAAATAAATTTGAAGATTTGTCTTTCTTGTCTTTGGAATCTCTATGTTGTGCAAGTTATTTGATTTCATATGGAAGTTTTGTCTTTTATTTTAGTCTCAAGAAAAGTTATCTATGGTATTTTACCCTCTTGATAAATATTATTTGGAATAAAATATCCTTTTCCCTTTTTTGATAAATAGCTAAAATATTTCCTCTAATTTCCAAATTTGCATGAGACTATGCTTTAAATAAATTAAATCTATTTTCTACTCCATTGTATTTTATAAGCAAGCATCTAGATCCACTATAAAATATTTTGTGTAATCACCATATTTTTAGTTTTCTATAAATTTCAATTCTTCAACCCTTTTCCCTTTCAAAACCCTAGTTTAGGATCCAAAAAGCACTAAAGAGAGAGATTTCCACAAAACTGGTATTTTATCAATTTGCATCAAATTTTAGTGAAAGGAAGCTGGCCTTTCCAATGATTACCCTCAAATTTCCAAGGCCCCATGGCTTTGGAGATTTTTCCATTGTATCTTTAGGCACTTGCACAACAAGCTATATAATCAAGACATGTGCAATCATATGTGATGACAGGTGCAATCCTATGTGATAATAGGAGTTTTATGTTAAGATGATATTTCTCTACTTTTTATTTATGACTCTTTAGAGTCACTACTTTATCTAACTTTTGATTTAAGACCATGTGGGGTGGCAAACCTTGAATTATATATGAAGTTTTATACAAAAAAATTATAATTTGATCATAACTAGTATGATATTAAACACCCTTAATTAGATTTATATTGTTCTCTTTGCTTAAATTATGTTTTTTTAAAGAGTTATTTGTATACCTTTCACTAGAAGCGAGTAGGGTATAAGATGTGTGAAACATCTTGTCAATCTAAGGGTTGAGATAAACTTTTATCCATTATGTGATAATTGAGTAAGTCATAAGACTTGGTCTCACTTGTTACCTTTATAAGGTTTTAAGGATGGTATGATCCTTGGCCTTTGTGTATTATGATAATTTTAGCAATGTTTCTTCTTAACTATGAACATAACACTATAGGTTAAGCTGGGAAATATGATACTAATTATGATTGGCTTATGGTAACTTAATACAATTATGGACTAATTGTATGATTTTTCTTGTATCTATGTTGATACAACTAAAATTATTAAGTTCAAATTATTGCTTTCTATGATGTGTTAGCATAAAATTATGATTCATTAAACATTATGCATATGTGGAGATCATTAGGTCATGGAGACCTAAGGGAAAAGTGGTGAGTTAGGAACATGAGTTTTAAGTAATACGATGGTATCCTAGTTGGCCTTACATTGACTCAGTTGTTATTGAGATGGATCTGATATACATACTTGTTGAATCCAAGATTTGACAGGTGAAACTTGTCAAATTTAATTGTATGGTCATACGCATGTATACAGCGAAACATTTATTCCTTAATTTTGTATACATTAGAAATGTAGTATTTCTAATTCTTATTTATTATCATACTTGTTAGGAACTCTATGGAGTAGTGACAGTATTGACATGTTATACTTATCAGGTGTTATGCAAGGAGGTGATAGTATTAACTTATGCACATTATTCTTGATAAGTTCCCTAAATACTTTTCTCTGGAATGAGAAAAACACTCTCTAAGATAGAGAGATGTGTTGAAGGTTGGAAGATTTGGTAGAACTCTCCCTGGTCATTTGTTTTGAATTGTATGATGATCTTATGTGCTCTTGGTAAGTCAGTGAAACTTTCAATGAGATATGTGGGACCCTTCAAGGTAACAAAAGTAGTCAGTCATATAGTATATAGGCTTGTCTTGATGATTCTAGACCTCAAGGTGGTCATAACAGAATCAGTCAAAGTAAGTAATAATCGCAAATCTTCTTTATATATTAGTGAGATGTCATAAAGTAGGGTCTTCTAGGACCATTACTCTAAGAATAGTGTAATTTGAAGGAACTACGATGAGTACTATAGGTAAATTCCATTTATTTACCTAATTTGAAATTATATATCATGTTTTTGCTTTGCTCAATAATATTTTTAATTTAGAACTTATGATTGAATAAGATTCATCGAGGATGATGACTAGTTTTAAAGGGGGAGGATGTTGCATCCCAATTCCTTGCTAGAAAAATTATTTGACTATTAATGGATAATTATAGTGGACACATATGATACTGGTTTTATTTCTAAGCTTAAGATATATGAAATTATGGGATAGTGGAATATTACTTAGATACATGATGGTACATGATTGTATTACTATGAGTTTATAATTTGATGAGGTAAAATCTAGGTTTTACAATTACCAAAAACCACTAGAGTGTAGTACAAAAGTACAATTAGGCCATAAATAGGGTTGAGGAGCCAAAAAGAAAAAAAATATAGTACTAGAGTGAGAGCAAAAAATAGAATACCAGAAAATATTTAAGAGGAAAGACCCTCCTATGTGTCTCATCATCTTCAGGTTCCTTCATTAGAATGATGTATTTTTCCTTAGAAACCTTTGCCCGAGTGTGTTTCCTGGGGCCTTCAGCAACTTCACCCAAAAATATCATACAGGGGCACTTTTTCCTTTTTACCTGCATGGGGGACTACTTAGGGGGGACCCCCTTGGGGGAACCCTAAGGGGGGATATTAAAACCTTAGGTGCTTGAAAGGCAGGGGACTAAGTGTGCTAGATAGATTGAACAAAAGCCTAAACTTTGGCTTTAGCCTATCTTTGCAAATAATTACAATCTTGAATGAGTTTGGTAAGACCCATTCTTGCTTGTTTAACCTTAGAATTAAAGTTTTTCAATTATAATTTATTCTTTTCCATCTCATTAGTCACAATGGCTTTCTATTTCCAAGTTATCTTTGTTGGGGTATCCACTTTGAATGAGATAGGTTTCAGTTTGGGGATAAATAGTTTAAGGGGAAGTTCATCAGGGAGGACTTTGACAAGATATCATGTCGGGTGAAATAAGAGGGCAAGTGGGATCCCTTGATGGGATCCTCCATCGAGGAGTCCTCCATGGAGAAGGAACCCCCAAGGGGGACCTCCTGACCATAAAGGGCTTGGTCATGCTTGACCAAAATGATAATCAAGCCTTGGTGGAGGATGGGATTGGTGTCATTCACTTGATGCAATAAGATAGTGCTCTCAAAAGTCTTTAGTATAAAATAGGTCAAACTAATTTTGTATCCAATAAAATGATTAAGAAGTAGAAAGTGGTGGGAATTTATAAGAATATATTTCCCTTCAAGCATCATGTAGTACATGATTTGAAGGTAAATTTTAGGCCAGTAGCATAGCAGATCAATCCATGGAAAGACTTTTTTGTCTATCTGCATAAAGTCATTCATTCTAAAAAATATTGTAGTGACTCTTGTTTTTTCGATTGATCTTTGAAATCCTTAGTGCCTGCACATGACATACCAGTTGTTTCACCAATGATCTCATCCAAAATATTGATTTTGATGTTGTAGATGATCACTTTTTGCTTATTCCAAGCTATGATGAAATCATGGGAAATCTCAGCATTGTGCTCCATGACATTCTCCATGAACTCAGTGAGTCCCCCTTTTTCAGCTTCTTCCATAGTTTTTTTTGTTCACAAACATCCTTACAAGAAATGGGTTCTAATCTATCCCTATAACCATCCATGGAGACTGTGTGCACAGATTCAAAGTGGGTAGAATTAAGTTTATGGATGGGGAAGATTTGAAAGAAGCAAGAATAGTTTGGGAATCCTACTAA
Source organism: Torreya grandis (assembly GCA_037957365.1). Classification (NCBI taxonomy): domain Eukaryota; kingdom Viridiplantae; phylum Streptophyta; class Pinopsida; order Cupressales; family Taxaceae; genus Torreya; species Torreya grandis. The sequence continues at coordinate 407,067 of JARHVA010001038.1, read as the reverse complement.
TAGTTCATTGAAATAATTAAGTACCCTCCTTTTAAAATAATTGTAGATCAGCCTAATTGAGATATGCCCCTTTGAGATGAGGTCATACACATGCAAATAAATGATGTATTTAACTCTCATTGGTACCTTTAAATCATATGGCATCAAGGACATTAGTGGGGATATTGCATTAATGTGAGCTGATTAATGTATATGTTTACATTTTGAGCATATTAATGTGTTGTTTTATGTTATATGTTTATCAATTGATATGAATTAACTACTTGTATTTTTTGAAGTGGATGTAGGATAACTCATCTCTACGAGCGTTCTAGAGGGAGAGAATCATTGGAGAGGGTGACATAGATAGAGATGTTAGAAGATGATATAAAAATCAAATAGTACCCTACACACACCACGTTATACAATACTTAGTAAATGCATAGTTAACTTGTTAGCATTAACATGTTTTTGATGATTGAAGCATTTAGATAATTAACTTAACATGTTAGTTGTATGGATGTCATGATATTATGTTCTAGACCATTAATGATTTTGGTAACATTAATCTATGAGAGTTAGTGTAGTGATAACATGGTGCTCATATTGATGATGGGTTTAACAAAAAAAATATTTAACTACCTCTGCATTAGACCTTTTATCTTTAAGTTATTATTATTAATTAGTTATGTTAAATAATTACTTATGATTAAATTATTTGAAAATATTGAAATAGAACATAAAACATACTAAAATAAAAATGAATTCATTTAATTTTAAAGATAGAGGAATCTTTAAATAAGTAAAATCATATTAAAGACATAAAAATAGAAAAAGGAATAAAACTGAGAAAAGAAAAAGGAATAAAGCTGAGAAAAGAAAAAGAAAATCAAAAAAAAGAAGAAAGCCAACTTTAAAAATATAAAAGCCACTCTTTTTCATAAAATGAAATGGGAAAAATTATAAAAGGGGAGGAGCATAACCAGAAGAATAGACAGAAGAGGGGCATCGCATAATGGGACACAAAGGAAAAGAATGAAAGTGGAGAAGGAGATCAATTGTTTAATTTTCCAAGTAGGTAACATATTCAATTTTAAAATATGTTTATGTGAAAAAAAAATATGAGTGAATTTATTCTCTAAATGTCTATATGTTTTTCAAAAGTCTAAAATGTCTTAACTAATACTTGATCTAGAATAGAAAATAACCCTATAGAGATTGGTCATAGTATTCTAAGCATTAAATCACCAAAACTATTTAATTTGGGCATAAGGAACTATATACTTTCATATTACCTATAAGATTGACCAAGTATGTGATTATCCTATCTTCCCTAAGTTTGCCACCTAGACTTGTTTGTTTTCTTCTTGTGGTGTTTCCCAAAATGAAATGGGTGCAACAAATAAGAGTCATTTTCTCTTAGAATTATCTATTTTCCATGTTTTGGCTACATGGACTTATTAAGACTCATTAACAAAAAAAAAAGGAAGGCCATTGATGCAATTGAAATATTATCATTGAGATCTTTTCTTGTTTCAGTCTAGAAGGATTGCGTCTTTGTCTTGATATATGCATATTATTCTTGCTTGTAATATCATTTTATGATGCCTCAAATACCTGACTATCTGGTGAGATTTGTCTTACATTAGAAATTATTGATCTTTTATGACTCACATGAGAAAAACCCTATGGAAGAGATTTTCTAAGAGACATTTGTTTTGATGCCTCCATTGAGCAATGCGATTAGCAAAGCTAGTTATGTTGGGACTAAATATGTTAGATGAATTATTAAAAGCAATGATTTTATTTCAGTATGTTAAATTAATGATGGTATACATGGAAAACATAATATTTTAGTTATTGTATGCATAACTCAGTGATATTAATTCAACAATTGTATACATTGTAAAATATAAAACATAACATTTCAGATTATCCTGAGGGGCATTTTATGCAATGGATCCCCACTAATGCAATAGGGTAAGCACAAGATAGCCAATAGCTAATATACAAAAATATAAAAACTTTTAACATCCATTGTTTTCTAATCTAATACAAGTTTTTAGAAACAATATTAGCCAAAGATGTCTAGGTGTAACAATTTACTAGTAATAGACATCCCACTAGAAGGTGGTGATCTGAATGCTAGCAGAAACATTATTTAATATATGTATATTCCTTTAACTACGTCACATTAATAGTTATCTTCTGCACATGATAATCTTAAAGGTCACTATAAATAATAAGTAGTAAGAAGGATTTAATTGTTATACTGAGAGAGAGCAGCAATTTAGATATATATAAATATATATATAGTATGTATATTTATGTATATACATCTTAAACCATCCTATATTTTTACATTAATTTCGTGATTGATACCTTGTCAATGTGAATTCCCACATATGCTATTGTAATATTCTGTGGATACATAAATGTGTGTGTGTGTGTGTGTGTGTGTGTGTGTGTGTGTGTGTGTGTGTGTGTGTGTGTGTGTGTGTGTGTGTGTGTGTGTGTGTGTAGTGACAGATATTATGTCAATGAGATCTGTAGTTATATGTATATACCCAAGGGCCACAACCACTGCTACACGTGTGAATATATCTTTGATAAACATCTAATCATGCATTATTTATATTTCATGGGCGTAATTGACATGTGAAAAGGGGTTGAAAAGAAGATACCTTATATTCAAAACGCATCTTATAGGATAACTCCTTAAAAATGGAAATTACCATTACATCCGATAACCCACTTTTCAACCAATGGAAGTTTATACAACCACTTTCCCCAAGATTAATTACATCCTATGTTTAATAATATACCATTAAGTGGGTAAATCTCAATTAATTTAATTACAAGTCATTATAAGCTATAAGTTCATAGTATCTGGTATAATCTTGATATTAGATTGGCATGTTTTATTAAGAGGCACGATAACAAGATGATACTGAGGATATTAAGAAATACATAATACAATTTTATCCAATTGTGTCATATTTCTAGATCTTGAATATTCTTAATCACATCCTTCACATTAATCCTAGGTTTAAACATCTGTAGTATAATTAGTGATCAGATGAAATTATGAAAGCTGTATGAGTCAGTGCTTTCTTTCTTCATTTCCCCAATGTAGCATATGCATGTACTTTTGTACCTAATATTGGAGTTGAAATGTATTAATTTAGGATAACTCCTTAAAATGGAAGGAGTTGTAATAATCTGTTACTAAGGATGTAATGGGGAACATGTTAAGATCCTAATTATTGCCTTGAGAACCAACAATAAAATTGAGAGTGGATTATCAAAATAAAAATGTCTATTGACTGAAGTACTTAGGTTGTATTTGTTGATTCACATATGCAATTATTATAGAAAACCTTATTAAAACCTTGATTAGATTTATACGTAACTATTAGAATATATGTTGACTATATTAAAACTTGTCTGGACTACATATTATGAGTGCATTAATATATATTGGTGTTGAGATGCATATAGCATATAATAGTGTATCATGATGTGTGCTTATGAGTTATATTTCCTTTGAATGCTAGTATGCAATTTAAACCTAGGGTACACCCAAGAGGTATAATCTCGTACTTGCTTGATGGTTATTATGTATGTAGATCATTTGATTGTAAAATCGTAAGTTTGGTTATATTTTTATGTAGTTGGGAACTTATGATAGTATGGGATATCATAGTATTACAATATAAATGTATGTTATACTCAGATGGTACATACTATAATCCTACCTACGTTTGACTGATTTAATGTAGGCTTGTTTATATTTACTATGATTAGTGTATTTGTGATAGCTAGTAGGACTTTATATATGCATGCATGCAATATTGAGAGTTTAATAAATGTTATGATAGTATATTATTATTTTTTGTGTAATCTATAATTTTCTTTGTTATATCCAATTGCTTGAATATAGGGTTGTGTTTTTATATAGTTATGACTACTTTATTATGATTGATTGTGGAAAACTAGTAGTTATGTTTTAAAATACTAGACTATGGGAATATGGGTTATCATAGAGTGTATTATGTTTAGAAACTAATTGTGGTAGTGAAAATATACAATTAAATATGTGTTTACCCAATTGGTATAATTGTAGTCATTATTTATAATATGGGATAGAAAATAATGTAAGATTCATTCATACATTTGACATAATAAATGTATGTTTCAAATAATCCTATGTTTAGCATGTTATATTATATATTTTCTAGTAGGATGTAAATTAAATGAATCTTTTAGATGAAATGTATTTCACCAATCTGCATTGCTAATACAGAGTAAGGAGTGAGATGGACTTCAATGGCTTACTAGTGTCATAATGATAGATGAAGGTAGTCTGATCAAATGGTGTGTATAAATTTAATTGATGTAGATCATTATTATTTATTATTTGTAAAACTTTGGGTCAAAGTATGTTTAGTGAGATATTATGATTTCATGAGTATGATTTACATGTTTGTGCAATATCTTGCAATAGAATGGTTTTCTATGATACATTGCACGTTTATTTTAGAAATCATACAACACACAAGTACTTGCTTATATCTATGGATTCCCATGCCATCACTATCTACTCATCCATGAAGGGAGGGAAATTTCATGATGGGATTAGTGTGTGGGATTGTTAGTCCATAGTTAGTGTGTACAAGCATTCAGATGATGCTCTCCCTCCCCACAGTAGTACTACTTATTGAGACAACACTTGAGATTGTCATAGATACGTGATTTCAAGAACTATGCTCTAGGGGAAACATGTATCTTATTTATACATTATGTTATATTGTACTTATTATTGAAAATTGTGATGAAGAGTTGTAATTATTTATTATCGTATATTGATAACAATAACTATATATTTATATCAGTCATGACTGAATTGATGTAATTACTTTCTATATTAGCATTAGGATGTATACTATTGTTATTATATATCATTAATATATGATGTATTATGACTATTGTTATTATCATCTTGATTATTTACTTGTGGTCTATGTATATTTTTGTGGTGTAATCTATTTTTGGTATATGTGTTTAATTAAAAAAATCTCACGTCTTTCTAGTTGGACCCTAGAAGGGTTGTTACAAATAGAATCTAACTAAAAAATAATAATACAAAGTACATCATGGGGGTATTTATACTTGGTTTTCCTTGAAGAAACAATTAAATAAGTAATTACAATCAAAATGACTCACCAGTGATCATCAATAGATTTGATTTGTGGAATCCATTTACATTAAGTTCCTATAAACCTAGGCCTATCTTCTCCTTTATTCTCTCTCGATGTTGGATCCTCATCATTGAGCACATATCTTCCAATGGGCTAGTGTTAGATTCATGTTTGACTTAGTCTTCTCTTCCATCTCTGTAAACCATTCCATAACCATCTCCACTTTTCATGTGCTCCCCAAGTCTTTTACTAAGTTATGAGTCTTTCATTATTTGGTTCTCTATTTAACATTCATATTTATTCCATGGCACTTGTTCCTTCTATGTCATAGTCTTCCACACAATGGTATTTCACATCGTGTCTATCTGTACCATTTATTCTCAAAAATTACTTAGCCAAAATTAGGGGGGCAACACCTACTTATGTATGCCCTACCTAATTTAATCTATGATCCATATCATTAACTTGAGTATACCATACCTAAATACTCAATTGAATACCCAAACCATATCTTGAAATGAGAGGGGGAATTATAACCTATATAGAGAAAAGAGTGACTAGCGGAAAATCAAGCATAAGCAAAAAAGCCACTACACCCATCATAAAGGTATTGGAAGGAGTGACCAAATGTGCATAATTCCCAACATGATATGAATGATTTGTGTGATGTAGTACATATCTATATCATAAAATATATCAATGTCATCTTCATACGTATTTCATGATATTGATGTGATACATAATGAAATCTAGGTGTGGAAAACATGATGTCAAGGTTAATTCATACCCTATTAATACAATAGTTGGTTTTAACTACTTGACATCATTGAAAGGACTTCATTGTGTATGGGTTGTATTAGTGCAGTGGGCCTATTATTTGCATTTACCTTGATCATAAGTGGATATGGTGTTTTTGTGTCACTTTTAGCTTATAAGGGACCTAATCATAATTAAAATTTAAATAAAGGGGTGTCTTATATGCCCAAATCCCAATCTACATATGTAATTAATAAAAGTTCATCCCACCCTTTGCTCACTTGCCTGCCTATTTATTTTGGCTTGGGGATCTGGAGACATACTCTCTCAATAGTTTGGGCATGAATCACCATATATATATATATTTGAATCCCACCAGACACTTAGATGATATCTTTGAGTTCCTCATTTGAGTGAAACAGGATGAATGAAAAAATAGTTTCATCGAGCCTTATTTGAGTGAGCAAAATTTGGAATTATAACATAAGCCAATCAAGCACAAGTGGGAAGCCACTACACCCACCATCAAGGTATTAGGTGGAGTGATTAAGGATGAGGAGAGATGAGGAGGGAGTGAGTAGGTATGATGAGGGGTGGTGAGGGAATCATTAGGGGTGAGGAGGGATGCTGAGGGTTAATGAGGGAATGATTAGGGACAACGAAGGAGTGACTAGGGATGATTAGGTATGGTGAGGGTCAATGAGGACAAAGAAAGAGTGATTAGGGATTATAAGGGATGAGGGGGGATTTATTAGGGATGATGAGGGATGATGAATGAGTGATTAGGGATAGTGAGGTTCAATGAGGGAGTGATTAGGGATGGTGAGGGTCAATGAGGGAGTGATTAGGAATGATGAAGGATCAAGAGGGAGTGATTAGGGATTATTAGGGATAAGGAAGGAGTGATTATTGATGATGATGGATGATGGAGTGATTAGGGATGATTAAGGATAGTGAGGGTTAATGAGGGAGCAATTAAGTATGATGGAGTGATTAAAGATGATGATAGATGGGGAGGGTCAATAAGGGAGTGATTAGAGACAATGAGAATGAGGAGAAAATGATTAGGGGTGATGACGGATGATGAGGAAGTGATTAAGGATGATGGAGGGATGATGAGAAAGTGAAATTAACATAAAGTGGTTGTTTAATGTTTACAAGTCATCAACATTACCTATGATGCCCCAATCACATAACTTTGGCTTGAGTTCAAAGTGATTGGTTTGTAAACTTCAATTTTTACAAACCTAAGAATCCTAGAAATGCCAGCAAGTAATCTGGAAGGGAAAAAAACCTAAAAAATGACTATATGTTTACCCAAAATTGACATCAACTATAAAATTTATTCCCTAAAATCCTTAGGTTTAATAATGAAACCATAAAAATGTATAAGTATTAGCCATATTGGTTTTTGAAAAACTATCTCCCACATTGTAAGGTGTGCAGCTGTGACACCAACTCTATCTGATATAGAGTGACCCTAATTTATTATATTTACTAAAACAAATTTAAACTATAAGGAATATAAAAATAATAATATAAATGTAAACTTACACTTGTTTTAGTAAACCATTTGCCCCTTCCAATATATCTTTTCTATTTTTTGTGTAATTTGAAATTAGCGTGTACACGTTCATTTCACATTGTACAAAAAATTAGATACCCCTTCAATAGATTTTTTTTTTGCTTTTAAATTCAATTTGAAAGGAATCAATACATGTTATAACATGTAAACATTATAGCACATACGCACTATGTTTTATTTGAATTTAAAAACCAATCATTTTGGTTTAGAAATGGCTTGGATTCTTGAGCCAAAGGCTTGGACCTGTCAACACACAACCAAATCTGAGAGTTTTGATAGAAAAACAACAAAATTCATCTTCTATCTCTAAATACACTAAAAATTTCAATGAGAAAATGCATAAAATTATTACCATGATGATCCAAGTGGATCTCTCCATTTGTGAAAAAATAAAAGTTTCTATATTTTGATAAAAATGACTGCACAATTTAGAGCTCATCGAGAGCTTTCTGATGCTTTTCACGGTTTGCAAAACGGACACCGTATGCAAAAGTTATAGGCCACTGAAGTTTTGGTTCGACAGGTTAAAAAATTTGGTGTCGTAAAGTGACGTGGCATTATTTACATGCGACAAGTGGACCAATCAGAGGTTGACACGTGACATGATTAGGCTCAAAGATAAGCTCGTTGACCAAGCCATGTGGCAAGCAAGGTGGTGAGTTGGAAGGAAAGACCGAGTTCGAAGGGGAGACCAAGCAAAGGTGGCAAGTTTGAAGAAGTCTTGTTTGGCGCATTTATCAAAGGCATGATAACTAGGCACCTTAAGCCCACCAAAGGGGAGCATTGACACATTCAATGAGGCTCTTAAGCCTCCTAAAAAAATGTACCCACCTTCCCAATGCAGTGCATGTGGGACAATTGCATCCAAAATGGATTCCAAGGTGCCTAAAATGGAGGGAAGACAAGTTCAAAATCAATCAAGGTGCCTAGAAAGGTGGGCGGCCAGTTTCGAACCCCTAACCTTGTGGCAAAAAGTAAGGAGACTTAGCCACTACACCACAGGCTTGCAACTGATTATAAAAGCATGAATTTGTATTTGTTTTAAACAGTTTCTGGACTGTGTTTTTTATTTTTAAAGGCCAAGACTTTGTAAAAGCTTTGGTAAAGCTTAGATAATGGATTTTTATCCATTTTTTGGCCGTGATACTCAGTCTTAATACTCTTTTTATCCAAATTGTATACTGGAAGAGTATTTTTAAGCCCATAGAGGAGATTTTTGGGACTTTTTGAAGCAACTTTGCAGGTGTGAAGACTCACAGAATTCAAAGGTGTTGGGCTTGATTATCAGTCACGGTGAAAGTGAATTTTTGTATTGAGAGATCAACTTGCAGGAAGGTTATTTATTGTTTCCAGGTTGTTGAAATGCCCTTAATGGAAATGGTCCACTCTTTTGGAGAACCCAGAGATGTAGGCATCATTTGTTGAGCCGAACTCCGTTATCACGTTTCATGTTTCTTGGTAATTTTTCATTTTGATGCATGATTTTGTTTCAATTTGCTGATTTGGTTTAATTAGTAAATGAACTCATGCAAGTAATTTTCATTATGACAATTATAACACAACGTTGTTAAAAAACTGGTTTAATAACCAAGAACATTTTATGCCAAAACATTTTGCAAGTTCTTTTGAGATTTTTGAGAATTTGTATCAGTTTTGAGAAATTAGAATCCGTACGTTTAAAACTTCACTTTGAGTTGAATCAGTGGAGTTTACGGATCAAGTTGGTATCAGAGTAGTTGATCAATGGGATTTAATAGTTGGTTGTTGTTTTTGCTTCTATTTCGGCATTTGTTTTGATTTTTGTGATTCGACAGGTGCAATGGGCAAGTTATCAAACAGAGCCAAGCTTGATGAGCTTGAAGCATATAACGAACATATCCATGAAGAGAATGATTTCTTGAGAGGAAGATTGAACTCCTTGGATGAGGAGATTGCCCATTTGAAAATGGAGTTACAAGTCAAGGATGAGCTCGTGGACAAACTACAGAATGGTGGACAAGTGAAGGATTCACCTTCCACTATAGATGCAGGCACTATGACAGATGAAAACATTGTAAGTGCATGTAAGTCATCAATTGATTTTCCTTCCCATGAAGAATCTAGTAACAATGATTTTGGTAAATTTGAACAATATACAAAAGGAATAGGTTCAAAATTACTTGTTAAAATGGGATTTAATGGAAAAGGCCTAGGAAAAGATGGCCAAGGTGATACTAACCCCATTCAGGTAGAGAATAAGCCTAATCGTGCAGGGTTAGGATACAGATCTGGTATTCAGAATGAAACAAGTGAATGCTCTAAGAAAGCTGAAGCAAGATGTGTTATGGAGAATTGTAAATCCTCTTGGATGGAAGGTAAAACACATTCTTTTCACCACACTTGCAATCATGTTGATTCTAATTCTACCAGACAACATAAATATTCCAATGTTCCTTTTGATTATGGTACACAAAATTTGTGGCATGTTTATCCATGCAATTTTTGTGGATTGTCTAATCATTGTGTAGCCAAATGTTGGAAACGTAAATATTTGTTAGGAAAGATTTTGAAAGACTATTCTCCTAGACAGAGTTTTGAGAGTAGCAATAAGAATATGTTTTCCAATAGAGTGGACAAAAGGCTTTGTACTCATTATAACAGAAGTGGACATCGGGTTGAAAAGTGTTGGAGACTTCAACCATCACACCATCCTAGAAATGGTAAGATTAAGATGGTCTATAAACCTATCAATAAGGTAATTAATGAAGTTAAATCAACCCATACCAATGTTACTAAATCCACTAAAGAAATCTCACCAACTAATCAAGAAAATTGGATTAAGAGGGTTGGTAAACAAATTTTGACATTCATGTTGTCATGATTAGTGGATTGATAATGCATCCATGTATTGGGATCCTTGATATGTGATGATAAAGGACATTACCCATGCTTTGAATGTTGATATGGTTTATTGGAGTGGCCCGTAGAGAACAACCAAGGGACAGGTTAAACATACTTGGAACATTTTCTCATGTTTGGGATTTTGAAACTTCATTTTTAAACCTTGACAACAATATATGCAATTTATATGGACATGAGCAATATGTCTATTTTGAGAAATTTGCATTGCAATTTATATGTTGTCTTTTATATTGTGCAAATAGAGGCTTATAAGACCCTTTATGGGCACCATTTGTAATTTTACTAATTATACAAACTATTTGTAGTCATGCATGATATTTGCACATTCTCTAAGACCCTTATTCATTTTTGGGCATTTTATTGTAACTGTCAATTGTGGTTACAAATAGCGTGTAAAATTATTACACTAAAAAATTGGTTTGCAGTTGCACTTGGTGAACAATTTGCAGTGATTGGCAGATGCACCATTTTTGAGATGCGACATTTGAACAAGCAGTGTGTTTCTATCCACAATGTGGCAATGGGTAGATATTTGTTTTTCACTGACATTTCAAGGATTCAGTTTGAAATTTGAATTGTGACTATGATATGTTGCATTGATATTTTTGCAGAAGCATTTTTAATGGAGACCACGCTTTTGGGGTCCAAAAGTGCTTAGTGGGGAGGTTTGATCCAGGTGGATCTCTCCATTTGTGAAAAAATAAAAGTTTCTATATTCTAATAAAAATGATTGAATAGTGTATAGCTCATTGAGAGATTTCTGACGCTTTTCACGGTTTGCAAAACGGACACCGTATGCAAAAGTTATAGGCCTCTGAAGTTTTGGTTCGACAGGTAAAAATTTGGTGTCGTAAAGTGACGTGGCATTATTTACATGCGACAAGTGGACCAATCAAAGGTTGACACGTGACATGATTAAGCTCAGAGATAAGCTCGTTGACCGAGCCATGTGGCAATCAAGGTGGCGAATTGGAAGGAAAGACCGAGTTTGAAGGGGAGACCAAGCAAAGGTGGCGAGTTTGAAGAAGTCTTGTTTGGCACATTTATCAAAGGCACGCTGACTAGGCACCTTAAGCCCACCAAAGGGGGGCATTGACACACTCAATGAGGTGCTTAAGCCTCTTAAAAAAATGTAGCCACCTTCCCAATGCAGCGCATGTGGGACAAATGCATCCAAAATGGATTCCAAGGCACCTAAAATGGAGGGAAGACAAGTTCAAAATTAGTCAAGGTGCCTAGAAAGGTGGGTGGCCAGTTTTGAACCCCTAACCTTGTGGAAAAAAGTAAGGATACTTAGCCACTATGCCACAGGCTTGCAACTAATTATAAAAGCACGAATCTGTATTTGTTTTAAACAGTTTCTGGATTGTGTTTTTTATTTTTAAAGGCCGAGACTTTGTAAAAGCTTTGGTAAAGCTTAGATAATGAATTTTTATCCATTTTCTGGCCGTGATACTCAATCTTAATACTCTTTTTATCCAAATTGCATATTGAAAGAGTATTTTAAGCCCATAGAGGAGATTTTTGGGACTTTTTGAAGCAACTTTGCAGGTGTGAAGACTCACAAAATTCGAAGGTGCCGGGCTTGATTATCAGTCGGGTGAAGGTGAATTTTTGTATTGAGAGATCAACTTGCAGGAAGGTTGTTTATTGTTTCCAGGTTGTTGAAATTCCCTTAATGGAAATGGTCCACTCTTTTGGAGAACCCAGAGATGTAGGCATCATTTGTTGAGCCGAACTTCGTTATCACGTTTCGTGTTTCTTGGTAATTTGTCATTTTGATGCATGATTTTGTTTCAGTTTGCTGATTTGGTTTAATTAGTAAATGAACTCATGAAAGTAATTTTCATTATGACAATTATAACACAATGCTAATAAAAAACCGGTTCAATAACCAAGAACGTTTTATGCCAAAACATTTTGCAAGTTCTTTTGAGTTTTTCTAGAATTTGTATCAGTTTTGAGAAATCAAAATCCGTACGTTTAAAACTTCACTTTGAGTTGAATCAGTGGAGTTTACGAATCACATGATGATGAGTGCGCTCTCCCCTTTCTAAATATAATATTTTTAGGACTATTTTAAGGTTTCAATCTATGTTGATTTATAACTATAGCTTTTTTAAGCCACTACATGTTGTAATTATACATGCCTATATATGCTTGTTATCTTTTTTTTTCATTGATCCAAATGTTAAAAAATATATATGGTATCAAATTAAGCCTAATTCTACACACATTCAAAAAAAAAACGTTGTTTTGAGGTAGATAGGGGGTAGATAGTTGAGTATCCATTTTTTTAATCAATTTTCAAGATCTGTTAACTTGTTATATATATATATATATATATATATATATATATATATATATATATATAGGTTACAAATTAGATGATCTTATCTAAAGTTTTATCAAATGTTTTTAAATAATATTAAATGATGCTCAAAAAATGAGGAGTCACACGACTGACTATCTACTTTGTTGTCATTAAAAAAATAGGAGTTCCTATTCAAATTTTAGATGTTTGACCTAGTTTTACTTAACCATTTTATTAAAAAAATAGTGTTTTGGAAACTAGACTCAAAATGCTATAATTCATGTTCTTACACATCCTCAAATTTTGAATGTAGCCATCTCTAATTATCTACATAATTTTATATTTCTCAAATTTCAAAAAAAATGTATCCATGGATAGGCCCCTTTTTCCCCAACTTTGTACATTTACCCACTTGTGTATACACATGGCTCTTGCATGCCCATTTTATCTATCCAATTGCCTTCTATGGGTCCAACCTTCCTGATTAAATATTAGTCACTTATATGAACTCCCTAGTTTGTGCCTAATTTACTTTTTATCATAGTCATATTGTGTGATGATCATCATATCATTGTTCCTATCTTTATTGACACCTCTGGTCATACTCAAATGGCTTTAAATTTTCAAAATCATCAACCTCTAGTAGACTTGTCTACGGGCCAAACATTGATTATTTTAAAATTTAAATAATATTTACGAGTTGGTTGATACGTTTTGAATGTCAGTGGCATGAGAAGTTAGGAAAAAAGTCATCTATTTATACACAATAAATATAAACCTATTTTCTATATGGCACTTATCTAATATCTATCAAGAATGTACTAAGCAAGCTTATTCTATCACTTGTACATTGAGAGGGACTACCCTAATTCGCTCAAATCATAAATTAGTCAAAAAGAACATGCCTAGCCAAGTCTAAAGCACCTAATCAAATTCAATTTTACCTTTGTCAAGTTTCAAAAGCTATACTATAGGTTGCATCCATACAAGTGGATCATGATTACACACATACACTTAATGGGAAGAACTAATGTGGTTTGATTTCACTCTTTGGAGTATTGGATATGCAAGTAGCACTCAACCATTAATTGGGGAGTGGTTGGAATTAACTCAATCCATCACTCTTCCCTTTTTTAACATGCTAACCTAATGTCAAAAGTGAAACTAGGGTTTCAAAGTGAAGGAGACAATATTCTATATATTGTGCATACAACAAGCTCTTGATATTACATACAAGAATAGTTTGTAAATAAGCACAGTGTCCTACGCCAAAATAGTGATACAATTTTTGGGGATGGAATTATCATAAAACAAATGCCTACATCTAGCACAAGTGTCCAAATCCTGATAGACTCATCCAAGCATATCTAGATATCTAGTTTCCTAATCAAGTGACTCTCGATCCATTTTATGTCTTCTCTGTTGTATGCACGCAATCTTAGACTTGAACATAATAGTAATAGGCTAAGTACCTTAATCCTCTTGGTGCTTCATATAAATAATAAAAATGCAATTGAACATTTGCTTGTAGCATTCAGATTTGCTTAATTTAGACATATCTTGGAGAATTTGAATATTCAAATTTTTTATGTTTGTTCATATAATTAATCCAAAATAAGGTAAAACACTAAGCTCACACACTTTGCATGGTGCTCATTGTATCAGGGGCTTCCCCTTGGTCATTACCTTCTACAATTAGGGGATATTCAACCCAAGTGTCCATTTTATGAACATACAAAGACTGTTATGCACTTGTTTTAGTTTTTAAAAAATGTTGAGATAGCTTGGACTTGGATTCATGATTTCTTCAAACCTTTTTAGCCAAAACTATTAGGCGATTGGCCTATGATTCCTCTAAAATACACATATTTGGCATACTTTCATATTGGAAATGGAAAGAAAGAAAGGCAACTATATTTTCTAGTTATGTTGTTGATGACTAGATTTTTACTTATAACAAAACTATAGTAATTTCTAATGTGTTTATGTAGATTCAAGTTTAGGCTAATAAAGTGACTCAAGAGGTATTTGATTTAGAGACCCTCTTGGATCATTGGGGCAATGTTCCATGAATCATTGCGCATGTCCTGCCCTCTGTGGCCTCAAAGGAGGACAACCAAATGGATGGACAACATCAGATTTACTCTCACCATCGTTCCCACAATTGAGTTAGGATATCTCCTCTACACAGACACTCATCTCCACCCCCCCAACACAAAGGGTGGGGCTAGCTCCTACACATTGCAAATGTTCTCTTTGACATGCTTATGGTTGTTGAGGTCCCACATGCACACCGAGATGGTTGGGTGCCTTTGTTTTGCCCTGATAAGTTCCCATGATTGGCTTTGGATACTTCTCCCTCTAGAGTTGATCCATATGGATTCCAAGAGGAAATTGGGGAGATGGTAGAGACGATAAAAAATGTTGACACTAGCTGGGACGTCGCACTTGAGGGGGGAGACCTTCTAGGATTTGGTTGCATAATTTGGATGATAAAGATCCCCCTGTCATTAGTCTCTTTGCCATTATTGCTTAATTATTAGGTGTTTTAATTTATCTTTATTAAATTGCTCTTTTCTTTTTGTTCATATGCCCTTTAGATACCTAATGTAGTTGTCATATGACATACTCTTATACTTTTAGCTTTTTTTTGAATACTTGGAGTTATATAAAACTTATTTCATAAAAAAAAAGTGTAGACATATATATATATATATATATATATATATATATATAAAAATATAATTATAATGAGTTAGAATCTAAACAAGATAAATGGTTGTCATGTGTTATTTTGCCAATCATTAATAGTATAAGAAAATTGACTAAGTCGTAACAACTAGTCTTTTAAACCCTCAAAATAAAGTGGTGAATAAGTTGAAGTCTTGGATGTTTCGCAATTATTTGAAGATGTAATGTTTCTAAAGATGAAAACTTAATGTAAAGATAAACTTAATTTCGAGACAAGTGTCATCCTCAACTTGATATTTTTTTTTTTAAATTACTAACATATAAAAAGACGTTAAGAGAAAAAATAAAAATAGAAGAGAAATATAATAAGAAAAAGACAAAATATATATATATATATATATATATAAAATAAAATCTGTTAAAATTCTTGGTAATCATAAATACTGACAGCTGTAGTTTCTTTATAGGTATAGCCGCCGGTTCCATTGGCCCCACTTCGGGACAAACATTGTGCCCATCCGAAATTTGGATAACTAAGAATCCTCGTGAGAGTCGGAGGGACAATAGACGCGGGAAGTAGACATGCGGATCAATCAGTCTTAATTTGATGGCCGTGTTATCATATTTAATTTTTATCAGCTGTAAAATCAATCAATTTTTTTTTTTAAAATACTGTGTGAAGGGGAAATGTTGGGTAAACCGTATGGGGAATAACGTGACCTTTTTTAATGTTGACATTTCATTTTTTCACAATTGTTAAAGATGTAAAATCTGTGTCAAAATTTTTCTCTAACATCATTTATATTAGGGTTAAATGTTGGTGACGTAATTTGCACCAGGGTTGATTTATTCTACCTATAATGTTTTTTTCAGGTATTGTAAATCCATGAAAATTGGATTTCCCACCTGGTATTCACTTAAGTAATGATGTTAATCATGACTTAATGCCATCAATTATTGCATAAGAGTCTTTCAAGAAAATAATGAATTGGATTGAAAAAAAAATTATTTGGATTTTTAATAAAATGTAGAAAAAATTAAAAGAATGGAAAAAAATAAAGGGGAATGATCTTATCAATCATATGTATGTTTTGAATCCTAATTTTTAATAATTCCACTAAAATTATATATTTAACATATTATATCGATCAAAGGGGTATTGAGGGTTTGGATATTTTTTCCATGTAGAATTGATTTCTATTAAAAACCCTATACCGAGGGTTTTGAAATATTATAAAAAAGTGTCATTTTTTCCTAAGCATGTCTCAACGTGTGAAGTGTGATCTCCAAGAATCAAGCCTCAAACAATACTATTTATAAATTTAAGCTCCCATGCACCTTTCGTATATCAAAAGCACCCCAAGGTTTAGGAGAAACTCAACCAAAAGAAGCCATTGGCCATTTGATTATGTGATGCACTAATAAGTGGTCAACCCCAGGAAGTAATTATCTTTGTACCTCAGAGATGGAGTAGTACAACTACTAGGAAGGTAAACCATATGTAATTAAAGCTTTGAAATATTGGATCAGCGCTCTATTTATAAATGAGATAATATGTTAAAGAACCAACCCATAGAGTAGACACACCCTAGCCTAGTTTATCCTAATCAATCTTGGCTACAGTTGGCAATCGAATGTTAGATCAAAGTGCCATCTGCATTGCTCACACCCTAGTGGAGCACCAAAGCACAAAGTAAATTGAAATTCATATGCATTGTATCTGGAAACTCATATAGAACAAGCTCATTGTTCTTAAGCACTATTAAACACAAACATCTTCATAAATCCCTTCTTGGAGGCCCAATTAGTTCAATTCGGATAAATTTTGGGAGTGAAGGAATATGTTGTATGTAAGGTGAATATAGCCAACAATATAAATATCCTCTAATATAATAAAATGGAGAAGATCATACCATATCCAACATACATATACATGATGCCATGCTCCAAAGCGGGGTGGAGTTGTAAGCAATTACTATTTGTAAAAGGAATATCGAGAAAAGAATTGAGAATTCTATTTAAAGAACTGACGAACAAAGGCTCACCTAGTTTCAAGATGTAAAAGAGGTAAACTAGAGAAATAAATTCCACTGGGCGGTAACAAAGAGATATATAAACTAACGGTTATAACTAAGAGGTATCTAACTAAGGTTATAATAATATGCAAAGATAACATACACTTATAAACATAATCTACTCTAAGCATGGAAGACAACAACATACTTTTTTAGCATATACATTTATACCTACCAAAAATAAATAAAAGAAATAATCTAGGGATACATATACTTAATTTGGGTTGACTTGTTCGTACATAAATTTCTCCTTTGACTCAAGTTGTACTTTATAAGAGACATTGAGGTGAAACTCAAGATGTAAAGAAAGGGACTCTAAAGACTAGGTGTACTTTGCTGGGCAAAAGCTCTCTTTAGATTCCAAAGACATTATGCAAACATAAACCTCTACAAGTATAAGCTCTTGTACCCCAGTTCCTCTTCTTCTACTAAAGGAAAGTTTTGTTACAAAATCATAGCAAAGTAGTGTTGTACTTCTATAAAAATGACATTTAGGAATCCTATATATACAAAGACAAATCCTAAAAGTGACTTATTAAATTTTTCAATGGACTCGACCTAGACCAATATAGTATAAATAAGCTGGTCAAAATGTTATTTTAGTTGAGGTTGATACAATATAAATGCACAAAACTACTTAATGGGGTCGATACAATTGGGAAGGGACCAAAAGTAGGAAAAGCACTGTGTTGACCATGGTTGATCAGTACTAGATAAAATACAACAAACACTATAGAACTAACTAAACATGGCCAATTCAATAGGAAATGAATATGAAACTTTGCATGAGGGGGAAAAAAGGGGAAAGAACATCAAAGGAGGCTAGACTGATCAAATAACATAATAATGAGTATAAGAAGTTATAACGATTGATCATATAAGAACCTATCACAAAGTGCTACGCGCCTGCCCACCCCTTGCCTTGTGCATTCTTAGGAGGTGCTCTCATGAAGATGGTTGCATGATCAGTCCTACAAAATAAATTGCTATTAACTAAAAATATAAATATATGTATATATGTCCCACCTAAAACTCATCACATGTCACGATAATGTAATGTAAAATTGTATTTTAGGAAAGAAACATAATATCTACAAAGGATAAAATAAAATGATATACATAAAAGATGATAAATAGATAAAATTAGCATATACGTACATCGACTTACATTTGTGCTGAAAAGATACATGCAAATACCTTTATCTTGATTGTGACAAGGCACAGTAACTGCATATGGTAACCTAAATGATATAAGGCTAAAAATAGATAAAATTAATAGGAGCATACATAGGTAATTTTAACAAAGGGAAGCAAACAAAACTCTGAAAAAAGATGGTAAAAAGGAAGGTGTTATTCCTATAAAAAAAGCACCCCTTTTAAAAGACATGATTAACGTGTTCTCTGTCACTTCTCACACTATGTGTCTACTATGATCCAGTTCCTTGGGTGGGGCCAACTCCTTTTCTTTTACTTGTTGAAATGTTTTTAGGTTATAATTTAATATTAAGTGTTTGATTTTTTTGGGTGTCCCCTCGTTAATGCCGTATTATCTCATGTTATAAAATAGAGTTTTGAGGATTTGAAGTGTGGTTTTGCAGGGGTAAATTTCAGTTATGCATGGTTTCAAACATATTTTGTTTTTTTTTTGTTTTTCATTGAGCAAAGATGAACAACTATTGGAAAACCAGTGAATTAAAAACTTTCATTACTAACTTAGCTTTCATCTATTTTTTTGTTAAGAAAGATTTCTCTTCATTACTCATTATTGGTGAATGTGGGTTGATAGATTTATGTATTGTTGGTGATCTCAAGAAAAATGGTTGGTTATGTGTTCTCTCCTTATCTCATCAACACTATCGTAGTTTTAGTTGAGAAATGGTCCTTTAAACAATGTCCTAATAATACCTTCAAATGGCAACTTCTCCATTACTTGATATCAATTCTATTTATTATGAAGTAAAGATATGACACTAAATCATGAAGTAAAAGAAGTGTTGGCATGTAGTAAAGCGAGTTGAAAGGTCTAGTGCAACCCGTACATAGTCTTTTACATGTAACTTTTGTTTGTATGTCATTGCAACTGATCTTACAAAGTTGTGATCTTTCTACATTGTCTTTATGGAGCATGATAGTTTGTGTGATGTGTTATGGGTGTGATGCTTTATGATGAATTGGGATTTTATGGAGCATTTAATGATTATGGTGTATTGTGATGTGTTATGAGAATTTAAAATTTGTTGTATTAGTGGCAACACAAGATAATTAATGTATGCAATTAGATATGAAGATAATTAATGTATGCCATTAGATCTTGTGCCGATATAAATAGACCCCTACACTCATGAGATTAATTCAAAGATAATCCATGATGAAATGTCTAGAGTGTAACCATTATAAAGTTTTATAAGTAGTGATATGTGTGAATATCTAGGGAATGGGATAAAGGGTTGAATCACATCCTTGTGTAGACAATAGGGTAACACAGTGGTGCTTTATAAGCCTGCAAGTTGAGAGAGAGTGTATCTGAGTGTTTATATGCCATATTTGGCTAAGTGTGAAGTGCATGTGTATAATTCTCTCATTAAATAAATAAAGATTTGTTTTTGTCATTGGTGTTATTTCATTGTGTTATTTATTTGTGGGTTGCACAGTATAATAGATCTCTTCATTGAGATCCATAACTGTGATTACATCAAGATTTATAAGAATACTTATTGTCAAAGTGTAGACATATACTAAGGAAATGACTTGATTTTTTAAAATGAGAATTGCTAGGGTTTAATCCATGTTGCCATTGT
The DNA here is from genome assembly GCA_037957365.1 of Torreya grandis. Lineage (NCBI taxonomy): Eukaryota > Viridiplantae > Streptophyta > Pinopsida > Cupressales > Taxaceae > Torreya > Torreya grandis. The sequence goes on along the minus strand of JARHVA010001038.1, from coordinate 386,767 downwards.
TTTTCCTTATGATTGCTTGCTTTCATACTATGTTTTATTTAGATAACAACCTAATATTATTTTCCTTGTATTTATTGTTATTTTAGATAGTTCCACCCTTGGGAAACCTATACCTACTTAATCGAAACCCACATCCCTAATACACTTGGTAAAAATGATGATATGGATTATGAAGCTATTAAGAATGGTGTCCCTAGCCATGAAACCTCGAAAGTTCATCATAAAGGTATTTCACAAGGTTTAATGTATCTTTGCATGATATTGTTTTACCCATTACAAAATTTGATTCTACATGCAAATGAATTGAACAATTTTCTTTAATAGGTTATTTTTTTCGAGAGAATTCCCTCTTGAATTATGTTGAAAATTTGGGTCTAGTCAACATGGCCACTTAATGGTATATTAGGTTGGATGTTATCCAAAATATGATCATTTTTTTCACTTTGCTAACCTACAACATGCCAGATATATTTCACACAAATCCTCCCCGTGGTACGTTTATAGCTCCCTCATGGTTTTATTGCCCTTAGACACATGAATTTTTATCACATAACACACAACCCTTAAGTGCCATGTTCGTATGGAATTCCTAGGACATACCTTTTCATATTGGCACTTTATTGATAAAATAGTAGCCACCATAGGTTGTATTATATGCTAGGAATTATCAAAATGTTATTCAAAAAGGCCCCATAAAAAAGTGTGTTAAATTAAACCTTTCATTTTACCTTAAGGAATCTATTGGCATTCATGTAGGCAAATCATGTTATATTCAGAGATTTTTTTATATAAACCTACCATATAAATGTTTTTGGTGCCAATCCACTTAACATAAAATCAGACATTATCCTTTGCTTGCCTCTTAGATCAAAACAATGTCAAAGCCATCTATTGAAACACCTCAGTCTAATGGAAAAGAGAGTTGGACCACTATTGGTGGCCATAAAAATGGTTGTAATAAGGGCATGGCACCAAACCATGTTGTTGGGACGTCCAATACCAAGGTCATAAAATTAATCCATAGTTTAGGTTCTCATTCAGAAGATATTTCCAAAGTAGTGTTTTTCATCACTCAACCCTCTAGGGAACAAATTCAAAATCAAGTTGAATCATTTAATGATGCTAAAAAACCAAAGTTTTTGGTATGCCTCTAGCTACAAATACTCTTTCGGCTTCTTAGGTCACAAGTCAAGATTTTTTTCAAGATTTTCAACCAATTTCTTGTTATGGTTCTTCATGCCAGTCATTGCCAAGACATTCTCACAGTCCACCTCATCAATTCTAAGAGGTAGAATTTATTGTAGATAAAAGGTGCCCATTTCATTTTGATTTTTTCTACAAATAACCCAACATTAGTTTTTGCTGAATATGTTTAGAGTTGTTGATGTATTAATCTTTGATGATATTGCCCTCGATGCCCATAATCCATGAATTGCTTATCATGGAAAGTGTGGGGTCTCATAGGCCCACCTTTTAATTGTGTGTTGCATTATTTTCAGCAATTATTTCTAGAAATGGACATTCTTTTCTTGAAAGAAATTTAGGTGGTGGTATTTTTTCTCACAACTTTCAGTAAAGTGATTTGGGTTGATATTTTAGACCTGACTAATAATCATGATCCAATGCATGGAATAATTATTACCTTTGTTTATTCAATATGGTGGCCTCATTATGTGGCTCATGGGTGTTACCCCTCAAACTGTGTTCTTTGTGTGCTATTAAATAGTGAAAACCATTACTTTGGTATAACCAATATCTATGCATCTAATGACATTATAGAAAGAGTGACTCTTTGGTGTTGGATTGCTATAAAATTGTTCAATGTGTGATGGGTGATGTGTGGTCAATTTAATATGGTTGATTTAGCAACTAACAAACTCAGCCACATCCCTATGTGTTGGACAATTGGTGAATGCGAGGTGTGGTTATATATGTGTAGTAAAATTGAATTTTACAACCCCAAATTTCTATGACATTTCATATCTTCCATCTAGTACATGTGGTCTAACTTGTATCATGGATATGAAAGGGTATTAAATTGACTTAATAGAGCTATGATCTCTATGAAACTATACTTCCCCTTCACTAACTATTTTTAGTATTGGTGGAGATGTTGCTAGATGTTGTTCTTTCTGACCACTTTCCAATTCAGTTTCATATTTATTGGCATTTCAAGTAGCCAAAGATTCAAAAAACTTAGTTTTTTATTAATACTATCTTTTCAAATAATTATATCTCCTTATCCCATATCTAATGAATTTGGAACCTCGTGTCATGTTCAACAAGAAATTTAAGCTGGATTAAGTAGTGGTTTGATGCCATTAAGCACACTACACACTTCCTTCTCATCTACGGTTGTAAGTTGGTGAACATCTACCATAAAAATTACTCTTCCACCATTTTAAATTTGAGCCGCATAATGTATTCCCTTGAGAAGATACCATTGCATGAGCCACTCTTGTGTAAGGGAGTCTTTAAGATCCTAAGTCTTCCTATAGAGTGAGTTGACTATACAGGCTTGTAGCCTTTCTAATAGGTATATCACATTCATTTTTAACTATAATAGATTAAATATTATACTGTTAAGACCCTTTCATACTTGTTTCAACTTTACACAATTCAATAAACGTTTTAAAGACTCTTAGATAGCTTGAAAACTCAAAGAAAGACTGAGAATTATATTTTTTAGTCCTATTTTAGGGTTTGTCTAGGTTTACAGAAAACATAGTCAATATTATCTTTTAATTTATGTATTTTCAAAACTTGAAACCTATTTGATCATTTTCCAAACATTTTAAAGTACCTACCTAAAAAATTTAATGAATTTTTGATCGATCGCTTGAAACTTATAATAATTTTAATGGCTCAAAACCCTGAATTAGGTTTTTAGGACTGTGCCTAACCTGAAAGCAAGAACATGGAGAAAATTCAAATTTTCTTAACTAACAACAATTCCAAATGGATGATTCAATACCCTTACACAATCCTTCTATTCTGCCAATTGATTTTTGGACCTAACAATCACAAAATTACGTGGTAAAAGTACTTTTGTTAGATTGTGTTACATAAAGCTTTGTTCTAAGACCCTTAAACCTTGAAAATCATTATAAAGACACTAAACATGATTATATAATAGTTAAGAGCATACATTTGTACATCCAGTATGTCTGAGAGCCCACAAGGATCACAAAATAAAGTCTTTTTTAAATTCATAAATGCTTAAAAACTAACATACAAACCTTTGTAACTTATGATAGACTTTTTCCTCAACCTCTTACCAACATATACATTTAGCCTTTATCCTTATCTTCATTTTTTTCTTATCTCCTTTCATGATTTGAGGCCTATCATATTGATATATAATACCTAAACTTAGTTCTTTTTCATTTTATGCAACTAAGACTTCTCAACCACCTTAAGACTCATCTTAACAAACTTAATTTAGCCATTATCTTATGTTGTTTTCACCTTGGTTGGGTTTCATTCAGTTTTAAGCTGAGTTGAGGGTTTAAAGACATTTATTACATATGATTAAACCTTAAATACCCCTTACATAATAATCAGGACCCAGCCTACCTAAAACTTTCAAAACCCTTAACAACATTTCATTTTTTTTGAATTTCTACTTTTGCCGGGAAACATAGAAATGCCACTAACTAACCTAGAAATAACAAGTGAAGTTTATACAAGGCTTCTTATTGACCTCACACAAATGCTTAGACCTCATAAAACCAAAAACAAACATAATTAAACCATTTATAAACATGCACCTGCATCACACTCCAACTACAAGTATCAACCCTACAATAACACTTGAAAAATATAAATGCTTACAATGCTCATGGTGCACAAATCAAAGCCAAGTTTCATTAGCTTTAGGGAGGCGGTAATTTTTTCAAATAATTATTCCAAATGCTTAAGGTGAAGCACTATTCTCACCAAATCAAATCCATTTTAAGAGGTTAAAACTGAGGTGCCTACAATGATTCAATCTTTTGTCCACCATTATCAATAGGTTTTCAGAGCCTAAAATCCTTATTTTATAACATTAGGTGATTTTTTTTCTTGTATTATGCCTCTCACCATTGTGTATTTTATGAAGCAATTTTATAAATGGCCTATGATAATTTAATACCTAGTTTATGTGGCTTTCCATATGAAGTTTACAAGGGAATGTGTAATACTATTGGAGAATACCTTTTCCTATTATACTGTGATTATTTCAATCCCAAAAAAAAAATTCCAAGTTATTAAAATTGGGAATATTAAGTTCTTAGCTAAAATGGGAGACCTAGGGTGACTTGCAACTGGTGGCCAATAACTATGCTCACTATTTTTTATAAATTCATAGGCAAAGCCCATCTCCCTATGCATTAGACATATCCTACCTCAAATTGTTAGTCTAGCTAAAATTGGGTTTATCAAGAAAAACTATAATATTTAAAACATCATTGTAGTATGGGAAGTTATGGAGTGGGTGCATAGATACAATAAATGATAAATGTTCATTAAAATTGAATATGAGAAAGCCTATGACTGCATTGAATTACATTTCATTTTGGCCATATTAAAAGCACTAGGGTTTGGTCCCAATTTCATCAAGTCTATTCTATTACCCATATCTGCTTTGGCTTATCTCTCAATCAATGGTAATAGCTCAAAGCATTTTGGGTTGTTTTTCTCAATCCGATAAGGTTCCATATTATCTCCTACTCTATATGTGCTCATCACTAAGGGTTTGGGCTATCTGTTTACCAATGCTAAATAACATGGTCTGGTTAAATACATTTCCATCCCCTTTAATGAGCATGTACAATTAGTTAATGGGCACTTTGTTGGTGACTCCTTTCTCACACTTCTAGAGGACAAGGATAATATCAAGAATGATATGTATTATCTGGATGTTTTCTACCTATCATATGGTTTGAGTATTCCATGGAATAATATTCAATGCTATATATAGTATTTCCTACTCTCTCCCTCTTGGTTGGACATGTGTGAATTGAAAAAGATTCAACACGGTGAAATATTTCAATTTATGGGAATATCCTTTGAATTCCAAGCTACCCACTCCCATCTATGGTAACATGTTATTGATTGAGTAGAAAAACAAATCTCGTACTAGATCATTAAACTTCTATCTTTGGCATGGTTATTTCAAATTTGTTTTAAAGTGTTGACTATAACTCATGTGTACTACTTGTGATGTTGTATCCCATCTAAAACTCCCTACCATAAGCTATAAAAACTACTTAAAATTTTACTTGGGCAAGTATTGAACATGGGAAGGGTTTCCATGGGTAGCTTAGGAGTTTTGTTATCTCCCAAGAACACTAGTGTGATCGAGTTTCTTGACATGATTGTTGGAGACTTAGGTTACACCCTAGTTGAGCAAGGGGATTGTTCAGGTCCTATTGCTCAAACCTAGTCCAACATGGGAATGACCCTAGGCTATGGGTCACCTAATCTTAGGTTAGACCTCTAGGATTTTTAACGAGGCTAGCTCCTCTAATGTATCACTTAGCTCATTTCCACTAAAGCCTACTAATTTTTGGGATGAAAAGGGAGAGATATATAACTAAAAGGGAAATATAATCTAATGTCGGCAATGCACTTGGAATGATTGTTCATCCACTCTTACTTGAGATTCTAAAACACTAATGAGATAGAATAAAAGACTGGATCTACAACTCCTAAGTCTCCCATGCATCAATGTTTTATGTATAGGTTTCATCAATTGATCAAGAAGTGATAGAATAGGCTTGATTCAAGGCACTAACCAATCAATGTATCCATTGTTGGCTTCAATCAAATGACATCAAACACTAGGCATGACCTACATAACATGACAAACTACCAACTAGGTGAGATCATGACTTGACAAGGGAAAAATATCTACCACATATGAAAATCAACTGACATGAACACATTAAATAATCATAATGAAATCTTAACATAGTCTTCTATTCATCTCAAGATGTTACAAAGCTCAATCTTGGTAGAGTCTAGTCACGCCCAAGAGAGGGATCCTTTTCAAGGCTTAGAATCCCATATTTATAGCAGAAAGGGATGAGAGAGATGGGTAACATGCATGGGAGAGTGGAGAAGTATTCATAATGACCAAGATCATGAAGCTTCCTCAAGATCCTAATTGCATTAATTCCATTATGATTTTTTTGGCATGGAAAGATGGAGAAAGGAACATGCAGCCCATGATTTCCATAAAAAGAAATCAAGAATGGTTGCATTAAATCCTTATCAAACTCCTCATTATGTTAATGTTACTTAAAATGTCATAATGGTGATGTTTGATCCTTCAAATATACTTTAGTTCAAATTTAAACCGTATTCGACCTCCAGTCAAAGTCTCATATCTTTGACCTTTAATACCGGCCATTGATCTTGATCTAGGTCTTTGAGATATGACACCTTCAACCTTTATATTTGGTCATCAATCTGTGATCCAAAATTAGATGAGAACCATTGGATCTGATTTTTCATGCACCATCGATCTTCCTTTTCATGAATCAAATGCATACTATTGATTTACTTGGTAGTTACCACAATCTTGACACTTGACAGCTATGCATTTGTTCCCAAGATCCACTAACTAGTTGACCTTTCACTTGTCATTAATTTGCTTTGGTATGATGGAACATGTACCATTGATTATCTTAGACCCACTAGATTTATCATTCACTTCACACCATTAGATCTTTGTATGGGCACCTAAAATCTTGCCACTTGTCAGCCACATACTTAATCTTAGGATATGTTGACCTTTTGATTGCGAGCTCATCGTTGATATTAGATGCATAATCAGATGTGCATCATTGGATCTTGACTCGAGCTTCCATGATTTGGACACTTGTTAGCCCCATTCTTATCCTCAAGAATATTTGAATTCGAACAACTATTTCATGAGGCCCAAATTTGACATCTGTGTGCATGTCCCACTCTGAAAGTTTAAATTTGGAAGCTTATATCTTGAGATAGAGAACTCATCAAGTTATGAAATTGATAGAGTATGTTTATGGGACCAAAATAATCATGTCATGAAATTTATCAACTCTGTTAGACTCCTCAAGTGTAATTATTAAATGTCCAACTAGACTGATCTATTCATCCCTATCTGACGTGTATATGATGGTCTAGCTTTTCAAGCCCTATGTTAGTCATTTTCATCTTAAATAAGGACACTAGGGGGCATAAAAAATGAACTAAAACAATGGTCATCAAGTCTTTGAATGATAAGGGTTGACATTTGGCTTTTGAGGCTAAAATGTTAACATTTCTAGTGACTCTGATGGGAAGCATGTCTGCTATGCTTGAAACCCAGACACTTACATGACTTCTTGGGATTATGAAACAATGAAAAATTTGAACCTTGAATGTAAGAAAACTCTTGAAAAATAAAAAACCAACAAAAAAAAATAAAAACACAAACAGGAAAACTAACCTAAACCAAAGCAACGATAACAAATGAATGTGTTAGGATAACACTTAAAGGAAAAGAATAAAATCTACCCTAATATGTACAACTTAAATTCACATATACTTTCCTCATGGATCAAAAAGAAAGTTATTGAGTTCACTTTTGTGATGAGATAGAGAATGATATATCGCATGTTCCCTTGTAAGCCTAGTGCTTGAGGAAGCAAGTCTCTTCTTTACTAACTCCTTTGGCATACTCATATATGGAATAGTAAGAGAAAAGTAACCTCCAATGTATATATACTCATTTATTGGCTCTTCCTCTTTTCCAATCTCCAACTGAATAAGTGCCTCAAAAGACACTCTCTTATAATGGCAATCCTACTAGCAACCCCTAGCTTAGATTCAAGCTTCATTCCTTCACAATCTAGTTGACTAGGCTGTGCAAAAAAAATACTTGTATTACCTTTTATAAGAATTCCAATGATTTTAGGCTCACCATGGGGATAATACCCCATTCTAAAGATCTAAAATAGGTCCATGTCTACAATGAACTCTTGAGGTGGCAGTACTAAAGGACTACTTACTCCATGTTCTTTGATTTTCTTGACAAGGCTACTCTCTTTGGCTATGATCAGACCATAATCCTCCTAGAGAAGAGTATATCATGGTCCCAAAACTTAAAACAAGTCTTCCAATTCTCCTTTTGGCTGATTGGTATCCTCTACTTGCCCCATAGATTCATCAATTTGATTAGCTATTACATCCATTTCCTCATCCTCTAAATAAGATGACAAGGAGTTGAAAGCCTCAACCTCTTTATTTTAAACATAAGATGGTAGCTTTAATTACTCATCCTTGAAGTTATAAATGCCTCTTTCACATCCAAGAGGGGTACCAATATAAATCTCCTCTTCATAAACATTTGCATCCTCCTTAGCACATTCCTCTTGAAGATTATTTGAATCAACAATTTTCTCGTTTAGTTCCCACATGACATGTTCCTCTTCTAACTCTAAAAATTCATCATCTTTAGATGAGTTAAACATGGATTTCATTGATAACCTCTTCAAGGAGTGGTATAGGATATTCTTGGGATGACTCCAAGAGAGATGAGATATATGTGACACATCCTTGGTCCAACTGTTTATCTTCAACAATCACATCTTCCTCCTTAATTTGCATACTATTCTGGATGGATTTCCAAGATGAACGTGACTTAGACTCCTAAGGAGGGGAGGGTGGGGATTGAATGACTTTGGATTTTATTGAATGCATGACTTGACTTCATGATGGAAACTTGGGCTTATGATCTTCTTGCATAGTGTGCATTGTGGATTGAGGAATGAAAAGAGGCATGTGTAGTTGAAGTGATGTTGTCTTTGTAGCTACCAATGTTTAGTACAAATGTTTATTTGCAGCTTCAATTTACCTAGCAAGGGAGGCTTCAAAATCAAACCTCAATTTCTCATGATGGCTAGCTATTTCATCACAAACTTGCCTCTCCTTCTGGACTCTCCCTTGGACAAACTTCTATGAGGGGAAGGTTGAGAGGAATTGAGGGGAACTATGATGACCTTGAAACTCATTTGGTGAAGGCTTACGAGTGGTGATTGGAGTCTCAACATGATGGTGACATGGAATGAGGGAAGGCAAGATGGGTAATGAGGTGTTTGATGTTCTTCATGGATTTCCAAATTCTCCTCAATCTTGGAGATGAGTCCATCTATGTCAAGCATGTCACTACTATTTATAGAATAACCTCTCTTAATGAAATACATCCAACTTTATTTTGTTTATTGCACTAAAGTTTTAACCCCCCTAATGACATATTTTATAATTTCATGTCCATACCCATTCAATGTATCAATGTTTATCATATTCCTCTCTTGGTTTAATAGAGCTTGTTTAAGGCTAGATATGGAATGGCTTAGGGCATGAGTAGGCTATTCAAGAATGTTATGTTGCTGCCATGACTAATCAAAATGGTAATAAGGCTATAGAGGGGATAGATGAGACTCATAGTAGGTTTGATGATCTTGGTAATAAGGGGGCTCATCATAGGACTGGGGAGGGGAAATATTATGGTGGATTAGCTATTCATAGGGAGGATCAAGGTAGTACTCCTATATGTATGACTAATATAGGTCCTCATACTACTGGTGAGGCTTTGTATATGGTTGGTGATGCTCATCATAAGGATGATACAGATCATGGTATAGATGATAGGGGTCATGAGGATCATAAACAAGATGTATATAGATCATTTTGAAATTGTTGATAAGGAGAGGAAAGATAGCATTTTTCTCTATAATCTGCCATATCCTAGAAAACATGAAGATAATTGAAACCATGAACAAGAATATGCCTCTTACCTTGAAATAAGGACCAAGGAGTACTTGAAACTACTTTTGAAGATGAATGTATTGTAAACTTACTCCAATAGATAAAATTGGGTCCCACCAAGTGTGTTATAACTATTGGAGACTTAGGTTTCACCCTAACTAAGAAAGGGGATTGTTTAGTTCCTCTTTCTCAAACCTAGTCTAACATGGGAATGACCCTAGGCTATGGGTACCTAATCTTGGGTCAGACCTCTAATATTTTTAATGAGGCTAACTCTTATGATGTATCACTTAGCTCATTTCCACTAAAACCTACTAATTATTAGGGTGAAAAGGGAGATAACTAAAATGGAAATATAAGTTAATGTTGGTGATACACCTGGAATGATTGTTCATCCACTCTTACTTGAGATTCTAAAATACTAATGAGATAGAATAAATGATTGGATCTACAAATCCTACATCTCTCATGTATCAATGTTTCATGCATAGGTTTCATCAATTGATCAAAGCTTGAGGGAATTGATAGAATAGGCCTGATTCAAGGCACTAACCAATCAATTTATCCACTATTGGCTTCAATCAAATGACATCAAACATTAGGCATGACTTGCATAACATGAAAAACTACCAATTAGGTGAGATCAGGACTTGAAAAGGGAGAAATCTCTACCACATATGCAAATCAACTGAAATGAACACACTAGATAAGCATAATGAAATCTTAACATAGTCTTCTATTCATCTCAAGAGGTTACAAAGCTCAATCTTGGTAGAGTCTAGTCATGCCCAAGAGAGGGATCCTTTTCAAGGCTCAAAAGCTTGTATTTATAGCAAAAAGGGATGAGAGAGATGGGGAACATGCATGGGAGAGTGGAGAAGGGGTCATAATGACTAATATCATGTAGCTTTCTTGATCTCCTCATTATATTAATGCCACTATGACTATTTGGCGTGGAAAGGTGGACAAAGGAGCATACAACACATGATTTTTGCAAAAAGTAATCAAGAATGGCTACATTAAATCCTTCTCAAAATCCTTATTATGTTAACATTACTTAAAAAATCCCAATACCAATGTTTGATCCCTAAAAATCTACTCTAGTTTAACTTTAAACCATATTCGACCTCTAGTCAAAGTCTCATATCTTTGACCTTTAATACCGATCATTGATCTTGATCTGGGTCTTCAAGATATGACCCCTTCAACCTTCATATTTATCCATCAATTTATGATCTATAATTGTATGAGAACCATTGGATCTTCTTTATCATGTACCATCAATATTTATTTGCATATCTTAAATGTGTACCATTGAATTACCTAGTAGCTACTGTGGTCGTGACACTTGGCAATTATGCATTTATTCCTAGGATCCACTGACTAGTTGACCTTTTGATCATCATAGATCTACTTTAGTATGATGGACCATGTACCATTGATCAACTTAGACCTGCTAGCTTATCAGTCTCTACATGCCATTAGATCTTCATATGGGCACTTGAGATCTTGCCACTTTTTAGCTACACACTAGATCTTAGGATATGTTGACCTTTTGACTGTGAGCTTACCATTGATATTCAATGCATGATCAAACATGAGTTATTAGATATTTACTCAATATTTTGTGATTTGGACACTTTTTATCCTCATGCTTATTCTTAGAAATATTTTAATTTGAACAATTATTTCACAAGGCCTAAATTTGACGTATGTGCGAACATCCCATACTGCAAGTTCAACTTTAGAAGCTTATATCTTGAGTCAAAAAACTCATTAATATAAAAAATTGGTAGAGTATGTTTATGGGACCACAATTATCATCTCATGTAATTATTCAAATCTGGTAGACTCCTCAAGTGTAATTATTAAATGTGCAACCAAATTGATCTATTCATTCCTGCCTGACGTGTATATGATGGTCTAGTTTTTCAAGGCCTACGTTAGTCATTTTTATCTTAAACAAAGACACTAGGGGGGATAAAAAATGAGATAAAATAATGGTAATAAAATATTAGAATGATAAGGGTTGACATTTGGCTTGTGAGGCCAAAATGTTAATAATTAGTTATCAAGGCAATGTTTTAGGTGTCAAATGGATTATTCAAGCCATTTGAGGGGAAAAACATGGCAATTATTGCTTTATAATTGTATATTTGATAAATATTTGTATGTAATATCACCTTGGAAGGGGTTAAGCTCTCAAAATATTATTATCCTTCAGGATCGGATCAAATTAGTTGGGTTATTTGTTGTTAAAATTATTTAGAAAGTATGAGATAAAATCAAATCTTATCTTGTTTAGAATGGGGGTGGGTTTCAAAATGAGCAATCCATTAACCAACAGTATTTATTGTGGTTTCCTATAATTAATTTCCATATCATTCCTCTAGTAGAAGTGCCATGGAATAATTACCATAAGCTTTTCAAAAGAGGTATGCATGCATACAATACAAGACATTTTCTACAAATAGACTCAAACTTGGCTCTCTTAGCTAGAAGCTAAAGCCCAATTTTAATTACACAACATTGATAAATATTCCTTTCAGGAGATAATTAAATTTATTCTTTCATTTAGATGGGTCATAAAATAACCAGTAGTATTATTATACTATGGTGGAAAGATTGAAATTTATAACAACCTCGTTGGGTTAGATATAGAAATACGTGAATTTTTTTTTATCTAAAACACATATACTGTAAATAGATTACACCATGAGAATATAAGTAGTGATCATAAAAATATTCTAAGTGTTTTAACTCTAAATAAGCACGTGACATCTAATAGTTATTGAACACTATCAATGTATGAAAATGCATCATAATACAATCATAGAAAGTATTTACAAATAGCCAACCACTACTGGCATAATAGATAGCCACTGCTATCAATCCATAGTAAATAAATAATTAAATTTCTTTATGATAATGTTTCCAATAATAAATACAATATAATACAATGTACATAAATAAGATACATGGCTTATCAGAGCATAATTTCCATGGACTCTTCAGTATCTGTGGTAATCTCAAGTGTCATCTTAATAGTAATACTATTGTGGGGAGGGAGAGCATCATCCGAGTGTTTTTTCACAGCAACCATGAACCAACAATCCCCCACATTAATCCCATCAATGAACGGCCTTCCCTTCATAGATGAGTAGATAGTGATGTACAGAAATCCAGAGAGATAAACATGTACCCATGTGTTGTATGTATATGTACCCAAAATCACTCACCTCATTACATTCAATTAATATTATTATTATTTGACACTAATTCTGATTATCCTATTGTATCTCACTAATTTATCCCATTCTTGTTTCATTAATTTAATATCCCCTTTCATTAATCTACATTCACTAATCTTATTCATCCCATCTCTTTATTAATTTTCCCTTATCTCCCATTATCCTAGCCTAATCTTGCTTATCTATTATATGAGAATTTTTAATTCCCATAACCCCACTTAACCACCTACTAGCCTACCCCCTAGGTATTCCTACATCCCTAAGAAGCCTAATCCTCATTTAGCCCTTAATAAACCCTAATCACCTACTAACCTACTTCCTAATCCTATATCCAGTTTGAAATTCAAAAAAATCTTAACTACCCACCCACCACCCTAAAATAACCTTACCTAAACCCCTAAAGCCTACATAGAGATTTCTAGAATTAGAGAATTTTAAAAATCTCTCCAATTTAGCTCTTTTCCCTCTAGAATTCTCCTATTTTATATATTTCCATGGAATTAAAAATTCCATGTACATTCCTCAACCATAGATCTCAAAGGCCCAAGTTTGAATTTGAGTCCTTGATCTTCCCTTTCTTCCTCTATTTAACCAACCTCTCCCTCCACGCTCAAGCCAAAGAAGAAGAATTGTAGGGAAACCATGTCAAAATGAATCTAGAGATCTTGTAAGCAAGTCCATGATCAACTATCAAGCATCTATTGTCACAATCCAACATCAAGCTATCACTTTGTCAAATCTAAGTCTAATCACATGCATTTGAATCTTGGAATGGAGGCATGAGAAGGTAAAGAGCATGGTATGAATGTTATATTGGTTCTGATTTATCTTCTCTATCCTTTCCTACTGGTGTTTATCAAATTTTTGGATTTTATTGTCATTTTGATAATATATCTTGAATCCAAATTTTGGTGCACATTCTGGCAATCACAGTGGGAGAATCCCTTCCAATCTAATCATTTTGCATCCAATAATTGTTGTTGGAAGCTTTTAGGTCAGATCGAAGATAAATTAGTGGTTTTTGATTTTTAAAAATTTACATTTCTTTATAAAAATGTGTTGTGTTTTTATAAACTGCTCATAACTCATAAGTAATTTTATTAAGAATTTTTTGGTTTATTGACGTCTCACTCCTAGCTTTTTAGATCATTTTTTTAAAAATTATTTCATTAAATCTTCAAAAAGATATCACTATTTTAATATTGTTGTTTAGTGTAAGATTTTATTTAAAAATTAAAATAAAATAAAATAAAAATTAATGACTCCATTGGAAGGATCCATCCTCTGGTATTAACATTCACATGCTTTTTATTCAAGCTTGTAGGGATAAAAGGAGATTTTAGCTTTCATTTGACTGAATTTGCCAATATGTGATTATAATCACCTCTTTTCGATACAACTTTCTATTAATTAACACTCAAATTTCAACATTTCTTTTCAATATTTAATTAGAACAAGGTCACAACTCTATTAAATATCCTTGAGACCAAGAAGACTCAAAATAGTGTGTTGTGCCTATATAGAGACCGCCTTTCTCTAAGGCATTTTTTCAAGCTAGTCTCATGCTATAATAATAACAAATACAAGGTGATTAGTCATTGGTATAAACTATTGCAAAAAGTGCAACTTTATTCTTATTAATTGATAATTTAAATTGTTAACTGTTAGCATATTATCTCCTTTTTACTATGTTTTTAACAAGGTACAACAAAGGACATTCACAAGTAGAAGTCTTTTTATTTTAAAGCTCTCTATGCATTTTATTATCAAATGAACTCTAGACTTTGACAGCCTCTCCCAACCTCAGTTCTCCACCACTGAATCTTTACGTGGTATTGGGCAGTAAGACTAATTTAGTTTGCACCACATCCTTTAGTCTTCATTTTAGCTTATTCCATTTTTTGTTGTACCCATCACTAGTAGCTACCCCCAAATTCATTCCCATTATCCATCTCCTTATTTGTCTTGGATTCACCCACTCAATGGTATTTTCGCTCCATAATCTATTTAACCAAGAATCCTCCATGGAAGGCAATTTCCAAGATTCATAACAAATCCATGTCAAAAGAATCTATTGAGCTCATACCAAAACCATATCAAAATGAATCTAGAAATCTTGTGAGTAAGCCCATAATCAACCATCAAGCATCCACTATCACAATCCTATATCAAGCTATCATGGTGTCAATCTAAGTCTACAAGCAATCATGAATCCTGGAATGGAGACATGAGAAGGTAAAGAACATGGTAAGAATGTTATACTAGTTCTAATTTATCTACTCTATCATTTCCTATTAGTGTTTATTAAGGTTTTATATTTTATTGTCATTTTGATAATATATCTTGCATTCCCTAACATCATCTACTAACATTCATCTATGACATGGTTTTTCTTTGAAAGACCATTACTCCTTCCACTTCTTCCACTTGCAATGCCCTTTCAAATAAAAACCATGTCATGGATAAATGTTAGTAGATGATGATAGGGGATATGATTGAGATGGATAGATGAGGGGATGGGATGTTAGATGTGGGATATAATATGAAGAAAATGATGTCAATGTGAGCAATGAGCTACAAATTGATGATCATGCCCCTGGCAAGGACACATGCACATGGAGTAGTGATGATGGTTGTTATGGTTGTCAACACATCCCAAGGGGGAATTAACCACAACAAGATGATGATAGGATTAAAATGCTACAAGTTTTAAATGTATCCCAAGCAAGGATGCATGCAAGGGAGATCTATTGGCTAGGATAAGACTGATGATAATATTAATGTTAAGGATAAGTGTATCTCAAAGCTAAATCGATCAAAATGATTTAGGTGATGATAGAGAAGAATTGATATGATCAAGTGACCAAATGATTTTATTGATGTAGGACTAGGGGATGATGATGGACGATAGAGATAATGGTTGAGCTATCCTTGGACATCAAAAAGTGGCCAAGCGTTGCCTACATAGTCTTTAAAGACATCAGGCTGATGTAGTTCTGATTAGGAGATAACAATGATGATGGTTAATGATATAAAAGTGATAATGATGAGGATGATTAGGCTTGTTAGTGATTGAAGGATATGATTTCAGATGATGAGATGAGGATGAAATATTTAATGTTAGTTAGATGAATTGAGAGGATTAGATTAGTAATAGAAACAAAGATGATGAGATGATTAGAGGAAAGATGAGGGTGGGTGTGATGAATCCATCACAATGTCATAAATCTCATCATAGTATAAGTAATCCAAAAATATGTCACTTGATAGTATGCCATATGATATGGATATGACCAAGAGCACATTGTGCTAAAGTGCATAGGCAAGTATCAAACTCTTGTTGTCTCCTCAATTTTGACCAAGTATTTGTTCCAATTTTGGCAAGCAACATGAAGGGACCATTATTTGTTTTCATGTAAGTATCAACACAGCGTGAGAAAACCATGACACAGGAGGACCATGGTGTGAGACTAATAGCACAAGAGTTGAAGGATGTGAAAGGATAATGGCGTGGAAGACCTAGTGGGAGAAGACCCAATCAAGAGAATATGGCATGAGGAACCTGAGAGCAGAGGATATGGAACAAGAAATGGAAGACTAGGGGAGTATGAGGGAAGTGGAGCGTGAGGAATGTGGGAATAGTTTGAAGAATAAATTAAATAGGATGCTTTGACCCTGTCGATCAGAGGCCTTGTACAACCCATAAGGAATGGAACACTTGCAAATAATTTTATAACATAGAGCAGACATCTAGGGGTGCAAAAGCCCAATTCTATAGGAACAATTAATTGTAAGAGCCATGACACTCAACCTGTTGAGAGTCTGTGTGCCATGTGTCTATTTTGGATTGGGAACTTGACACTTGGATAGGTAAAAATAAGTATAAAAACCCTATTGTATACATTCATGAGAAGAAGATTTGGGTGTGAACCTTTGAAGGGATATAGAGAATTTTGTCTTGTAATCCATAAGTGCTTAATAAGAATCCAATGTTTATCATATGGCATTTTGAGTAATGGACTATGTTGAATATTGAAATGTGTTAAGTAAATGAAGTAATGAGTTCCCTTTTTTATATTTTGCTAGTAATGGTAGTATAATCTATTGAGAAACTATAGTATGATATTTGGTTGATAATAAATTAGTAAATGTATGTCATGTTTCAAAGCCTTCAAGAATCGATCTTTTACTACATGCTTCAGGTGAGCACATGAGAATCAACCCTTACATGATAGGGCTAGCATGCTAGCCTATTGGGAAGAGCCTTTAGCCTGACCTAAAAAGAGGACCATGAACCTTTTAGTGTGGTGTAAAATATTACGCATATGAATACAAGACATAAAATGTGGGCATGCAAGTTTCAAAGGTGTAAGAATCATACATAATGTACAAGTGATTAACAACACGTGAGTCATTTAATAAAATAGTTTTTTGCCATTTTTATGACAACTAGTTTCCATTACTCTATAAAAATGGGACAGTTGTCACCCACTTCTAAGAAAGGTGTGAGAAGGAATGGACCATTAATGCAATAAGGGTAGTCATAACAACAAGCATGTGAGTGGAATGATGGGACAAGTTTGTTAGAACACTAAAGGCTCGATGCAAGATCTGAAGTATGAAGACCATTAGAATATATGCATTTATGGCTAGAAATGACAAGGAGAGGAAAGAAATTAATGAGTTAGATTAGCCAGAGGACCTATAAATAACCAAGACAAAGCCATTCTACACTTTACCTTGCTATAAGCTTCAAGTGATTAATGAACTAGATAACTAGAGATGAAGTCAATCTCATTATGGAATAGAGTGATTGAGAAATAAACAAAGATGCAAAGAGGATTTCCATGTGGAGGAAGATTTTTAAGATCAAATGTGTGAAAAAGTGGGTTGAGGTCATTCTTTATAAAAAATTATAGGTTACAGGTTCTACCATTGTTGAAGTGTGAAGATCAAGAGTCAAGGCAAGTTTGAATGCCACCACATATTCATTTGGGAATGTGGGATGGTCAAGGGTTAACCTTCAAGCACCATGGAGACTAATGTGGCTGAAGAAAAAGGTAAAAAGACTTGAAAAACTCTCAACCATACCAGAAGAGAGAGAGGTGAGCATAGGAGCATGGTTCCCTATAAGAGAGGAGCCTTTGGAAGACCTAGAAGAGACACCAAGATAAGAGCAACACATGAAAGTTCAGAGTGAGAGTGTGAAAGAAGCAAAAATGGTGAAAAAAGGAAATTAGGCACATACATCCTCATCATAGACTTCCCCACCATCTCCCCCTCAAACCATTTACATAAAAGAAATATATTACCCCAAGTCAGTCTTGCATACAAAAAAATGGGTCTCTAAGGTGGCAGCTATGATCGTATTTGACTACAACCATCGCTAGCCAAGAAATGAGGTGTAGTTACAAAATGATTATCAAGTCTAGACCACTAACACATGAAACCAAGTGGTTTATGACTTGACCATCAAGAACTAGTTGGATAAAGTTAGCCTTTTCCTACTCTTTGAATTGTCATATTTTGGAAAGCCTACTGAGGTAGTTTAGTTCCTCCTTTTGCGTGTTCATGAGGATTACATCCATTTTTTAGGGAACAACATGAATATCATTATAGAGAGGGTAAGCAAGGTCATAGGACTCCAATGCCGAGGGGTCAATGTATTAGATGACTTGGTAGATATGGAGGAAATCTCGTAGACCACCACTACACTTATGTATCAAAATCAAGGACATGCAATGCACATCATAAACTTGTAAGATCTTTCCCTAAGAGTCACAGTGTGGATCATGTCCACCAAGGTCACAGGGATCGACCAATGGAAAGAGGTGGATATGTCCCACCTTTAAATAGAAAACCAAGTAGTGCAGGGAATATAGTATAATTGGGCACTATACTTTACCTAAAAGATAGTTGAAGATGTAAATAAGGCACATACAATGCCTAAGTTCAGGTTTCTATGGGGGGAAATCTTGTTAGTGTTGGTTCTTGATGAAATTAGTGTGCCTAACTATAGTTCAAGGTCTCTAAAGTGGGTATATCCCCCCACTCACAAGTCCCCCACTGAGTGCTACAAAGCTTTCACCTTCCCTCAACGCATCACTCCAACATATAAATTGAAGATGAAGTATCAGTTTGATGGAATGAAGGTAGCTTTTGAGAATAAATGGTGCATTCCCAAGGATCTACCCTTCCAAACAAGATATCAAGTAAAATTTATTGTGAAGTATCACTTCTCCTTGGCATGTATTTAGATGAATCCTTTTGGGGAGCTCTCAACATGGCTTAAGCTACCATATGCCTTCTCTGTGCGCTACTTTATCAATTCCATAAATAGAATCTATGATTCACAGCCAATCAATATACAAGTAGAACAAATTGATGTAGAGCACCATACCCTTTGAAATATGTTTGTATATCCTAGAAAAAAGGCCTATATGGAGAGGGGAGAAACTAGTGTGACTAGTATTAAGATCAAGAATATCCTAGTTGGGGAATAGGTACACAAACTATTTTATATGTTATGCCTCAACCCATACCCTCAATATGGGGAACCCAAGGAGAGGATCCCCTATTTACCAATGAGAAAGAGGCCATCTGAGCTAAGTGCCAACACAAATGGGTAGTAAGGCCCCCAAAAGTGATATAAGATAGTAAAATCCTAGCCCTCTATGTTAGTTCATCATTCATCACCACAACCACTAGCTCACACTTCACCATCACCATGTCCTTTGCATTCACCATCATCATCCCCATCTCCATCTCATAATTCACCACTTGCATCACCTTCACCTCATAATACTCCTTCCCACTCACCTATCCCACCTTCACCTCAACTTCCTCCTCATACAACTCCCCTACCTTCTCCACCACCATGACCTTTTTTGCCTCCACCTTCTCCAAAGACTACCACTAGGTTAGTGCCTCATCACCCTCCAAGATAAGCACCTCAAAAAGACCCCTTGTCAAGAGTAGATACATAATTTGTAATCTAATCTAGAGAAAACTCCATCCCTTGTGTGAGAGGTCCTGAATATTGATCAAGTGAATATTTGAGGGATTAGAATGGATGGGATGGCTATCATAAGCCATTAAGAACTTGAACGAGACCTAAAAAAGGGAAGGGGCTAGCTGAGGGGGAACCAAAATAGAGAGTGTCATCTAATCTATGTGAATGATACCATTTCAACATAGATGAACAAAAAATTTATCTTTGGAAGCATTTCCACCCCAATGATGCAACCCAAGAAATAAGGAGGCAATTATCCTTCTTTTTGGAGATGTATAATGAAGAGATTCAATTTGACATTTGATTGGATTGCAATTTTTTTGGCCAAGATGCCCCAGGACTGTTGAACCTCATGAAATTTGATCCATAACAGCTCTCCCCAATAATGAAAAGCACCACATTTTTAAAACTTTCCATGGAAGTGACGTGCCAAAATATTTGGTCAGAGTTAGACATATGCATGGCCAAAAAGAAACATGGTAAGGTGGGTGGAATGTATAATAAAGTGTATGTTGAAAGGCATGTGCTAGTCAAGGAACTGGCCTCCTTGAAGCAACAACTTTAAGAGACCACCAAGTCTAAGGTAAAGGTATTAAGCCTTTGCAAAACAATTTTGAAGGAAGAGCTAGCACTAGCAGATGGCATACCACTAGATGGGGATGCCCTAGGAAAATTAGAGACATTGGTTGAGCTTTTGCTCAAAAAGAATAAGGAGCACCCCACACCGATGAGTCCTAGGAAATTTTAGAGTAGTTTACCATTGCAACAAATATCTATTGTAGTATTTTGAAAAGAGTCAAGGAGGTTATCCCAATTTTGGATAATATTTTTGCATGCATGGCATGCCCAAATAAAATAATAAAGGCTCAACTCAATGAAAAGGTCTTGAAGCAATAAGTGGTTGATGTAACTTTATTAGTAAAAGACTGTGTCAAGTGCGTAAAAGCATTTAAGGATATGTAAACAATGGAAGACACCATTAATAACCATTGTCAACAAAAAAATGCCAGTTTTGACATACTCTGAGGATAGGTTGACAAGGAGGTCTCCAAATTAGAAAACATCCAAAATGAAGCTAGCTTAGCTTTGAAGGAATAGATGAAGAAGATCGAGACTCTAATTCAGTCTGAGGAGTTGAAAGTAGTAAAGGAGGCCATTGAGAAAATAATTTCTAAAGTTCTCAACACCTTATCCCATTAGGATGAGCTAAGGAAAGAACTCAAGTAGAAAGGGCTTGAGTTCCTTGAGGATGCCAATACAACTTAGTTTGGGATGGACTAAAAACTTAGTGTGGGGTGATGTTGGCTCCTCAATTTTGACCAAATATTTGTTCTAATTTTGGCAATCAATGTGGAGGGATAATTGTTCATTTTCATGTAAGTACTAGCATGGTGTGGGAGAACCATGATGCGAGAGGACCATGGTGTAGGATGACCATGGTGTGAGACTAGTAGTGTGAGAGTTGAAGGATGTAGAAAGATAATGGTGTGGAAAACCCAGTGTGAGAAGACCCCGTCAAGAGAATGTGGCATGAGGAACCCAAGAATAGAGGATCCAGAATAAGAAGTAGAAGATTAGGGGAGTGTGAGGAACGTGGGAACAATTTGAAGAATAAATCAAATAGGACACTTCAACCCCACCGATCGAAGGCCTTATATAACCCACAAGGAATAAAACACTTGGAAACATTTGTATAACATAGAGCAGGCATATAGGGATGTAGAATCTTGATTTTATAAGAATAATTAATTATAAGAGCCACGACACTCAGCCTGTTAAGAGTCCATCTACCATTTGTCTATTTTGGATTGGAAACTTGACACTTGGATAGGGAAAAACAAGTATAAAAACCCTTATTGTAAACATGCACGAGAAGAGGATTTGGGTGTGAACTTTTGAAGGGATATAGAGCATTTTGTCTTGTAATCCATAAGCGCTTAATAATAATATAACATTTATCATGTGGTATTTTGAGTAATAGACTATGTTAAATATTGAAATGTGTTAAGTAAATGAAGTCATGAGTTCCTTTCTTTTGTATTTTTCTAGTAATGATAGTATAATATGTTGAGAAACTATAGTATGATATGTGGTTGATAATAAATGAGTAAACTCATGTTGTGTTTCAAAGTCTTTGAGAATCAATCTTTCATTGTGTGCTTCAACTACGCATATGAGACTCGACCCTCACGTGATAGGGCCAATGCGCTAGCTTGTTGGGAAGAGGCTTTAGCACCAACCTAAAAAGAGAACCCAACAACTCTGCATCTTTGTGGGCACTTTGGGTATCCTCATAACATCCTCATTCATTTCCCAATAAACAAAAAAGAGACATGATGCAATCAAAACATAAAATAAACAAGATATTTACAGTCATACAAATAAGACAAACAACATATAAGTATATACATGCAGTATCCCAATGTCTTGTCTAATGATAAGATGAGTGTTTGGGTGATGGTTTAGATTAGGATAATCATGATGTGATGGGGATGGAAGGTAGACTTAGATTTGGATAGGATGATGATGATTAGGATGAAGCTAAGGTATTTCCCCTAGTTTAGGATATAAGGATGGATGACGTGATAAGATATTTGAATACTGACTTGGTCTTGAAATAAGATTGAAAAGTGGCTAAGGATGGTGATAAGACAAGTGATGACCAAGGATTACTAATAGACAAGGCCCTGTAAGGATCCAATCTAGCAAGGAGACTAGGATATGATGGGACCAAATACCTTTCATGCTAGTAAAAGTGATTGGATGGGTGTTGGACATGAAGAGGTAATGATGAGGATAGTGATGGGATCAAATACCTTCCATATTGGCAAAGGGTAATTAGATGGGTGTCGAGTATGAAAAGGCCCTGATAGAAAGTGATGGGTACCAGACTAAGGTCTTTGACAAGGTGATGTATGCCAATAATACTTAGTCAAAAGGATGATGACATGATGGGTGACCACTTAGGATTGGATCCCAAGATGGAATATGGTATCTAAAGATAGGAAAGCTAGGAGCTAGATGGAGATGAATGCGACTAGGGGATTAGGCATATGACAAGACATCATGAACCATTTTTGGGTTTTTCAAAATTTTATGATTTTTAGATTTTTTTGACATTTTTCAATTTTTAGGGATTTTTGGGATATGTATATATACTATACAAATAGGGTTACTAGTAAATGGAATGCCAAGCCTAGAAAATAAGAGAAGGATGGAGAGATAGATGGATGGGATGAAAAAATATGATGATGATGATGATGATGATGATGATGATGATGATGATGATGATGATGGTGACCAAGGATGAATGGACTAAGGATAGCTGATGACCACATCATGAAGGAACTAGATGGTTATTTACCCAAGTGTCCATTGGAGGATATGCCAAGATGGTGTAGGATAATCATCAAGACACCTTCTAGTTCCTTACAAAGGTCAAGATGGGAAGGAAAAATAGATACTATGCATTATATGATGGTAGATGATGGATAGGAGTAATGGATCAAGGGATAAGATGATGGGTGATATAGACAAGGTGGACAAGGGATGTGACAAGTGAGATGGATGGATGAGGATATGAAGTGGACACATTTTCCCCCAAGTGTTGAGGAATAATGTGAACAATATATTATTTTACCATGATGCCAAAAACCAATTTTCATCATGGTACTTTCCCAAGGTGCCAGAAGATTAGTTTTCACCATGGACGAATGCATTTTTTTTAACTTTTGGATTTATGAGGCATCTCAATTTATTAGATGATGAATGAGATGCAAGGTATGGAAATTTGATGGATTATTTAGCCAACACCTATTCTATAGAAAGGCGATGCTAGGACCATGTGATGGTGATCTTTATTGATTCTTGATTTAATGTCCTCCAAACATTTTAACCAGGTGTCTTCATGACCCCTATAAGGAATAATGTTACCTAGGGAAGTGAGATGTGATGTAGATGAGAGGTTGTCATGATTGTGATGATGGGGTATAGGATAAGAAAGAGGGGTATGATTGGGATGGTTGATATGATGAAATGAGGAGTGGAGATAGGGTTTGATAGTTGCATACACCATTGGATATGGTGGAGGGGATTATTTATATTGGTGCCATAAGATTATGGGATCCAAGACCTTTTGATTTGTTGATTATTTGATCCAAACATTAAGAGGGTGGTCAGTTGTATGATTTTTGATTTTATTGCCTTATGGTGCTAGTTTTTGGGCTTCACCAAGGGAGATTGATTTTTGACTTGATAAAAAATATTATTGACTTTGATATGCCCCTAGTGCTTGATATTGGGATTCACTAGGGGAGACATTTTTTGATTAGGCTGATAATTTGATTTTGCTTGACTTTGACTGAGGGGATCAAAGATGATTTGTCTATGATTGATGGATTTTGGAATATGGTCTTGGACTTTTGTATTTGTGGCACATGATATTGCATGCAAAGGGAAATCCAATGATGCATGTTCCTATGTGGCCCCTTCATGGAATAAGATAGAAGGATTATGGATGAGAGGTGGATGATTGTGGTGTGATGGATTAAGGAGATAATGGGTAGCATAGTCCTCATAAAGGTCACTAGGAGTGCTAACCTCAACGTTGGAGAAATTATCCTAAAGAATCTCCAAAGGATCATTAATACACGTATCCAAGGTAGGATTAGATCCACTCTAAAAATCTTCAACAAATAAAGTTTTCAAAAATTTAGTTATGACTTCATCATCCTGATTGGGATCTTCAAAAGAGCAAGAATTATTATCATCTTTTGAAATATTGATAAGGGATGATGATTATGATGAGGAATTTGACTTGAATGCTAGTGTGGAACACAATCCTAATAATGACTTTGATGTTAACTTTGGTGTGCATGATGTTATGCTTCTAGTAGGGGAATGATTATCCATGATTATCTTCACGATGGGGGATATTTGATGTGATGGGTGAGACGGAGATGGTGGATGAATAATGGAAGAAGCAAAGATAGGTCCATGAAAATAATAGTGGGATATGGGAGGACTAGGCTTATGAGGAATAGACTTGTTTTAGATGGATGGGTGGTCAGAGATGGGGGGATCATGGATGATGGATAAGATGTCTTAACCTTAGCTTAGAAGGGGAAGGGTTTGATCATGATAGGGAATGGAATCTTGGCATTCCTCTTCTTGTTCACCCATGAATTTAAAGTCATCTGATTCATCTACAATTACTATGTCACCATCATTAATGAGGTCTTGGACATAATCTCAAAAATTTTGACATCATTTAATAGAATGCCCCCAAGTTTGATGATATAAACAATATCGGTTTGCTTTATACCAAGAGGGCTTAGGTTTAGTGGGATCAAGATGTTGGATAGGTGGATGGACCATCATGTTAGTGGTGACTAGTTGGTTAAAGAGGGCCTCCAAGGATATAGGAAGGGGAGTATAAGGGCCCACTTCACTCTTAGACTTAGATATGGAAACTTTGGACTTTAGATCAGACAATGTTTGATATGACTAGGTGGATGGACAAGTTGCCAAGATTGGATTCCCTTTGCTAGTAGAGGAAGGGGTAGATGGTTGGCTATGACTAATGGATGTGGGATTGGAAGGGGACTGACATAGATGGGTTTGTGTTGGAGGTACAATAAGTTTAATGGATTCAAAACCTTCAGGAAGTGGTACACCCATCGTAATGAATTGCAAGAGGATTTCATCCTTGTTATCAGCTATGTATTGGTCTATGAGAGTGTGGTCATATTACATGGTGGTGGTGATAAAGGTGATGGATGATGATTAGTAGATGGAGGATTTGACTATCGATGAGTATAAATTGGGGGTAAGGGCTTTTGAATAGGGTTAGTGGATGATAAAGGGTGATGGGAGAAGGGTTGATGTGGGACTTGTTTGTGAGGTGACTTTGGGCTTATGGGGTCAAAATCATTAGGAAAGTGAGTACCCATATTCCATAGCTATAAAAGGAATTCATATTTATTATTTAATATGTATTGGTTGATTAGGGTGACTACATCAAGGAAGGTTGAGATTGATTTTAGATGAGCTAGGGGATTATGGATGGGATTTTCATTTAGGATGAATGGGATCGAGGCTAGAAGGTAGGTGGGCACCCATCTCTAGTGCTCTCAAAAGGACTTCATCCTTATGGGCCAAGATGTATCGGTCCACAAGAATCAGGTACAAATCCATGGGGATGGGTGATGAAAGATGGATGATTAAGGGAATAATTAAGAATTAGAGATGGCCTATTAAACAAAGTAGGTCCAAAGAACCGAGCTAGTATGATAGATAATGATGACTATAGACTAAATGTGGTTAGGATAATATAAGACTAGTGGTCAGATTTCAGAGTGATAGTACAATAGGTACTAATGACCTATCAATGATGTCTAGTTTTGAAACTAGTAAAAGGATCGAGGGATTTTGATGGGTGCCTAAATTCACACTAGCAAGAGGATGATTGGATGGGTTGTTAGTTATGAGTAGACAAAATGATTGGACTAGATTAGACTGATGGGTTTTCTAGATTGAGACTGACAAGGTAACAAGATGCTAACAAGATATTGGCTAGGTATGAGTATCTTACCAAAGGATAAATGATAGTGGAGTTGTATGATAGGATGATGTGGATGATAGGACTAGCTCAAAACCTTAGACCAATTTTCTCAAGATGGGATGGGGTAGGATTAGGTGATGAAGGTGATTAGTACAATGGAATAAGGATAAGTATGATGATGAAATGATAAAGGGATAATGAAAGGTGGATGGTTTAAACCCATATGTGACCTAGAAGCTAACTAGGATAAGATGAGGTGATTACTAGATGGGTGATGAAGGCAAGGTCAAGATAAGTGATTGGGTATGGATTTAAAATAAGGTGTGATTAAAAGGATGTACAAGAGAGTGAATTATGTACAAGAAGGAAAACAAAAATATACAAGGTGATGGGATAATGAGACAAGATGATATGGGGATGATTAGGACTATGAATGAGGTGGACCTAGGATGGAATGCGGATGGTGAGACAAGATGGGATTAGGATAGGTTATGGGTTATGATTGAATATGTAATGGGGTGGTGTCAATAAAATGATATGGGAATGATCAAGACTATGGTGTGATTGATGGATAAGGTAAGGTCAAAGTGTGGTGTGATTGATTATGGATGAGACGGTCTTATGACAAGGTGTGACTAGGAAGATGGACAAATGTGACTAATATGGGAGTCTAGTAGAATTTATAAGAGAATAAATGATGTACAATAGGATGAGACTAGGATACACAAGATGTGACTAAGATTTCATGGATATGACTAGGAATGAAATCAAGATGGTGAAGATGATAGGATGGGGGATGATAGTGGATATGATAAGTGATAAGTGGATATGGGTAGGCTAGGATGGGATGAAGACAAGATGGAGAATGGGAGATGGATGTGAAAGATAAAAAATGCAAGTGATTAGGATAGGATGTGACTAAAAGAATGTACAAGGGAATAAAATTATGAACAAGGGGGGTGAGACAAGGATATACAAGATGTGATTGAAATATGAGACAAGATAATATGAGATGATGAGGACTATGGATGAGGTGGACTTAGGATAGGGTATGGATGATGAGATAAAATGTGATTAGGATAGGTGATGGATGGAAAGAGGAATGATAGGTGGGACTAAGATGGGATAAGACTAACAGGATGTATAAGAGAATAAGATATATACAAGGGGATGAGACTAGAATATACAATATGATGATTAAGATAATCAATGATAGGGGGTATGATATGTCTAAGACATGACAGACATGATATGGTAGATGGGATTAGATAGTGGATATAAGATGGTGATTAAGATATGTGAGTGGATGAGGTGATGGGTAGATATGTTCAGATTATAAGGGGATTAACAAAATGGTGATTAGGCAAGGGTGTACAAGATAATGGGGTGATGATCAAGGATAATGGGATATGATAAAACTAAGAAGGGATGAGGTGACTATAGTAAGTGGGTGATGATGTGGACTTAGGTAAAGATGTCAAATGTGAATGATAATAAGAAAGATATACAAAGAGACTATATACAATGATGACTAGGATGTACATGATGAGATGTAGGTGATGGGGATGTAGATCAAGATGAGAATAATGACAAGGATGATGATTTAAAATGTACATGAAAAGGATAGTGGGAGATATATGCATAATATGATAGAATGATGATGATAAAATATACAAGATGATATGTACAAAGGACCTAGATAGGCTTAGATAGGTAAAAGGTTGACTCAGCTCATAAACAACATATATCTAACACAACACACACCCAAATAAGCAAGCCACAACCTATGATTATTAAATCGATGGGTGTGTAACCTGATGTCCATACCATCTAACAGATACACAAGTGAGGTTGTAGGTCGGTGACCCATTACGAAATCGACTGAACCCTCTCGACACTGCTTGTACTTGGTGGTCACTTGGGCATTGTTACTGATGTCATCAGTAGAACACTTGTTACAGCCAAAAGGTCTTATGTTAGGCTAAATAGGCTCTCTAAGGGCATCCTTGATATACAAAAAGCTACGTTGGGGCTCAAGTCCATATAGGGTGTTGTCTAATTCCTAGTTCAAAGAGTTAACTCTTCCCCTTCATGGGTGACTTGTATGGGGTCAACCGCTTACCCTAACAACAATTGTCTTTGATTGTTATACTCCACCAAAACATGGAGTTTGGTTAGTGTGTAGTGATGAAATCCACAACACTAACCCCTATAGACTAAACCTATGTGTGGTAATGAAATCCACATCATGTGTTATCCTAAGGGAGGGCTTTAACAAATAAGCAAATATACGATATGATTAATTGATCATTCTAATTACCTATGTGTGATTTGACATGATATGACAATTATTCATAAGCTAACATACACACACACAATTATGATTAAGAAGATAAAATGATATATACAAAGCAAAAAAAAATGATTTGAAAATGATTTAAAAGTGTCAAATGGAGTCTTTGACTAGCATCCTACAAGCACACGATTAGTAGTTCAATTTTGATACTCAAAAAGAGGTAACCTGTAAGACAAGGTGTTACTAGGTTTTATAATTTTGTCTTAGATCAATTGGATTATCTGGAGATTAAAACAAAAATTACCCCTACTTATTAATATCTAAATTATGATTACTCTAATAAAAACTTATGATTACAAAACTAGATTTATTATTATTATTATTATTATTAATTAATTTATTATTATTATTTATTTTATTTTTTTAATTAATTTATTTATTTAAATTAATTAATTTTACTTTAACATTTATGATGATAAATTGGGATAATGTAATAAAGTGATTTTTTTAAAAATTATTTATTATTATTATAATTAATAATAATTAAATAAAAACTAACAAAATAGTAAACTTGACATGATTACACTTAATGACTTTAGGGAATGATTTGCATAATAAGAATTCCCTGATAAAAATGTCAATCCTAATGCTTGAAAAAAAAGATGTAAAATCATGGACTTGCTAATGAAAATTACTACACTAAATTTTACTAACTAAAAAATAAAACAAGACCTAAATAATACTAGAACTGAAAACAACTATAGGAGCCTCAAGACAACGGGTTACAAAGAAAAATCACAAGTTTTAATGTTAAGTGGTTTGAAAGGGAAAATCGGTAGATCATGTTATTGATATTGTGGGTAGTCTTGAGGAGATTGTGGAGGGAAAATACCATTGAGTGGGTGAAGCCAAGACAGCTAAGGAAATGGAGAATGGGAATGAAGCTTAGGGCAACTACTGGTGTCGGGTGCAACCAAAATGGGGTTAAGCCAAAATGAAATCCAAAAGATGCAGTGCAAATTGGATCAGTCTTATTTCCCAATACCATGTAAAGATTCAGTGGTGGAGATTCAAGGCCAGGAGAGATTGTCAAAGTCTAGAGTTCATTCAATAACAAAATACATAAAGAGAGATTTAAAATAAAAAGACTTATACTTGTGAATGTCCTTTGTTGTACCTTGTTAAAAACATAGTAAAAAGGAGACAATATGCTAACAGTTAAAAATTTAAATTCTCAACTAGCAAGAATAAAGTTGCAATTTTTGCAATTATTTATACCAATCACTGATCACCTTGTATTTGCTATTATTACAGTGTGAGACCAGCTTGACAAAATGCCTTAGAGAAAGATGGTTTGAATATAGGCTCACCACACTGTTTTGAGTCTTCTTGGTCTCAAGGATATTTAATAGAGTTTTGACCTTGTTCTAATTAAATATTGACAAGACACGTTGAAATTTGAGTGTTAATTAATAGAAAATTATACAAAAAAGAAGTGATTATAATCACATATTGGCAAATTCAGTCAAATGAAAGCCAAAATTTCCTTTTATACTTGTAAGCTTGAACAAAAAGCACGTGAATGTTAATACCAGAGGATGGATCCTTCCAATGGAGTTGCTAATTTATATTTTTTTATTTATATTTTATTTTATTTTAATTTTTAAATAAAATCTTACATTGAACAACAATATTCAAATAGCGATATCTTTTTCAATATTTAACAAAATAACAAACTGTAAAATGATCTAAAAAACTAGGAGTGAGATGTTAATAACCTAAAAAATTCTTAATAAAATTACTTACAAGTCATGAAAAATTTTTAAAAAAATAACACATTTTTATTAAAAATATATAAATTTTTAAAAATTAAAAACCATCAATTTGACTTCAGTCTGACCTGCAAGCTTCCAACAACAATTATTAGATGTTAAATGATTAGATTAGAAGGGATTTTCCCACCGTGGTCGCCAAAAATGTGCACCAAAATTTGGATTCAAGAAATATAATCAAAAATAATAGTAAAATCTAAAACCTTGATAAACACCAATAGGAATGGATAGAAGAGACAAATAAGATCTAGTAGAACATTCTTACCATGCTCTTTACCTCCTCATAGCTCCATTCCAATACTTGAAGCTTTTGTGATTTGAACTTGTAGACTTGATTGTTGGATTGCTTGTAGTTGATTGACAATGGCTTCCAAGAAAGATTATGGATGTTGATCAATGGCTTGAGTGCTTGGATGCTGGTATGGATGTGCTTAATGGCTTGCTTGTGATTCACTTGTGTATCAGTTCATTAATTTATTCATTAGCTTGAGCAAGGGGAGGTGGTGTAGCTTTATAGGTTTATGGAGGAAGATCTATGGTCCAAATTTGATTTTGGGCCATCAAGATCTAGGGTGGAGGATTTTCCATGGAATTTTTAATTCCATGGAATCCTCTAGAATTGAAAATTTTGGAGGGAAAGGGCTAAAATTAAGTGATTTCTAGAATTCTCCAATTCTAGAAATCTCTTCATAGGGGTTTTAGGGTTTTAGGAAAGGCTACTGTAGGGTGGTGCGTGGGTAGTTAGGATTTTCTTGAATTTAAAATTGACGAGTGGGATTAGGGGGTAGGTTAGTAGATAATAGGTCTTGTTAGGGGTTTTAATGATGGGATTAATTGGTCTTAGGCTAAAATATAGGTTATATGGGATATAGGAATGGGTATGGGAATCAGGGCAAGGGTTAGTGTAATTAGAAAATATGATAATTAGGCTAAATTAGCGAGAGTTGGTATAA
Organism: Torreya grandis; assembly: GCA_037957365.1. NCBI lineage: Eukaryota > Viridiplantae > Streptophyta > Pinopsida > Cupressales > Taxaceae > Torreya > Torreya grandis. The sequence continues at coordinate 355,081 of JARHVA010001038.1, read as the reverse complement.
TTAGTGAGGTGAGCATGTTTTAGTGTATACAATATAGTTTCTAAAAATAAACATGCAATCTATCATAGGAAACCCATTATATTGCAAGATATCATACAAACATGTAAATCATACTTATGAAATGATAATGTCTAACTAAACATAATTTTGTCAAAGTTTTAATAATAATAAATAATAATGATATATAGATCAATAAAAATTCATACACACCACTTGATCAGATTGCCTTCATCTGGCATTGTGATGCTAGTAAGCTAGTGAAGTCCATCTCACTCCTTACTTAGTGTCAATAATGCAAGATTGGTCAGACATAATTTAACCACAAGATTCATACAATTTACATCCTACTAGCAATTATATCACATATCATGATAAACATAGGAGTAAGCTAAAGCATACATTTATTCCATCAAGCATATGAATTAATATTACATTATTATCTATCTCATACTAGAAATAATGAATATAATTTATATCACGTAAATAAAATACACATTTAATTGCAAATTCTAACTACCACAATTAATTTCCAAACATACTACATCCTATGATAACCTATATTACCATAGTCTAGTATTCTAAGATATAACTAATAGTTCTTCCACAATCAATCATATAAAGTAGTATTAAATACATGGAAACATAAGCTTCTTTTCAAGAAACTAGATCTAATAAATCAAGTCACAATTTCTATGAAACACATAATATTGTATCCTAGCCTCATTACACTTTCAAAGGTTGTATGCATACATATATAAAGTCCTACTAATTATTACAAAATATGATAGTCATAGTAATAACTAAGATACATACAATTAATTAGTCAAACATAGGTGTGAATCTGGACATAACAATTATAGTATGCACCACCCAGGTATAATATACATTTAATACTATAGTTGTCTATGACATCCCATATCATAATTATTTGTATATGAACACAACTACATAATTACACATAACCAAATTTACAATTTCAAAATTCAACATCCCACAATCATAAATACTAATCAAGCAAGTACAAGATTATACCATTCGAGTATACCCTATGTTTAACTGCATACTACTATGATTTATAGGTACACATCACCATGCACTATTATATGTTATATATGTCTACACAATTGTACCTATTAATAATCTCATATTATTTACCGTACATAAGTATTCAATGTTGAATATATATAAACTAACAGTCAGTTGTAGCCTTTCCATAGGGTCAGATAACACACAATCAAGTTATACCTTGTATGAACATAACACAATAATTAATTACTCTTCTAGGAGACTATTCCATATGGTTATAGTTTCATTCCTTCTGACACTTTGTGACTCATTTAACCATTCCTTTAGCTATAGATATGTTTCCTGTATATGATTACTTATACATCAAAATATGTACTACACATAAATTTTCACTATTGTATGTATATGTGCCAACAGTCATTCTAATCAAGGTCTTTATAAGATTTCAACAACCATTATAATTATACACTCAATTTAACATATTGGTTACTAAAGTTAATAGAATTTTTATGTACATAAATTACTTTTCTCAAGCCAGATCTACGTCAAATACTCATATGGATATCTCATCATGACTTAGAATATATACCATCACTTTATTAAACATCATACTAAGTATACAGATATTATGTATTATCCACGAATAAGGAATATTGATTTTCATGTTACTATAATAATAAAGTGGGTTCCATAGTGAGCATTAAACCCCTAGTTCACTCCTTTACAATAGAGTCAAAATATTTTATTCCTCGATAATTATAATAGTCTTACAACTCACTACATGGACATCCAAAATGTCTTTCCAATAAAGATCTTGTTTCATCCAATTATTATACAAGTCATTTTTTACCTATAATTATTAGAGCACGATAACATAAAGATAAATTAATGGATTCAGAGTTATAACAAATCCTCAATGAATATTAAACATGTAACACCTATATGGGCATAGGGTATTTGTAGGCTCAACTCCAACTCTGTGGATAGCACTAAGTCCATATCTTGATTTACTTAGATTAAAATTATAGTACTATTATCACTATCCATCTAATGATAAGTGTTGTAACATCTTATTAGAGATTGTCAATATCTATGAAGAGTAAGATAAGTTATAGCTGATAAAAGTATACTACTATTATCATTTGAATTGCTAAGTCCAACGATATAAGATGTTATACATAGCTTTGCCCTATATGATAAGACATATACCCTTTAATGACTTTGGACATACTCCACTAATTTATTTTATATAGCAAATATATAAATTTCAGTGCAATATATACATTCAAATTGTAGATCATAATATATACACACAATACAATATATATTTAAATTGTCAATATGCAGATCATCCCACCCAAAACAATGTTTTATACACTATGACAATTATAAGTCGCTGCTCTCTCAGTAATACAAATTTAATTCTCTTGCTTACTAAATATTTATAGAGACTTAAAGATTGATTAGTAGCACTAACAGATGATTATAACAACTCATTCGTAGCTAATGAAAAATAGTAATAGTTCATTGTTTACCCAAAATGGCATCATGATTTATTTCCTACAAGGTAAACTAAGCCATTTACATCCACTGAATATTTAACATTAGATCAACACATTTTAATTATATTATATACATGTTAAATAAAATTGCTACACTATTATATTCAGATTGCTATCATCATAAGAAACTCAATGATTCTATAAACCCCAGTGATTTTAAATACTTTGAAACAAATTGATTTTATTTTAGAAGAACATAGAATTATGAGACATATAAATCCAAGATCGAGATTCTATAAAGATCAATAATTTGTCTCTATCCTTTTTAAATTATAGAACTCTATAGCATCGTACAAAATCCAAGAATTTCAGCACAAATTTCTTGGTATGGGATCTAGTTTGATTATTTGGTAAGGAGCGTGTAGATAATAGTCTATAAATACTTATTAAAAACACAATATTTGTTACCATAATTATTGAGTTTAAAGCAACCTAATATTTTTTTTATCAATGCTTATTAATCTAGATCATAAATAAGTGACTGAATATGTCTAAGTTTTGTATACTTCTCTTTGTTAGTTATTATACAAAAATAACCATAGTTTTCCCCATAACTAAAATATATTTTTAATGTAACTATAAGTGATCAACTAGTATTAACTAGATGTTTCCATTATCAACTATATACAATCCACAAGTGTATCAAAATAAATTGACAAATATTACATATTTGATAGCAAGGAAAGAAGATCAGAGAATTATTTAAAAGCATAAAAAGTTAAAAAATCTTTCAAATGGTCCTAAGGAATCCAAACAATTAAAGATTACATGTGCTTGAGTCATTTGGCATCTTGGAAGAAGACCACTACTTTTTCCTCCCACTGATCCAAATCTTCACTCTAAAATATGTTTCCCTGCCTTACTTCCATACCCCTATCCATGTATTGTGCCTTCCTCATTTCTATTCCCACTCTATGTTGCATTCACTTCTTTTAAGCTTGTTTTACTTAGCTTTTTCCATGATTTCTCATGATTTTTTCTCTCTTTTATTAAATTTTCATAAGAGGATTATGCTTTCTCTTTTGGTTTTATTCTATTATGTGTTTTTATTTACTTCTTATTTCCTATTTTAATTCAAAAAAATCTCTTATTTTTTTTACTTCCTCTTTTTCCCACTTTTCTTGCTTATATTCATTTATTAAAGTATATTTGTTAATTAAATTAATATCTCTAATGTCATACTGATTTAATGACAAACCCATTAATCAATAAATTCAAAATTATTCAAATTATATAAATTACAAAACAGTAATGGCTATGAATATGATTAGCACATAATCAGACAAGATGAGTTTCAAATAACCATGAAGCTAAACTATGTGCAAGCAAATCTAAATATAACCAACATTAAATACAATAAGCTAAAAATTCCTTATGCATCTAATGTGTGCTAATTATCATGGTGTATGTAGGGTTCTATCTAATTTCTCTATCATCATCCATTATCTCCATCTACGTCACTCTCTCTGATGATGTTCTTCCTCTATCACGCTCTAAGGGATAAGTTCTCTTGCGTCAACCTCAAAATAAGTAGGTGTTATAATTAGCTACAGTATCTAATGAATCTAATAGAAAACTTAAACAAGAGATAAAATAGTAATAGTAATAAATAATAATTGTATATCTGAGATAATAACATAAATGAATAAATAACTCAAATATGATGAATTACTCTGATAATTAAATATTAATCTGATGTAGAATACATAAATAACTATTACTTATATAGAGCAAGGCATGCAATATAAAGATTAATAAACTCACACAATAAGTGTAGTTCAGTTGATATCTGACTATATGAATAGTAGATTAAAACTTCACACTAACAAGATAGGTGTACAATTTGTGTAAATGATCAACACAAGTTGACTATTAGTTAAGCAATCTTATCCTATCTTACTCTAAATAGTGGAGTGGAACTCTACTATAACAAGATAGTTGTCCAAGTTGACTACTAGTTAAGCAAGCTTATCCTATCTACTGTAAATTATTAATAAACATAATAAACTAATTACAATAAGTAATTAGTGTACCAATCTAAATAATAAATATAAGTAAATACAATAAAACAAATAAATGCACCAACACCCCCCTATAAGTAAAACTTAGGTAGGGCTATGCAGATAAGAGTCTCGATAATGTATATCCATATTAGGTACTCTATAAAAATATATGAGGAAAGGAGAAAACCTTAAGGAAAAAAACTCCTCATAATGAAGGTCTAGGAGACCCCCCCTGAAGAATTGATGTCTCACACCCCCAAAAGACATTACAAGTGAAGATACTTGCTCTCAGTGAAATGTTTGGTGAAAATATCTATAATTTGCTCCTCCATAGGATAATATAAAAGATCAATGATCTCTACCTGAATCATTTCCTTGATAAAGTGCATATGGATCTCTATGTGTTTGGTTCTCTGATGATGAACTAGATTCTTCAAGATTTGGATAGTGCTCTGGTTATCACAGTAGATGACTGATAGCTTTTGAAATAGAGCACCAAAATCAATGAGAATATTTTTAAGCTAAATAGCCTCAGTAGTGGCATTAATATCACCATGATATTCAGCCTATGTAGATGAAAGAGCAATAGCATGCTACTTTTTGCTCTACCAACAAATGGGGCTAGATCTGAAGTGAATGCTATAATCACAAGTGGACTTATGATCATCATAATCACCAGCCCAATCAGAATCTATGTATCCCATGAAGTCTAAACTTGTACCTATTCTATGGTGAATCTTGTATTTGATAGTGCCCTCAATGTAGCTCAAAATGCACTTGGCAGCTCTCCAATGAAGCTCATGTGGTGTCTGTATAAAATGTGAAACCATGCCAACTACATATAAAATGTTGGGTTGTGTATGAGTCAGATAGATGAGGCTGCCTACAAGTTGACGATACAATGTGGCATCAACTAAGAGAGTGGAACAATGAACCTCAAGTCTAACTCCAGATAAAAAAAGAGTAAGTGCAGGCCTACAATTAGTCATGTGAAATTGAGATAACAAGTCCATGACATACTTGGGTTGTGAAAGTGTAATTCTAGAAGAAGACTGTGCTATCTAAATCCCAAAAAATAGTGCAATAGGCCCTTGTTTGTCATAGAAAACTTGTCATGAAGTGCAGTCTTAACACTGCTGATGATAGATGTTGTGCTCCCTATAACAGTGAGATCATCAACATAGAGCACTAAGTATAATAGTGAATCCTCTTACCATAAAATATAGACATTTGGATCTGAGTGACATTTCAATAATCTAACTGAAAGAATAAATGTATCCATCTTAGAATACCAAGTCTTGGGGGCTTGTTTTAGACCATAGAGAGACTTCTGCAAGTGGCACACCAATGAAGAATCCTGAATGAACCCCTATGGCTGCTCTATATATATCTCCTCATGAAGATCCCCATGAATAAATATGCTCTTCACATCCATCTGATGTACAACCCAACCATGATCTGCACCAATAGCTAATATTAATCGAATGGCATTCATCTTAGCAACATGCACAAAAGTTTTTGTATATTCAATGCCTTCCAATTGAGAAAAACCTTTGGCCACTAAGCATGCTTTATACTTTTCAATATTTCTATTCATTGCAAACTTAGTCTAATATATCCACCTACATCATATTAATTCTTACCTTAGGAAGAAGAATAAGATCCCAAGTGTTATTCCTAATCAATGAGTCATACTCTTCTTCCATCATTGAATCCCACTCTACTATCCCTATGGATTCTTAAAAAGATTGTGGATCAGAAGATGTGGTAAAGTAAGAATGTGGAAGATCATGTTGTGACCATGTTCTTCTTCTATCAAATGGATCCCTAACAAGAGGGTCAGTATCCTCCAAAGTCTATCTACCCCATAAAGGCATTAATGGGTGAGGATCTAGAGGAGGAGGAGGAGAAGGAACATGATCTATTAAACCCTATTGGGGAGGTATTACCTTATCATCCCTGTAAGTAGATGAAGTAGGAGTATCATCATCACCATTATTTGATTCTTCTAAGGAAGAAGAATGAGAAATGTTAGAAGATAAATCTAAAGGACTTTCTTCAAATTAAATACTTCTCATTATAATAACCTCATGTGAATCTAGATCAATGAATCGATGTCCCTTAACATGATTAGGATATCCCATAAATATGCAAGTTCGGCTTTGTTGTTCTAAAGTGTGATGCTTGTTGAAAGGTATGTAAACCCATGTTGGATTGTTGAAGACTCTGAAATGATCTAATACTAGGTTTCTATTGCACCAAGCTTTAAGAGGTGTTATCCCCTTTAAATTTTTGTGAGGAACCCTATTCTGTATATATGTAGCACAATTAATTGCTTCTACCCAGTACTCAAGTATTAATGATTTTGCATGAATCATACAACTTGCCATCTCTTTTAAGAATTTGTTCTTCCTTTCTACTACACCATTCTGCTGAGGTGTGTATGCAACTGAATACTGAAGATTAATTCCTTTAAGAGCATAGAATTATTCAAACTTATTCACATATTCCCTCTTATTATCTGTGTAAAGTATATTGACATAATTCTCATATCATTTCTCTGCTAGAGCTTTACACTCTATAAATCTATCAAATACTTCATTCTTGAGTTTCAAAAAATAAACCCAAGTATATCTAGAATAGTCATCAATAAATGGGAGAATATAACAGGTTCTACTAAAAGACAAAGTAGGTAATGGACCCGATAAATCACTATGAACAAGTTCAAGGACTTGTGTAGCCCTCCAAGCCTTCCCTTTATCAAACTTATCCTCTGGATGTTTGCTTAAGGCACAACCATGCCATATACCCCATAAAAACTAAATATGTGGAAGTCTTATAATCATCTCCTGCTAACTAAGCTACTATAAATAGTGATAGTTCAGATGACCAAACTGCTCATGACATAGCTTGCTCACTGAATCATTGTGTGAGAGCAAAGTTGTAGAGGAAGACTGAGGCATAAAGTGGGAGAATGAATAAAGTCAATCATTATTGTCAACTTTTTCCACTACAACTAAGGCAGTATCCTCTAATTTTTTAATTGAAACAGAATCAGGTGTGATCTCAACTTTCCTACCAATATCAAAGTGGGTGATTTGGTAGATAGAGAGAAGGTTAGTTGATAATTTTGACATATAGAGGAAATCCTTAAATACACTACTATCAATATCAAATGTACCTTTTCCTATGACATCTACCTTAAAATCATCATCTATGAGAATATGAGGCAAGGAACTTGATTCTAATCCAAAAAATTATTCTTGATCAGAACCCATATGGTGTGAAGCACTTGAGTCAAGTACCTATGACTTGGAAGAATTTTCCAGTGTAACTAGTGTCATAGCTTTTCCTTTCCCTAAATTTGAAGGAGTGGAAGAATCCTTTGAAGAGGATTGATTGATATTCTTCTTCTTGAAAAGACCCTTAAGGTCATCAATCTCTTCCATCAATCTTGTTCACTATGAAACCTCTTTTTGAAACAATGGTAAGAAGTGTCAGTCCTTTTTTGTGAATTCACTTTCTTATTAGTGGATTTATAATCTCCTTGTGAGGAAGATTGTTGCCCTTGATTCTTCTTTTTGTGACTTATTATAATTATTCTACTTCTTTTTATTTAAACTTATATTTGATGATGATATTGAAACTTAATTATGCTGAGGTTGACTTGAAATTAGAGCTTGAGATATGGATGACTTGATTAGACCTATAGCTATTAACTTTTCTTCTTCAATCAAAAGAATCTTAGAGAATACCTCAAAGATGGGCATTTGATATGTTGTGCCCAATGTGAGCCTATGAGTCTAAAAGCTAGAGACAAAGGATGAATATTCAGGACCTAATTTGTGTAAGGCATTGAAAATCAATTAAATATTCTATTTATCAATTTTACATTTAGAAAGTTGTGCTCTAAGATCTATGACTTTAGTGATGTAGTCTTGTATTGTAGCATAATTTTTAAGATCCAAACTAATGAGTTCATTGTCAATTTTGTAACCACGAACCTCATCTATTTTGCCAAATAATGATGTTAATTTATCCCAAGCCTCTTTTGGAGTTGTACATTTTTCAAAATGGAAATTCAAATCTAAAGATATATAAGACCAAATGCATCCAATTACCTTAGTAGTTTCAAAGAGAAAGTGTTGTAACTCTTTTGCATCAGTAAGTGGAGTAAGAAGATTTGTTAAGTAAGGCATATATCTTAGCATCATTAATGCATTCCAAATATTTTATTTCTATGTGTTATAGTTGTATTCTATTAATAGTGAAAACTTAGGATTTTCTATGATGTAATTAGAAATAATCCATCACAAAGTAGAAATCAAAGTACAAAACACACCATAAAACCCTCCTAAATTACTTAGTTTTATCCCACTCAGTAATTATTTGTTGGCACTTTATAATTGAGTGTAGTTACAAGGTTGGATTATAATTTTTATAATTTATAAAAAATTCAATTAGACCCTCTAATCTTAAAGTACAAAAAATATGCACTTTATTCTAAAAATTTCTATACCAATGCGTTGTGTTCAAAAAAATTAAATTTAAAAAAAAAGGGACCTCAATACGAGGTCGTATGTTAAATTTATAAGCCTCTGATATTATAGAAATGAATATGGGCAAGAGATGTTGTATAAAAATTTGAATTCTAAAAAAATCTAAACAAATCTAAAAAAAATGAAAGTATAGCAATGAAGAGCACAAAATTTTAAATTATTTCAAAAAAAATTACTCAAAAATACCTCCTAATATTCAAATGGCAGGATCCTAAAGTTTCCCTTTCAAATCTACATACTGATTTATGAGACCTGCTTTAAAAAAAAATTGTCCTACACAATCCGTACTGTCGTACCTAAGAGCAAAAAAAATTTGCCTTCCGAGTAACTATGTCTAAATTTGACAAATTTTATATAGATCTGTAGGTTTTGATGCCTTTTAAACACAACCGTGAGGTCCATTTTACTCAGAAATACTTTAATTTTTAGGTACCCACTAGATTTGGGTATGGTGCTTCTAAATCAAACCCTTGCGAATTTTGCCTCTTGTGCCCAATTTGGATAAAATTGTAAATAATTTTGACTATATTGGGCACTTTAAACTCAATGGTGAGCTCAAAACTTCTCCACAAAGCTCTAATTTATGCATGTTTATAAAATCAAAAAACTAATCATATATCTAGTTATTTTTCTTTTGAATATTTAGTAATCTACATATTTAAGATAGTTTTGGTACCATGTTAGAATTAGCTACAGGGTCTAATGAATCTAATAAAAAGCATAAACAAAAGATAAAATAGTAATAATAATAAATAATAATTGTATATCTAAGATAATAACATAAATGAATAAATAATTCAAATATGATGAATTACTCTGATAATTCAATATTAATCTGATGTAGAATACACAAATAGCCATTGTTTATATAAAATAAGGTGTGCAAGATAAAGATTAGGGAACTCATACATCACGTGCTGTTAAACTGATATCTGACTACATGAATAGTGGAGTAAAACTCCACACTAGCAAGATATATGTATAACTTATGTAAATTATCAACATAAGTTGACTAGTTCAGCAATTTTATCCTATCTTACCCTGAATAGTGGAGTGAAACTCTACTGTAACAAGATAGGTGTCTAAGTTGACTACTAGCTAAACAAGTTTATCTTATCTAGTGAATTATTAATAAACATAATAAACTAATTACAATAAGTAATTAGTGCACCAATCTAAATTAAAAATACAAGTAAATACAATAAAGCAAATAAATGCATCAACAACATGTAATTAGACCATAACAACATGATATGCATTCATCATAAAATATAGCTGAAATAACAAATTAAAATGTGTGTAATGTAAACATATACACCATAGCAATGTAATCATGTAACTTAATCAATATCCTATTGTCTCATAACAACATATAGCTCAAAGCTTAGTTAAAAATAACCAAATCTAAATTTGTCAACTATAAATATCTATGGATAATCAAATAGTTTGCTTAACAAAGAATCATGATGTAACATCCTTCCCTCTTAAAGCTATTCATTGTCTTGAATAAATATTTTTCAAACATAAATTTTGAATTAAAATCATTGTTTAATAGAAAAATAATATAGTATAATAGTATCTAATCAAGAAATAAATGTAAAATTCACTTGTAGAACTTATCATAGTTCTTCCAAGTAGTATTATTCTTAGAATATTGGTCTCATAAGACCTTGCTCTGTAACATCTACCTATTATGCAAATAAGTTTTGCAAGTGTCACTTACTCTAAAGGGTTCCATCATGACCACTCCAGAGTCTAGAATAGGCAAGACAAGCCTACATACCATAGGACTTACCACTTCTAATACCTCAAATGGTCTTGCATACCTCAGTGAAAATTTCACTAACTTTCCCAAAAGCACATGAGATCATCATAAAATATAAAAATAAATGGCCAATGAGAGTTCCACAAAACCTTCCATCTCCTCTGCACATCTCTTTAATCTAGAGAGTGTTTCTCTCATCCCAAAAAAAAGTGTTTAGGGAACCTGACAAGAATGGTGTGTATAAGTTAATACTATCACTACTTCACTTACCTCTAGATAAGTATAACATGTCAATATTATCACTACTCCATGGAGCTCCAAACAAGTATGACAATGAATAGGAACTAAAAATACTACATTTCAAATGTATACAAAATTAAGGAATAAACATTCCATCGTATACATGCGTATCGCCATATGATGATGACCCTTTGACTATGAAGGCATAGACATAGAAAAGTATTTGGAAAAATTAAAATGTTTTATTTTTTGTATAATAAAGCTTTAAAATCTTTATGAAATAAGAGTTGGTTAAAAAACCAACTAACGAGTAAAAACTACCCAACAACTACAAAAACATTAAAAAAACTAATACAAAGATAACTAATATTCTAGATCATAAACCCAACAAACTTCCCCTTGATCCAAAGGGGTATAAAAATACTAAATCAATGAACTATGATTCATCCAAGTAGACTATGCTGCAATTACAACTGGTACACTATGTATCCTGAACTAATCAACACCCTAATCATTCCTGCACTAAATTAAAACAAGATCACGTTCTATCTAACTAAATCTATCCTCACATAAAATATGTCTAATAGGTGATTTCCTTAGTACTGTGTATGGCACATCTCAAACTGATGTCCTAAAATTGTCAACATTTTTCATAGGCCTTTGCTCAACACTAACAATGCTATCAAATCAATGCTGACTCATATCACAAGTACCAATGACTGATTGAAAACCAATATGAAATATCTTCTCCCCTATTAGGTGAGAGGTGAGAAGCCATGAAACAAATAAACTAAATACAAATCACTGAAATGCTCCACATCAAATATCATATCAATATTAGATCTATGAAAGTAAAGTACATAAGCTAAAAAATATTACTACATCAAATCCCAATCTTGAGCCTAGCAGCTCACACAAAATAGGTGTGTTACCATCTCAGAATATATAATCATCAACTACAGAGCAAAAAAATTTATAGTCATACCATCCATCAGAAGAATAGCCAGTAGAGGAACTAGAAGAGTGACCAGAGTGATGAACAATGTTTGCTTTTGTCTTCCATCAATGTCGAGAGGACCTCCTTTTGGAGGAGCACTCTATAGAGAGGTGTCCTATACTACCATAATTATAACATATTCTCTCACATCCACTAGAACTAGAGGAATAATATCCACATGAAAAATAATGCATGTGCATGTTTATGGTAATACTCCTACTTTTGAGAACCAGAGTTATTCTATGCTTCAGAAAACCAGAATGATATATATGATTCAGAGAATTAGAATGATCTCTATGTCCAAAATGATGTTTATGTGTGGAAGTGTGCCTCAGAGAGTGTTTCTGTCTTTGAAAGTGATTTAAAAAATATTTTTTGTTATGCTCTTATAATGGGTTACCTATTTTGGTATAGTAAACCTCCTCAGTAGGTTTTTCTTTCTTTACAAATTATCATTCATGTTTAGTGAGCAACTTATAAATTGAATCAAAAGTAGATTTGTTAAGCTTATCACTAAGCTATAACATTTTTAGAAAGTTCTTGTAACTAGGGCTAATGTCATTCAAAACAATATAAATGAGCATTTTATCATCAATAGTGCTATATTCTTATTTCAAATTCTCAATTCATGACACATATTTTAAAACATCTTTATCATCTGTTAATTTCGTGTTGAGCAATTGCATAAGAACATCAATTTTCTTGTAAGCAGGTTGTTTATCATACAAGTATTTTAGAGCTTTCCAAGTTTTTCAAGCTTTAGACTTGACAGCCTTTATGTGAATTATAACTTGTACACTACAAGTTGATTTCAATAAAGCAAGGAAACACTTGTCACATTTATGAAATTTTGTAAGCTTTGTGGCATCGATGGGCAATGTTGGCTATTTTATAACTACTTTTCACAAGTCATTCAAGATTAATGTATTTTTCATGTTCATTGATCATTCCTTGTAATTTTAAGAGTTAAGCGTCTATTTTAAGAAATCAAGCTCACAATTTTAGCCATGGTACAAAATAAAAAAATAAAAAATGTTATCGAGGTTTTGCCTTGATCTTCAAAATAGCTTTCGATTATAAATTTTTTTTGGGACTTATAAAAATATAATACCTTATAACTCATATTACACATTTATTTCTCTATTACAACTTGTCCTTTCATTGCTTGTTTTATCCTTATAACTTCATTTATACAAAAAAAAAGATCAAAAAATAAATTTTGATCAAAAATACATCAATGGGTTTTGAAAACTAGACTTCATGACTGTGACTTAAAAAATAAACTAAAAAAATATTAAAACAAAATAATACAAAGGTAACTAATATTTTGGATCATAAACCCAACATATGACTGAATTTGACAAGTTCATCTGTCAAATTCTAGATTTGATGAGTCCATCTATTAGATCTAAACTCAATAACTATCTAGTCAATGTGAGGCTAAGTAGGATCCACTCTTATCACTTAATAATCATGTTCCTAATTCACCACTCTTCCCTTAGGTATCCACCACCTAATGATCTCCAAAATGTGCACAAGGTTCAATGAATCACAATTCTACAATAATATATTATAGAAAGTAGTAATAAATGCTAAATAATTTTAAGTATACCAGCATACATATAATAAAAAGCATACAATTATTCCATAATTATATTAAGTTACCATTAGCCAAACATAACTAGTATCATATTTCAAAACTTAACCTATTATGTTATATTCATAGTTAATAGGAAATAATGTCAAAATTAACATAACATACAAAGTCCAAGGATGACATCATCCTTACAACCTTATAAAGGTAATAAGCGAGACAATGCCTTCGTGCTTGCTCAATTAGTACATTACAAGTTACAAGTTTATCTCGACCCTTAGATTGGCAAGATGTTCCATACATCCTATAACCCTACTTGCTTTTGATAAAAGATACAGAAATATCTTTTTAAAACAACATGATTTAAGCAAAAGAAAACATTATCAATATAATCAAGGGTATATAATAACATAATGATTATAATCAACTTATAATTCTTAATTTAGAATTAATATAAATTCAAGGTGTGTCACACCACGTGATCTAGGTTTACATGTTAGATAAAGTAGTGACTCTAAAAGGTCACAAGTGGAAAAATAGAAAACTAACATCTTAGCAACAAAATTCTTAAATATCCTCACATGGTAACAAGAAAACATAGCAACTCAAGTTTTCAAATCACTACTCACTTTGCCAATCTTGTATGAGTAGCATCATAATTTGCTTCCATAATTGGAAGAAAAAATTCTAACCACTTAGATGCATCAATCCATCTAATCCTACAACTTCTCTCAATAAGAAGTAGATGACACTATACCATAACAACTCCTAACACATAGGATTTCTCAACCAAGACATCTACACTCTACTAAAAGAAAATTCTCATGGCACTAGGTGGTACCACACTAAAAATGGTCTTATAAAATTTCCCATTCCTAAGATTAATGTATATAAAACACAAAAACTAAAGCACATATACTTAAGTGAGAAGCATCCCATGCTCTTTAAATATTCACGACACAAAACACTTAAGACAGAGGTGACTTGATTAACATGAAAGGATGTAATCATTCTTGAGATGTTAATTTAAATGATCATAAATAATGTAAGAATATCTTGTTCATGACTCAATAATCATGCTATGCACTTACCCATGCCAAACATCTTATATAACCATCACCATTGAGGCACTCGATAAACCAACCCTATAGTAAATCTAAGAGGGTATAAGTGATCCTAAGGGTACATACTATACCACACATATTTCATTATTCTCTTTTTAAATAAACATGCTAATGGACTAATTAGTTCCTAGAGTTTGAGTCATAGCTCTGATACCACATGTAACAACCCCGTTGGGTTAGACATAGATATACGTGATTTTTTTAATCTAACATACATATACTATAAATAAATTATACCATAAAAATATAAGTAGTGATCATACAAAATACTCTAAGTGTGTTAATTGTAAATAACCGCATGACATCTAACAGTCACTGAACACTATCAATGTATGAAAATGCATCATAATACAATCATAGAAAGTAATTACAAATAACCAACCACTGCTAGTACAATACACAACTACTACTATTAATCTATAATAAATAAATAATTATAATTCTTCATGATAATATTTCCAATAATAAATAGAATATAATACAATGTACATAAATAAGATACATGGCTCTCTGAAGCATGAGTTCCTTGGACTCTCTAGTATTTATGGTAATCTCAAGTGTCGTCTCAATAGTAGTATTGTTGTGGGGAGGGAAAGCATCATCTGAGTGCTTTTTCATATCAAATATAGACTAATGATCTCCACACTAATCCCATTAGGGAATGACCTTCCATTCATGGATGAGTAAATAGTGATGGCATGGGAATCCATAGAGATAAGCAAATACTCATTTACTAAATGATTTCTAAAACTAAACATGCATTGTATCATAGAAAATATATTCTATTACAAGATATTATAAAAATATGTAAATCATACTCATGAAATGATATTGTCTTACTAAACATACTTTGGTCAATTTTATAAAAATAATAATTAATAGTGATTTATAGATCAATCAAAATTTATATACACCATTTGATCTGATTACCTTCATCTGGCATTGTGATGTTAGTAAACCAGTGAAGTATGTCTCACCCCTTACTCAATATCAGCAATGTAAGATTGGTCAAATATAATTTAACCATAAGATTCATACAATTTACATCCTACTAGCAATCATATCACATATCATGATAAACATAGAAGTAATCAAAAGCATACATTTATTTCGTTAAACATATGAATGAATCCTACATTATTATCTATCCTAGATTAGAAATAATCACTACGATTTATACCACTCGGGTAAAATACACATTCAACCATAGATTCCAACTACCAAAATTAGTTTTTAAACATATTAAACCTTTTGATAACCCATATTACCATAGTCTAGTATTATAAGACATAACTACTAATTTTTACACAATCAGTCATATAAAGTAGTCTTAAATACATGAAAACATAAGCTTCTATTCAAGCAACTAGATATAACAAACCAAATCATAATTTTTTTGAAATACATAATATTTTATCCTAGCCTTTATTACACTCTCAAAGGTTATATGCATGCATACATAGAGTCCTACTAACTGTCACTAAATATGTTATTCATAGTAATAACTAAGATGCATATATTTAATCAGTCAAATGTAGGTGTGAGTCTAGACATAACAATTATAGTATGCACCACTTGAATATAATATACATTTAATACTATAATTCTCTATGGCATCCCTTAATATCATATTTCTTTGTATATGAACATAACTACATAATTACACAACCAAACATACGATTTTAAGAATCAGCATCTCCCAATCATAAATATTAATCAAGCAAGCATGAGATTATACAACCCAGATATATCCTATATTTAATTGTATACTAATATAACTTATAGATACACCTCATCATGCACTATTATATTTTATATATGTCTAAACACTTGTACCTATCAACACTCTCATATTATGTACTGCACACAAGTATTCAATGGTGAATATATATAAACTAACAGTCAGTCATAGCTTTTTCAGAGGGTTAGATAACACAACCAATTTATCTTCGTATGAACATAACATAATAATTAATTAATCTTCAAGGAGACTATTTCATAATGTTATAGTTTCGATCCTTCTGACACTTTATGACTCATTTAACCATTCTTTTAATTATAGGTATATTTTATGTATATGATTACTTATACATCAGAATAGGTACACATAAGTTTTCACTACTGTATGTATATATTCCAATAGTCATTTTAATCAAAGTCTTTATAAGATTTCAACAACCATTATAATTATACACTCAAATTAACAGATTGAGTACTAATTTTAATAGACTGTCTATGTATATAAATTACTTTTCTCAAGCTAGATTGACATCAAATAATCATATGGATATCTCATCATGACTTAGAATATATACCATCTCTTTATTAGATATCATACTGAGTATACGGATAATATATATTATCCACAGATAAGAAATATTGATTTTCATGTTACTATAATAATAAAGTGGGTTCCATAATGAACATTAAACCCCTAGTTCTCTCCTCTACTACATAATCAAAATATTTTATTCTCTAGTTATTATAATAGTCTCACAGCTCACTACATGGACATCCGAAATGTTTTTCCAATAAATATCTTGTTTCATCTAGTTATTATACAAGTCTTTTATGAAGTTGTAGTTTAAGACTATTAATAGGACCTGAACCTCATAAAATTACCATCTTTTCATCTTTTTACATCCTTCTTCTGAAACTTAATATTTTACTTCTTTTATTAGATGTAATTTTCACAATAATCTATGTTGGTATATTTTACTCTATTTCCTTTATTCTTATGATAATAAACCACACTTTACTATCATTATATCCCTTTTTCCCCTTTGTCACATGTTTTGTGATTTGAAGCAATTAAAATTGTTCCATGTGTCATTCCTCTTGATTTCCAAATTTACATTTAAATATATTTATTTTGTTAACCAAAACATGGTAACATAAAGATAAATTAATGGACTCAAAGTTATAACAAATTCTTAGTGAATATTAAACATGTAACACATATATGGGCATAGGGCTTTCGTAGGCTCAACTCCAACTCCACGGATAGCGCTAAGCACATATCTTGATTTGATTAGATTAAAATTATAGAACTAGTATCATTGTCTATCTAATGATAAGTGTTGAAACATCTTATTAGAGATCATCAATATCTATGAAGAGTAAGATAAGTTCTAGCTGATAAAAGTATAATACTATTATCATTTGAATTATTAAGTCCAACAATATAAGATGTTATACATAATGTTGTCCTATATGAGAAAATTGATACCCTTTAATGACTTTGGACATACTCCACTAATTTATTATATATGGTGAATATGTAAATTACAACGCAATATATACATGCAAATTACAGATCATAATATATATACCCAATATAATATATATTTAAATTGTCAATATGCATATCGTCCCCCCCAAGACAATGTTTTGTACCATATGATAATTATAAATCGTTGCTCTCTCAATAATATAAATTTAATCTTCTTGCTTACTAAATATTTATAGCGACTTAAAGACGGGTTAACAGCACTAACAAATGATTATAACAACTCATCCATAGGTAATAAAAATAGTAATAGTTTATTGTTTGACCAAAAAGGCACCATGATTGATTTCTCTTAAGGTAAACTAAGCCATTTACATCCACTGAATATTCAAAATTAGATCGACATATTTTACTTATATTATATACAGCGTAAAATCACTACACTATTATATTCAGAGTATTATCATCATAAAAAACTCAATGATCCTATAAACCCCAACAATTTTAAATACTTTGAAACAAATTGCTTTTATTCTGGAAGAACATATAATTATGAGACATATATAAATCCAACATTGAGATTCTATCAAGATCAATAATTTATCTCTGTCCTTTTTAAATTACAGAACTATGTAGCATCGTACAAAATCTAAGAATTCCAGTGCAAATTTCTTGGTATGGGATCTAGTCTAATTATTTGGTAAGGAGCTTGTAGATAATAGTCTATAAATACTTATTAAAAACACAATATTTGTTACCAAAATTATTGGGTTTAAAATAGCTTGCATTTTTTTTATCTATGCTTATTAATCTAGATCATAGATAAGTCACTGAATATGTCTAAGTTTTATATGCTTCTCTCTGTTAGTTATTTATACATAAATCATCGTAGTTTTCTCCATAAGTAAAATATATTTGTAATGTAACTATAAGTGATCAACTAGTATTAACTAGATGTTTCCATGATCATCTATATACAATCCACAAGTGTATCAAAATAAATTGATAAATATTATGTATTTGACAGTAAGGAGAGAAGATCAAAGAATTAATTGACATCATAAAACTTTCAAAAGTTCTTCAAATGGTGCAAAAGAATCCAAATGATTAGAGACTACCTGTGCTTGAGTCATTTGGCATCTTGGAAGAAGACCATGAGTTTTACCTCTCATTAATCCAGATCTACACTCTAAAATACATCTCCTTGCCTTACTTCCATGCCCCTATCCCTGTATTGCACCTTCCTCCTATCTATTCCCACTCTATGCCGCGTTGACTTATTTTAAACTTGTTTTACTTAGCTCTCTCTCTCTCTCTCTCTCTCTCCATAATAGGATTATGCTTTCTCTCATTTTTTTAACTTTATTATGTGTTTTTATTTACTTTTTATTTCTTATTTTAATCCAGAGATTTTCTTTTATTTTTTTACTTCCTCTTTTTCCTACTTATATTCATTTGTTAGAGTATATTTATTAATTAAATTAACTTCTCTAATGCCATACTAATTTAATAATAAACCCATTAATCAATAAATTCAAATTTATTCTAATTATATAAATTAAAAAACACTAATGGCTATGATTATGACTAGCATGCAATCATACAAGATGAGTTCCAAATAACCATGAAGCTAAACTAACTATGTGCAAGCAAATTTAAATGTAACCATCATGAAACACACTACACTAACCATTATTTATGCATCTAACATGTGTTAGTTATTGTGGTGTGTGTAGGGTTCTAGTCAATTTCTCTATCATCCTCTATTATTTCTATCTACGTCACCCTCTCTGATAATACTCTTCCTCTGTCACACTCTAAGAGATGAGTTCTCCTATTGTTAGGGTGTGGAGCTAAAAGCTTCACCAAGGAGCACACTTTAGCAGTTCAGGTCTACACAGACACCGGCGTCGGTCAGGAGCGACCGACATCGGTCAGGTGCAGTTGCAGAGGCGCCGACGTCGGCAGTGGGTCGGCCGACGACGGTCACAGGCAAGCAGGCAGGAACTGACATCAGTTACCTGTGTGTCCAGAAAGCTATTTTCGAGTACAGAAGCGAGTGTTTGCATGATGAGTTTGAGTTGTAGTCTTAAGCTCGCGTCTCTATTATTAGCAATATTATTTTTAGAGCCCTTGTTCAAGTGGCTTAACTGTTTGTTGTAAGTGCATGCTCAAGTTTCCTAATTCTATATGTAGGAAAGATCTTCTTAGCTTAGTGTGTTGAATTGTATGAGTAGAACATTGTGAATGTTTGAAGGACAGTACAGAGTTGTATCAATCCAGGTTGTTGGAATTGATTGTACTTGAGAGAGAGAGAGCTCTTGAGGAATAGAGATCTAGTGAGAGATCTTGTGCATCTGAGAGAGATGTGGAAGAAAGAAGTTTCTTCAATTGTATTCCTTTTGTAAAGAGTTTTAATACAAGTTTTCAGAGTGGTTTCTTGTATCTCTTGTTCTGTGTTATTTATCATTCTAGTTACTTATCTATCTGATTCATTTCCGTGTTTATTGCTTTCACAAGTGTAATCATTGTTGGTTGATCCCCAACAACTGGTATCAGAGCTCAGGTTCACTAACAAGTGGTTCAGATCTGTGTAGTGTGTATTAATTACAGGTTGCTCACAGGGGTTTCTGCAAGGATTTCTGTTTGAGTGGGAGAAGCAATGGCAGAAGAAAGTAAATTGAGAATGGAAAAGTTTAATGGCAAGAACTATCAACATTGGAGAATGCAGATAGAGGACTATCTGTATCAGAAAGATCTTTACTTATCGTTAGGTGGGATTGCAAAGAAGCCCAAGGACATGGAGGATGAAGAATGGGAAGTTCTTGACAGAAAGGCTCTGGGGTCTATAAGACTGAGTCTTGCATCCACTGTGATATCTAATTTATCACAGGCAAAAACAATGGTAGAGTTAATGACTACGTTGGCAAATTTGTATGAAAAACCCTCAGCTTCTAATAAGGTATATCTTATGAAGCAGTTATTTAATTTGCATATGCAAGAAGGTGGATCTGTATCTAATCACCTGAATGATTTCCATGGAATTGTTAATCAATTGAGTTCAGTCAATATTGTATTTGATGATGAAATAAAAGCTCTTTTAATATTATGTTCTTTGCTTGAAAGCTGGCATGGCTTGGTAATGGCAGTTTCTAATACTGCATCTGCTTCGAATATTTTAAAAGTAGAGGATGTTGTTAGTGTTATCTTGAATGAGGAAATTCCCAGGAAAAGCACAGAGGAAACATCAGGGAATGCTTTAAATCTCGAGAGCAGGGGGAGGCAAAAAGAGAAGAGCAAGAGGAGATCAAGATCTAAGTCTAAGGGGAGAGGCAGATCCAAATCCAGAAATGGCAGGAGGCCACAATGCTGGAATTGTGGAAAGATGGGGCACATAAGCAGAGATTGCTGGTCATAGCCTAAGGAGGACAATCAACACGAAGGAAAGGAAGAGGCAAAGGTTGCAGGTATTGCACAAGATGCTCTAATTTTCTCTTTGCATAATAATATAGAATCTTGGGTATTAGATTCTGGTGCACTTTCCATGCTACCCCTAACAGAGAATATTTCAGTGACTATATCCATGGAGATTTTGGAATAGTGTACTTAGGAGATGATGAGCCTTGTAAGATTATTGGCAAAGGTAAAGTGCAGCTGAAGATGCAGAATGTCAACACATGGGTGTTGAGAGATGTGATGCATGTTCCTAGCTTGAAGAGAAATTTGATTTCTGCAGGAAAGTTAGGGGATGAGGGTTGTACAGTAACTCTCACAGTAGAATCTTGGAAGGTGACCAAGGGTGCACTTGTTATGGCCAGAGGTAAGAGAGAAGGTACTCTCTATTTATGTAATTTTGTTACTAATATTTCTCCTTCTGTATTATCTACTTCAGATGTGGATGCTAAATTTTGGCACTCAAGGCTTGGCCACATGAGTGAGAAGGGGATGTCAATTCTTAAGTCTAAAGGTAAGCTTTCAGATTTGAAAAGTATGGATCTAGAATTTTGTGAGCATTGTGTGTTTGGAAAATAGAAAAGGGTTAGTTTTCTCAAGACTGGGTCTACTAAGAAAAGGCATAAGTTGCAGCTTGTTCACACAGACGTGTGGGGACCGGCTCAGGTAGCCTCTATTGGAGGATCACAGTACTATGTTACGTTCATAGATGATGCTACAAGAAAGGTATGGATCTACTGTATTAAAAAGAAATCTGATGTTTTTGAGACTTTTAAGATTTGGAAAGCAATGGTTGAGAATGAAATAGGCAGAAGATTAAAGTGCTTGAGATCTGATAATGGTGGTGAGTTTTGCAGCCTTAAGTTCAACTGGTATTGTTATACACATGGAATCCATAGGCAAAGGACAGTTCCAAGGACACCTCAGCAGAATGGAATTGCTGAAAGGATGAACAGAACAATCATGGAGCGTGCAAGATGTATGAGATTGCATGCTGGGTTGCCCTTAGAGTTTTGAGCAGAAGCTGTTGACACCGCAGTGTACCTGATTAACAGAGGACCCTCTACAGCTCTAGATGGTGGAATTCCAGAAGAGGCATGGACAGGTAAAAAGGTAGATCTCTCATATCTCAAAGTTTTTAGTTGTGAAGCCTTTGTGCACATAGATAAGGAAAATAGAAAGAAGCTTGATGCTAAGTCTATGAGGTGCACGTTTATTGGCTATGGCTCAGATGATTTTAGTTTCAAATTTTGGAATCTAGGAACTAACAAGGTAATTAGGAGCCGTGATGTTGTTTTCAATGAAAGAGTGATGTATAGTGATCAGATGAGGAAGCTGAATCAATCTAGGCAGAGCAATGGTGAATTGGACGAAGTGATGGTCCAAAATGAGCTCGTGGAAAAAAGAAATAATCACTTGCAGTAAAACACAGAGACCGACGTCGGCAGGTTAGGAACCAGCGTCAGCAGTACAAAAACTGATGTCGGTCATACAGAGACCGACATCAGCAGAACAGGAACCGACGTCAACCAGGAAGAACCGGCGTCGGCCAGTAACAGGTCTACAGGCGGCCGAGGTCGGTCACTGTCAGAGAATTTGGGTGGACAGCGTGTTGAGAACGAGTCTAAGACACCCATCAAGAGGTCAGAAAGGGTAAGTAAGCCTCCAATTAGATATTCTCCTTCTTTATACTATTTATTGCTAACTGATGGTGGAGAACCAGAGAGTTTTGAAGAAGCATTACAGGTGGAGTCCAAGAGTCAGTGGGAGCGTGGCATGGTTGAGGAGATGGAGTCCTTGAGAGAGAACCAAACATGGGATTTGGTTGAGTTGCCAGCTAGTAAGAGAACACTGAAAAACAGATGGACCTACAGGTTGAAGGAAGGTGAGAATGGACAAATGAGATATAAGGCCAGATTGGTAGTGAAAGGATTTGCACAAAAACCAGGTATTGATTTTGGTGAGATTTTTTCTCATGTTGTTAAAATGACTTCTATAAGGGTTGTATTGTCTTTGGTTGCTTTTGAGGATTTGAATCTTGAGCAGCTAGATGTTAAGATAGCATTTCTTCATGGAGATTTGGATGAGGAAATATACATGGAACAGCCAGAAGGATTTGAGGTCAAGGGTAAGGAGAAGTTAGTGTGCAGGTTGAAGAAAAGCTTGTATGGCCTCAAGCAAGCTCCTAGACAGTGGTATTTGAAATTTGACAGGTTTATGACTGAGCATGGCTACAGTAGGTGTCAATCTGACCATTGTGTATATTTCAAGAGATTTGATAACGGTAGATATATTATTCTATTGTTGTATGTAGATGATATGCTGGTTGCAGGATCTCACATGCAGGATATCTCTGAGCTTAAGGTGAAATTAGCTCAAACGTTTGCTATGAAGGATTTGGGAGCAGCAAAGAAAATCCTTGGCATGAGCATTAAGAGAGACAGAAAAAATCACAGGTTGATATTGTCTCAAAAAGATTATGTGGACAAGGTGTTGAAACGGTTCAATATGTAGGATGCTAAACCGATAAGCACACCTTTGGCTGGACATTTTAAGTTGAGTAAAGAACAATGTCCTAATTCACATGATGAGGTAGAGTACATGAGTAAGGTTCCATATTCTTCCACAGTAGGGAGTTTGATGTATGCAATGGTGTGTACTAGACCGGATATTGCCCAAGCAGTGGGAGTTGTAAGTAAGTATATGGCCAATCCAAGTAAGGAACATTGGAAAGCAGTTTAATGGATCCTTAGATATCTGAGAAGAACCAGCAGTAGACACTTGTGCTATGGAGGTTCAGATACTTCTCTACATGGTTATGTAGATTCAGATATGGCAGGTGATTTGGATGGCAGGAGGAGCACCACAGGTTATGTTTTTACTGTAGGTGGAACGGCGGTTAGCTGGATATCTAAGTTGCATAAGGTTGTTGCATTGTCAACTACAGAAGCAGAGTATATTGCAGCCACAGAAGTTAGCAAAGAGATGATATGGATGACACGGTTCATGGAAGAGCTTGGAAGGGAGCATGGAAGTTGCAGATTGTATAGTGACAGTCAGAGTGCAATCCATTTGGCTAAGAATTCAGCCTTTCATTCAAGAACCAAGCACATACAGCTAAAGTATCACTTCATACAACAGGGATTGGAAGATGGTGAGTTGAAGCTGGAGAAGATCCATACAGATAGGAATCCTGCTGATATGTTAACCAAGCCGGTTACAAAGGAGAAGTTGAATCTTCATTCAACTTCTATTGGTCTTCATGATTGAGTTGAAGATGGAGGAGCTAGAAGATGTTGTTGTACAGGTACTGGTGCAGCTGTTTATCTCCAAGTGGGAGATTGTTAGGGTGTGGAGCTAAAAGCTTCACCAAGGAGCACACTTTAGCAGTTCGGGTCTACACAGACACCGGCATCGGTCAGGAGCGACCGACGTCGGTCAGGTGTAGTTGCAAAGGCACCGACATCGGCAGTGGGTCGGTCGATGACGGTCACAGGCAAGCAGGGAGGAACCGACGTCGGTTACATGTGTGTCCAGAAAGCTATTTCCGAGGACAGAAGCGAGTGTTTGCATGATGAGTTTGAGTTTTAGTCTTAAGCTCGCGTCTCTATTATTAGCAATATTATTTTTAGAGCCCTTGTTCAAGTGGCTTAACTGTTTGTTGTAAGTGCATGCTCAAGTTTCCTAATTCTATATGTAGGAAAGATCTTCTTAGCTTAGTGTGTTGAATTGTATGAGTAGAACATTGTGAATGTTTGAAGGACAGTACAGAGTTGTATCAATCCAGGTTGTTGGAATTGATTGTACTTGAGAGAGAGAGAGCTCTTTAGGAATAGAGATATAGTGAGAGATCTTGTGCATCTGAGAGAGATGTGGAAGAAATAAGTTTCTTCAATTGTATTCCTTTTGTAAAGAGTTTTAATACAAGTTTTCAGGGTGGTTTCTTGTATCTCTTGTTCTGTGCTATTTATCATTCTAGTTACTTATCTATCTGATTCATTTCCGCGTTTATTGCTTTCACAAGTGTAATCATTGTTGAGTCAATTTCTCTATCATCCTCTATTATTTCTATCTACGTCACCCTCTCTGATAATACTCTTCCTCCGTCATACTCTAAGGGATGAGTTCTCCTATGTCAACCTCATAACAAGCAAGTAGTTAGATCATAACAACATGATATACATTCATCATAAAATATAATTGAAATAACAAATCAACATATTCATAATATAAACATATACACTACAACTAACTCATTGTAATGTAATCATGTAATCTAAGCAATATCCCATTGTCTCATAACAACATATATTTCAAAACTTAGTTAAAAATAACCAAATCTAAATTTGTTAAATATAAATATCCACAGATAATTAAATAGTTTGTTTAGTGAGGAATCAAGATGTAACAAAAGTGGAATGCTAAAATTTCCTTTCAAAATTATGTTCCCTGTATGGGATATGAATGCTTATAGCCTAAATGTCACCTATGGTGGATAAGACCAATGCTCATTGGTCTCTCCATTCTACTTCTCACACATGGAATATATGTTTTCAAATAATGTGGATTACTATTCTTTACTTTAAGCTCAAACACTTTGCATGGTGTTTGATGTATAGGGGCTTCTCCTTGGTCATCACCTTGTGCGATTAGGGGTTACTTAGCCCAACTATCTATTTTGTGAATATATAGAGACCCTCATGCACTCGTTTTGGTTTCATAAAAAGGTTTAGATAATCTAAACTTAGATTCATGATTTTTTCAAACCCTTTCGATGGGAACCCTTTTTTTGGGAATATATTCTTTTGAGGGATTGGCTTATGATTCCCACATAATTTTCATAGATTTGACAAGTTTTCATATTTGATCCAAAACTCAAAAGTTTTGATTTACAGATATTTCAAGAACATAAAAATAACACAGTAACAATGAATACTTTGAGAAGAGATGTTTTACTACTTAGAATCATGATACAACTATATGCTTATCTCTGGGAAGAGATGTCTGATCTCCATTTCAGGTTACATCTTCATTTATACATATTTTGAAAGTAGGAGGATGTGGAAGGTCACCAATCTTGAGGGAGATTAAGTGGTTTGATTTCCATGATTTAAAATAATACAGAATTTGAGGAATTACTATTTTTAAAAACTTATTATTTTTAGACTGCACTACTAAAATTAAAATTTGAGGCACTTCCATTAGGTTTTTTGGGTCAAAAACCATCAAGTGGAGATCCATGCCATCTCACCACGTTCTCCTCATTCTTAGCTTTCCAATGGTTCAAATGATGAGTCAATTAGAGCTACGGTGGGAAAGTTATGGCTCTCGGAAGTTCTATCATCAATTGGGGTAGAACCGTCACCCAAATTGTCACCTGAATTGTTGCATGGATTTTGGAAATATATTCTTTTGGGGGATTGACCTATGATTCCTACATAATTTTCATAGATTTGACATGTTTTTATATTGGAAATTATTTTCTTTGTATGGAAAGAAATAAATGCAACTATATTTTCTAGTTATATTGTTGATGACTAGTTTTCTACTTATTAATAAACTATGGTGATTTCTAATGTGTTTATACATATTCAAGTTTAGCGTTATAAAGCGACTTTGGAGGTCTCCCATCTTCAAACCCTATTGGATCAATGGGGCAATGATCCATTTATTGTTTCTCATATTGACCTCTTTAACCTCAAGGTAGGGAAACCAAAGGGGTGGACACCATCAAAGCTGCTCTCATTATTGTTAACACAGTCATGTTTGGAGATCTCCTTCGTATAAGCAATCACCTCCACTTGCCCAATGTGGGGGTGGGGCTCATCCCCTGCATAGTGCATACATTCTTCTATTCTTTCTCATGGTGGTTTGGGGTCCCCACTTACATGTGGAAATGGTTGGGCACCTTCGCCTCACCCTGACAAGTTTTCATGGTTGGCTTTGGTTATTTCTCCCTCTAGATTTGATCCATATGGCTACCAAGAGGCAACTAAGGAGATGATGTAAACAATCGACAATGCTAAAAATCGTGGGAGCCTCGTACTTGAGAGGGAAGACCTTATAGGAGCCGGTTGGGGAAATTTGGATTTAAAAAATATTTGTCATTCATCTCTTTTACATGGTTGCTTAAATATTTTGTTCTTTAATTTAATAGATTGTTCATGTTTTCTATTTGTAGGCCCTTTGGAGGCCTAGAGTGGCTACCATGTGGTGCGCTATCTCACCACTAACCTTTTTTTTTAATAAAAAAAAATGTAGACATATATAAAATGAGTTGGATTTTGAACACCACAAATGATTGTCGTATGTTATTTTTCCAATCATTAATAATATAAACAAATCGAATACGTTGTAACATCCACCTTTTAAACCTTCAAAGATAAAGTTCCAAATTTTAAAAAAAATGTTAAAAAAAAAAAGAAAAAAAAAAAAAAACATGATAAAAAATTAAATAATTAAAAAAAAAACTATTGGTCTCTTTTAAATTTTTATTACTTATGAATTAATTTTAACTTTTCTTACTTATTAATATGGGTTAATTTTATCTTTAAAATCTTCGTTTCTCAATATCAAAATCTCTATTTATATTTTGAAAATAAAAATATAACAAATTTATAATATTAAATAAGCAAACAATTAAATTAATAAAAAAATTAATTAAATTTATACCTAGATAAATAAATATAAACAAATATCAATTCATTACTATTTTTTAACGTAACTAACAATACTTTTTTTTTTCCGAAAAAAAAACTAACACTTCTTTTAAAATAGTTGACCCGTCATCTTTTGCAACGTATTGTATTTAACAATGTTTGGTGGAGATTAATATTCCGTTTACCAAAGTGAGTGATGAGAAGAGAGGCTTAAAATTCTTTGTAATCCCAAATGCTGACAGCTGTAGTTTGTTTATAGGTATAGCCGCAGGTTTCCATTGGGCCCCACTCCGGGACAAACATTGTGCTCATCCGAAATTCTTATAAGTTATAATCTTTGTCAGAGTCGGACTCTGGGTCTAAATTTGATGGCCGTATTAACTTATTTAATTTTCCTAAGCTGTTAAATACAATCAATATTGGGATTAAAAAACTCCTATGCATTGGGTCCTCCCAGCCCAACCCAGCAAGGGCCAAAAAAAAGAAAAAAAGAAGAGAGAAAGAAAGAATAGAAAGAGAGAGAAAGAAAAACGATAAAGAAAGAATATATGCACTGGGCAGACTGACATTTGAAGGGCAAAACTGCCATAAAAAATATTCGTGACTGGCAGGATCCACCGTCAAATTTAGTTCCCTTGCCGCATAATATTAGGCCAGGTCATACGTTGTGATCGTGGGGCAATACCACGAAACAGCCAGCGGATTTTTCCATGATTGTAGCTTTCCAGTTTGTTTATTTAACATTCTTACCATTTGACGAATTCTTGAAATCATATATGTAGGTATATAAATATCTGAGTTCTGTAATCAATTTATACCAAGGTTGGCAATTTCAGAGTGCTGGAACTGTATATACTTACATTTTAGGTAATTTATGCTTTTGGCCTGCTTCACTGTCTCCTCGTTTATACAAAATGGATCTAAGTTCAAATTGTTTTGGGCATTCAAATAAAACTTGCAAAAATTTTCTATGGATTTATCTGTTGTTTTGAACATGCTATAATTTAATGTGGGTGCAGGGAGAACAAAATGGGGCAATTATTTTGCTGTGTAAAAGTGGAACAGTCCACAGTGGCGATGAAAGAGAGATTTGGGCGGTACCAGGAAGTGCTAGAACCAGGGTGCCACTGTATGCCATGGTTTCTTGGGAGCCAAATTCGAGGCCATCTTTCGTTGAGAGTACAGAAACTGGATGTTCGTTGTGAAACAAAGACTAAGGTATGGATGGGTTTTTGCTTTACAAGGATTTTTTTTTTCAGAAACACATTTTTAATATGAGGGTTATTTTGTAATTGTTGTAGGATAATGTTTTTGTGACGGTAGTGGCCTCTGTTCAATACCGTGCCCTTATAGAGAAAGCAAGCGAAGCCTTTTATAAACTGAGCGACACAAGGGGCCAAATTCAAGCATATGTATTTGATGGTAAAATCTATCCCTGAAACCCTCGTTAATTTTAGGGTGATGAAAATTTCATAATTAAGATTACTTTAGTGATGGAATGACCTCTACTTGATATTATGGTTACTCTGTTTTGCTTTGTTAGAGGGTTGGAAAAAATAAATTCTGACATACAAATTCAAATAATGAAAGAGGAATTAGATCTACATGCTTGCCTTTACTCTGTTCACACTTTACTCTTACATGGCTTGTTTTCATTTTTGATTTATAGTTATCCGGTCAAGTGTCCCAAAGATGAACCTGGATGATGTTTTTGAGCAGAAGAGTGAGGTTGCTAAAGCTGTTGAAGAGGAGCTCGAAAAGGTTAGCGATTTCAAACCCATATCATTTCATTGTTGATCTATGTCTTCAGCTGGTTAAGTTCTGCAAAATATTTCCTATATATTACACAAGGTGCATCAAATATTTGTTGCTAAAATTTCTATCATTTGATGGTTCTTCACAATTGTTCTAAAAGAAGTTTGGATATGGTATAATTCAATCTTGTTTTTTTTATTGATTACAGGCTATGTCAAACTATGGATTTGAAATAGTGCAAACACTTATTGTGGATATAGAACCTGATGAGCATGTGAAGAAAGCAATGAATGAGATCAATGCAGGCAAGAGTTCTTCCCCAAACAGAAGTCAATATGAAAATGTATATTTAGCAGTACATCATTCGAATTGCTTGTTTTAGAGATTGTTATCATATACCTTTGCAGTTCATATTTTGTCTCTCTAGTTGGATAATTTTGGCAATATTTTTTTTTCATATCAGCTGCAAGAATGAGGTTAGCAACAAATGAAAGAGCAGAGGCAGAGAAAATTTTACAAATCAAGCGAGCAGAAGGTGAAGCGGAATCAAAGTATCTATCAGGACTAGGTATTGCTCGACAAAGGCAAGCAATTGTGGATGGGCTGAGAGAGAGTGTACTTGCATTCTCAGATAATGTGCCTGGCACAAGTGCAAAGGATGTGATGGATATGGTGTTGGTGACACAATATTTTGACACGATGAAAGAGATTGGAGCACATTCCAAGTCTTCATCAGTCTTCATACCCCATGGACCTGGTGCAGTTCGTGATGTTGTTCAGCAGATCAGAGATGGATTGCTTCAGGGATCGCATGCTCAGTAATCATTGTGATTCTCCTGTCAATAAAATCAGCAGCAATAATCAAGTTCGGAAATTCATATTGTTTTAAGGATTTCAAAAGACATGGTTCCTAGCTTTTCTTATTTTCAATGTTTATATGCATTTTGTACTGTCTTTTACATTTTCTCTGTTAAGTTCATAAACATGGAGCAAATTTTATACAATGTTTCTTTTCTTACACTTCTGAGCACTGGTACTTCATGTAATGCTGATTTTAGAAAATTAGCATATATATTTCTGATTTTGAATCCATTATTGTTTTAGTGCTATGCTTGTTATGTTTATAAGCAAAATGAGATTAAGATCAAAAGCTTTATGCTCTCCCAACACCTCCTTCCTAAAGCCAGAAATCTCTTCCCCTCATACCGCAGATGTGATCCCAGTCCTCCTCCTTGGCGGCCTCATATCCCTTCCCCTCTTCCTCACCAGCTATCCCTAATTTGAAAACCGCTGTTTCAAATAACAGTCCTATCCTCGCCAGGAACTTCAGAAATTTCTGCAATATCATGCCCATTGCCCGATCAAAATGTCAACCTTTCCCTTAAAAAAATAAACTAATGCTTGCTATCTCAAAATGAAGAATCCATCAAAGGTCTCGTTTGACATTGATGAAATGTAAAATAGTCTAGGTTCATGGGAGCTTACCAAGTCCCAAAACTCTTAGGATATGGGTGCAAAATAACTAGAAGCCCCACCCCTGTTTGTGGACATCTTCATTGTGCCAAAAGGATTTAATGGCCATGTTCAGCTCAACACAAGAAAGAAGCTTTTCAATGTGGTATTTGAACTAATTAGGGCTTTTTAATGTGCCCCAAAAATACAACCTCAATTTTTCTTTTTGGGGGTGCACTTTCATTTTTAAGTAGTCGACTTCTTAATGTTTGAGAGTAAAACAAGAAGCTGAAATAAACATTTCCACCAACACTTCCTAGTTTACGTTTTTTTCCAATGCAATGCCTTCAAACAGTTTTAACATTATCAGTTTCCTTTGAGCCTATCTGACTTTAAATTGACATTGAATGATCATATCTGATTCCATTTTGTTTTTTAATTCAAATATGTCAAAGTTGTGGGGTAATCAACTATACTTGCAACATTGTGTTTGAATCCCCTAAAAAGATCATCTCAATCTACCCGTTAATCCCCTAAAAAGATCATCTCAATCTACCCGTTAGCTTTAAGTTATGTATGGATCAATATTTTAATACAAGTCAAACTTGTTACCATTTCCCTTATCCATTAGTCTATTTATTAGTTTATAATTTAGGGCTTAAATTTGATGGCTCTATGGATGTGTTTACGTTTGTTAAGACACAAATTTTAGGTAAACTATCAAAAACTATAAAAGATTATTATATATATATTCTCTAATATTTCCTCCTATGAATTATTTGAAAGACAATGTTGAATAAATAACTGTTATAAAAGAAAATCATGATAAACAAAGTCAACTATCAAATTTAAATCCTGATTTATATATCATTTATACAAATGAATTTTCATTATTACTAATATTATATACATCACATATATTATTACCTTTCAACATTTTATTTGAGAATACCTCAAATGTTCAAGTAACCATTTGTGATCAATATTTGAAAGGAATTTTAATTTATATCAATTAATTTTAGTCCCATACTTGAATACCGTGAGTATTGATATCCTTTTAGAATCCTCATTTCATCAAATATGATCATATTCATAAGAATATGGGCTTATAGTATTGTTGTCTATGGATTTATAATTATGGAAATTGAATTTTCATATTGTTATTATTGGTTTTTAACCAATGGGATATTGGGTTCCAGTAATGTTATTATTTATTCAAATTTGTATGATTTTAAATTTTAATAAAGTTATTATTGGACTCAAATATAGTTATTATTGGATTTCAAATTTTAATGTCAAATTAGATTTTAATTATATCTTACCAGATTTTTCACATTTAAATTCATGTTTAGGAGAAATCAACCAATAATTGAGCATGGTCCAATAGTTGAAAGGGATTATAATGTGACCTCATGGTTGTCATGGTATTACCTAATAATAATAATATAGTAATATAATAATATTTATCTTAATTTTACCATATATTAATTAATCACATTACGACATGAAAGATTTATAAATATTAGTGCCACATTGTAAAACATATTTACTATCATCATGTATAAGTTTTAGACAACATGTCCATTGCCCACAATAGTGTCCATTGAATGTAAAACATACTTGTCATTAATATTTGTATCTTGTATAGAATGGGCATGTGCCGATTCTACAATTCTAGATAAGAACATAGGACTTTGTTGCTCATATTATCAATTTAGAAATTATTCTTATCTCAATGTATAGAATGAACATGTGCCCATCCTATCGTAGATAAGAATATAGGTCTTTGTTGTTCATATTATTCCTATCTTATGTAGAATGACCATGTTTTTGTAAAACTAAAGTGGTTGCCACATACATTAATCATAATTTCAAAAGTTCATACCTTATTTACCAAAATATGTGAAATAATTAATTACTTCACATCCACAATGATGTGTTTTAAATCAAGGTTCACATTTACTATCACGCCACATAGTACAGGATATCTTCACAGTTACTAGACCGGTCACAATCTAACTTATGTGAAATCCATCGATTAACATGTCTACAAAAACCCCTTTTAATGTAAAGTTAAGATGTGCTCTAGGAGAGTCCATGGCTCTATGACCCTGTGATCCTCTTCTGAAAGCTATTGTATATTTATTTATTTTGTGTAGGGAAGCCACTGATGTGAAGAAAAAATAGAGCAAAGATAAAAGTTAAACGGGGCCACAAATTGTAAATAAAGTCATTCAAAGTTGTCGAATCCAAACCTAAACATAAATTAATTTCCTTGTAGTTCAACACTTTACACCCCTCCCCTTGCTTAACTAGCTTTTGTAACTTGTAGACTTAACGTACACATCAACAAGAATCAACACCGAAACTTATGGTGCACCGCTAATGGCATATCTCCCATAAAATCAACTAGAATAGTGTCAATAACTATAATTTTTTATTAAAAAAAAAATCACATGATTAAACATTAATTAAAATATATTCTTAATTGCTAGACAATTATGAAAACTAATTCTTTGAAATAAATAATGCTCTTATACTCATATTTAATAAACAATACCATTACATTATTAAGGTTTTAATGTATGTTTTCTACATAAATGAAAAATAATTCAATGAAATAAATATCAATCTTGAATTCATATTAAACAATAATACAAACGTAAAGTCAAGTTATTGGAGCGTGCTTTGGAATAGAATTTTGAAAAAAACACATCTTAGGGCAAGATGATATGACATATTAATTTATAACTTTCAATAGTTTCACTTTTAAGCATTCATTACCCTGTTCGAGTAGTGCAAGGTATGATTCAATATCCTCATGTCCTTTTTTAGGTATATTAATCAATCCTCCTTTCCATATTTTTCGTGTTCATGCCCATATGATGTTATCCACATAAATGTCTTGATTAATTTTGTCTTATCTGTAAAAATGTGTGACCACTCAGAAATGTTTTAAGGAGAGATAAAGTGGACTAAATGTTTCAACAAATCCGTGCATTTTGTTAATACCACCTTGAGAACAATATAGACCTCCATGATTGTAGATTCCTAATGACCCAAACCTAAACTTAAAATATTTTTCTTGTAGTTCGACGTGTCACAAACCTCTTCTTCCTACATCAGTAACTTTTGTTGTGTTTTTAAAATACATATAAAATTTGGTGTGAACCTTGAAAATTACGGTGTTGCATCAATAGTATCGCATCTCCCATAGACTTAAGCAGAACAATGCTAATAAATGCAAACTATTCAGAAAAAATTTAATTGCATAGTATATTAATCAATCCTCCTTTCCATATTTTTTGTGTTCATGCCCATATGATGTTATCCACATAAATGTCTTGATTAATTTTGTCTTATCTGTAAAAATGTGTGACCACTAAGAAATGTTTTAAGGAGAGATAAAGTGGACTAAAAGTTTCAACATATCCATGCATTTTGTTGATACCACCTTGAGAACAATATAGACCTCCATGATAGAAGATTCTTGATGACCCAAACCTAAACTTAAAATAATTTCCCTATAGTTCAACGCGTCACAAACCTCTTCTTCCTACATCAGTAACTTTTGTTGTGTTTTTAAAATACATAAAAAACTTGGTGTGAACCTTGAAACTTACAGTGTTGCATCAATAGTATCGCATCTCCCATAGACTTAAGTAGAGCAATGATAGTAAATGTAAACTATTCAGAAAAAATTTAATTACATAGTACTTGAACATTAATTGAAATATATTTTAGCTCTGCGCAATTATGAAAAAATAAATTCTGAATTAAATAATGATCTTACACTCATCTTTGATAAACAATATAGTTACCTCGTTAATGAGTCAATAATAAAAAGCTTGAATAGAAGCTGGGCTAAGAAGCTTGAATAGAAGTTGGTCAAATAGAAGCAATCAAAATTAATCTTCAATTCATACTAAACAATTATGGTATAAATGTAAGGCTAAGTTATTAAAGTTTGCTTTGGAATAAAATTTTCAAAAAACCCACGTCTGAGGGCAAGATGATAACACATATTAATCTATGACCTTCAATAGTTTCACCTTAGCATTCATTACACTGTTCAAGTAGTGCAAGGTAAGAAACAATGGTCTCATGTCTTTTTTCAAGAACCTTACTCCTTACCCATTTTTTTTGTTGTCTATGCCCATATGATGCTATCCGCATCAATGTCTTGTTTATTTTTGTTTGATTTGATCCATGTTTTATTAGGCATCAAATAGTTCTGATATAATGCTTTACCACCTTCTCTCCCTAAGGGTTTCTAATATTGAATCCTCATCTTTGTAACCACATTCTCCTATTCTAGTTTAAGGTAAATATCCCCATATGCCCTTCCCATCCATATCTTTTAATATTCATTTGTTGGTCGTACTAGAATCATATGTTACACATACACATCCATCAATGGATTGAATGCTTGTTTAGATCTTCCACAAATAGGTCCATCATAAATATCATCATTACTTTGGATATGTTGATTAATGTAGTCTTACCTGTGAAAATGTGTGGCTCTCATTATTTGGTCATATATGTCATTGTCTTATATTTTATGTGGCAAAAAATAAACATCTGACATCATTATGCAATTTACAATCCAAAGTACACAAAATATTTTCCCAATATTTTATCTTTGGAAGTCAGTAATCTTTACCTCCACATGTTGTACTTTTTTCCCAATGTTCAATATAAGTTTTTATTCCCTTTGTCAAATCATCCATTTCTTTAAGTTTTTTGAAAGGTGCTAAAGGAGGCTGGCCTTAACATAAAATTTAATTCACCTTTATCCTTTGTACACTAGATTGGGATTGGATGAGACTGTTTATCCTTTATTATTGATTTATATTCCATCATTGGAATGCCATCCACAACATGAAACCTAAACATCTTTAAGTTGCTAATACCCACTATCTTATGGTTTCCATACAATAAGTGTGGCTCCACGAAGGTCTTGAAGTCATACACTTCCTTAATAAGGTAAGGAATATATGTACTTGGCCCATCTTGGCATGTTCTATAGGTGTCCATGATATGTGGTAAATAAAATGTGTCTAATTTTCATAATAATGTTGTTAATCTGCCAGAAGTCCCATCTATGTCCTCATGTGTGTGTCCCACTAGTAAAAAGATTACATAAAACATGTTGAATACCCTTCTTATTGTCAATATTGATGTAGATAAAAATAAGGTACAATTCTTGTTTTCACTCAAAACATTATCTAGTTGAAAGCGGAGGATCGATGGCTATTTTTTGAATGAAGCACTTGAAATGCTAATAATACTAATTGCTTCAACATGGATAACTTTTTCATTATACCTTTTACATTTGTCATGCACTTCATTTTTTAAAAGTGCATCTTAAAATTGTTTGAATGATCCATAATTGTACAATAAATCCCCATACTCATTAGTGTTGAGTTCTTCAAGCTTCCTGAGACACAAGGCCAATGATGTTACTATGTAGTTTGCTTCACATTCAACAAATGGTAGGCCAAAGTGGCCAAACCCCCTAGTCTTATGTCCATGTGTAAGAATACCATTCAAAGTAACTGGAATGTTCATAACATTACTTATTGATTTTAATTTTTTCTCCTTCCTTGATATGAAAGTTTTCATTTTGTCCATTTTATCATACACAATGCTCATGAATCCTTAAGACTGTTCTTATGACTATAATCTATGGGATTAGTAATGTGCACGATAACTTTGAATGTATTCATTGTGCCATGTTTGTTGCTTTTCAAGTTTTAAGAGTCATTCTAGGCATGTGGTGGTTCTATGTTTGTTGTACAGAGATGTAAACTCATTGCATTTGGTGAAGGGGTTGTTCTTTGCAATTGAAACATGTTGAAATATTTTGGTCATTATTTTCTTTAAACTTGGTTGTGACACTTGTAGAAGTTTCAACAATTCTAGCTCCTTGTTACACTTCTTTCACATTATATTATGGGTATAGAATGCATGAAGCAACCTTTGAGGAACTTTAAAATTGTTGTCCTATATAATGAGCTAAATGTGGAGATATATATGAGTTTATCTTAATAATTCTTGATATCCAAATAATTTTTGTGGTTGTATTTGATCTTTCTTTCCCTTTCTCGGTGTTACCATTTACTGCAAGCCTATCACCATTTATCCAGTTTGATTTATGACTATAGAAGGTGTTCCTTGGGTTCCCCTAATATTTGTGCCCTGCATTATGATAGACATCCATCCCATCAAATTATATTTTATGTACCTCCATAGATTAGTAGCTCACATTAAAGATGACATTTTTTATTAATGTATCTAACATAAAATTCTTTGTCTTCTTTGTTCATGGATCTAGTTTTGTGCCATAGAAATGATATTGAATCAAGGGGATTTTTTTTTGAGACAATTAGATTTGTAACAATAATTTTTCACATTCACCTTTTCATCTAAAAAAAATGACCATTTTTTATCCTCATCAACATTTTGATGATGAACTGGCTAGAGGGGCATTCAATTTTTGACATATTTTAGCATTGTAGGGTCTTTCTATCACCTTTTTGGAATGATTTTAATTTGTGGCATCAAAATAAATAAGATATGTCAACTGGGGTTGTTGATCTTTTAATGCATCCCACATGTTCACCTCAACCTCATCTGAGAATTGTTTGAATTTGACATCTAGAGGAGAGTTGTTTATGTCAGTGAATTACCTAGCAGACCATTGTACGAGAGATATTTTAGATAAAAAGTATAATTTGCAAGGAGGGATTAATAGTCTATCAATATACACACCAAAGGTATTGACATCAAATACCTTAAATTATACCATGTCTCCTTCAAATACGTTTATAATTGTTCCCTCTACAACATATTTACTTGTGAATAAGCACAAATAGATCAACTTGGAAACAACTCCCCTAAACTTCAAATTGTGTTCACTACTATGTACAAGGTACATACCATCCAATTGATAACTACCTTTATTTACCATAAGGGCACTTCTTGTTTCATGAAAAAAAAAAATATATTGGCCAAGCTATCAATTTATTGGGTTGTAGTAAGTTCGAGCAATCATAACATAAATTTATCACATTTTCAAGTATTACTCAAAACATCAAGGATCCCAATCTCTCTTCATGAATTTTATGATTTTCTAGCACATGAGTTACAAAACCTTGGGCCATGTCATTGTCTTTGTTAGAACATTTATGTTTGAGAATGATCTTATCAGTTAAAAAATAAGTTCTATTTTTAGGTCATTTCTAATTGATGGTGACTTTATTGTCATCACTACAATCTCCCACTTTCATTGCACTATAATTGTCTAATTCACTAAAAATGTAATTGATAAGAACTGAAGGAATGGACTAATATGCGTGTTTTGACAATTCACTCTCTTTCCATGGAACATAGTATCCTTTATTCTTGACATTTGTCAAGGTTTTAAATTCATCAACTAGATAAGGCAATCGTACTTTTCCATCTAATTATACATCAATATAGACAATAGGAAATCCTCTTCTCACGTCTCTACAATGTAACATCCACCTAGTTGGATGTGCTCTACCCTCTACAACTTTGGTTCATTTTGAAAATAAGTTCACATGATCACCATTTTCAAATTCAAGAAACATCAATGTTATAATACAAAAAAATATGAGATGAAAGAAAATATGTAAAACCCTATTAGATAAAAAAATTAAACATAAATGTGAGAAGAAATTAAAAATGTATTATAATTATTAAATGTAATCTAAGTCTCATGTAAGGATCTATGTGTTGGTAGGAATATTAATCTATATATAAAAATAAGAAGAACATATGAAAAATGTGATATTAAATTATGCGAAAACAAATAATGTCATCCGATGCGCCATTGATTTTAGTGTATCATTAAAATAAAAAGGACATTATCATCATTAATTATAATTAGCTGAAAATAAGTTTGAAACATTTGAAAAAATTGTGTAACAACGTATTTATTGTTGAATTGTGTGGGTTGCTTTCCTACCTACTCAAGTTCAAATGCAAACACCATTTATTGACTGAATTATGGGAATTCAAGATTGACTTGTGCCAAAAACATCAATTGGGGTATAAGTGTTGTCTGAAAATATATAATCAACTATTAAAAAATGACATAAACCTATATAAAACAATTGAATATTAAAATAATGACATTTATCTACAAAAAATAGTTGATTTTTTATTGGAAATCATCAATGTATCTATTAATCTCACACACACACACACACACACACATATATATCGGTCAAAGTGTTATGGAGAAACAATCCACCAAGTGTATTCAAGTTGCACCTCTGCATGTTTTCTTTATAAAATATTTGGTTACAAAGGTTTGCAAGAACACAACGATGCAATATTCTACCACGAAGCACTCACGACTTCT
Source organism: Torreya grandis (assembly GCA_037957365.1). NCBI lineage: Eukaryota > Viridiplantae > Streptophyta > Pinopsida > Cupressales > Taxaceae > Torreya > Torreya grandis. The sequence goes on along the minus strand of JARHVA010001038.1, from coordinate 315,271 downwards.
GAAAAAGACATGTAACACTATGAAAATCTATCCATGCAACACTACATAATGTAATAAATAGTAAAAGAAGTCTAACACAGCTTCTAAGCAACTATGATAAATCAACACCTCTCAAGTAAAACTCCCATGAAGCCACAAGTCATAAAATCAAATTAAAATGAAAAGTATTCCATCACAGACCGTTGGTAAGTAACTATTTCCCATGATTTGATTTGGCCATGACTAGCCCTGGCTCCACGCCTCACAACTAGACTTATATGGTCTTTAAACATACTCAAATCTATTTGCAAATTGAATACTGAGAAAAATTAAATATCTAAAGCTCTTTATTCCATCACCACTTCTGAAAATTCTACTATCAAGTCCATAAATATATTATAATGATGGCTTCCAGTTAGACTCAAGCTCACTCTTTGTTCTAATTCAAAATAAACCATGAATACAAGGACACAAATTTTGAATCGATGGCTCTACATGGAGAATTTCCTCATTACATAGCCATTTACAAGAAGTTCAAAGCGGTGAAGGAGTACATTGATGACAATGATTTTGCCTCAAATAATGGGAGTACGATGTACAACTTACTTGAATGAAATTGTTTGTGCTACCATAAGTTTCCTAGGGTCACTTGCATGGACACCCAAAAATGACAAAAAGAAATTTTGTGAATACATTGACATTCTTCATTTTTTTTTGGATAGATATAGGGTTTTATTAGGGCCCCCAGCCAAAGAAAAAAGTATTACAGTAAGCCAACTACCATAAACATAAACCGTAGACCAGAAACAACCAAAATAATGCCAACATATAACAGCCAACAAGAACCCCAAAAAACACCAAGGAAAACAAAAAACCAACACCATAGACCAAAAGACATAAAGCAAAACCCAACTAAGAACCAACAAAGCTAGATAACCAAACACAAAAAACACATGAAAACATTAGAAGTTTACACTAGCCTGCACCTCATCATCAACATCTTCCAGAAAGATGATCTCTCTACCATTGTAGATGTTTTATTTGACTTACCCAAGGATTTTGTATTTATGGTACTTCCATAGGCCTTTACTAATTATTTCAGGAACCAATGAGTTGGTGGAACTAGGTGTTTTTAGTGCAACTTCCAAATTATGCGTCTTGGTGAACCAATGTGGAAAGGCTACCTAACCATGAGTGACTAATTTCACTAACTTCTTGACTGATTCAACTCTTGACTTATCATGATGGCTGGCCTGTTATTGAGAGATCTTCAGAATCAAACTTTGCAGTTGTACCATAGGTGACATGGTTAAGAATTTCCCTTTTACAGGGTCTGATGAGCTAACCTTTTTCCTCAGATCCTCCACAAAACTCAAAAGAATCATGAAACGTGATTCTAAAGCTCAAAAGGCCAATACAGGGACCAAACCTAAACCATTTAAGCCCATAAACAACAAGTTGGGTAGGGGGTTAGGTCATACATCATAATCATTTTCACCAACCCAACACGATATTTAGGCCTTACGAAGAAAGAAACCATATTTGCCACTACCTCAGAATCCACCACCAGAGCTATCAAATTCGACGTGAAAATTACTTCCACCTCAGAGTTAACTCAACAATGAACACCTTATGCCATAAATTCCAGACCTAGGACCATCGAAACCAAATTGAAAAACTCTTCCGATGGAATTCACAAAATATTTTTCAAGTGAGCCCATGAAATTGAACCTTCAAACACCATCTCATGCACTGTGCTTCCTCTATAGAGGCATGGGGTGGCAATAACAATCTCCATGATATTTTCCATGCCTAAAGCAACCAAGCCCACTGATGTTCCATAATAAATAGGATGAGAGCACAATGAAATGGCAGTGAGGAACCAACATTCCCTTTTGGCTCGCTAAAAAGAAGAACAAAGGACAGTGAGAGATCATGAAACATAAAGGAAGGCTCTCAACTCCCTCATGCCACATACAAACCATCAGCTAAACCAATCAAATCCACCACCTCTGCATTAATGATTGTAGCCTATATGTGATGATTATTAAGGGGGATAATAATGAAATATTTAGCCAAGATATACATCCCCTGATATGAATGTTGCCAAAGAAGTCAAATTTTTGTCAACTAGGCCTTCACTAAAACCACTACTTTTTTAAAATTGCTTTTAAGGATAAAAGCAATACAAAAAAGGAAAAATAAAAATGAAGATCAACCCATCTAAATAAGGGGGAGGGATGGGAAATCCTCCCAAGCCTCCCTCACATTATCCACTCGAGAAACTTTGACTTGATCAATTCTACAGTTTGCTAAAAAATCTACTACCAAATTTTCTTTGTGATAATAGTGGTTAGAATCAATAGAAGAAAAAAATGCCAATCTCTCCTAGGTGCTTGACAAGATATTTTCCATGTGTCAGGAAGTGGTAGCCCTCTTTTGGAATGTAGATATAATTATTTGCGAATCACCTTCCATAATTAACTTCAAAATATCACACTAGATTACCAATTCAATCCCACTAGCAAGTGCTTGAGCCTCCGCTTCATTGTTGGTGCCATTTTGTAATTTTCTAGACATTGATCAGATTAAAGATCTGATGCAATCCCTTATAATACATCTAGACCTTGAAGCCCCAGGATTACCCCTAGAAGCCCCATCAAAATTATGTTTAAACCAACCTGCAGGTGGAGGATTCCATGCACATTTGCCTTTTCTTCCTTTTTTCCCAAAGACTACAATTAACCCATTAACGAGGGGGCGGGGGAGAGAGATAAGTTTCCATTTTGCACTCATTCTCATATCCCAAATTGAAAGAAGGCCATTTCTCCTTTTTACCAGAGAAGAAATAAATTCAGAAATCAAGACCTCAATTTCTTTTAAAATCGATGGGAGAGACTTTTCTTAGCCTTCAAAGATGCATTGATTTCTCTCCTTCCAAAGAGATCATACCAAGATGACAAGGATGACTCGCCATAGTCTAAATAAAGAATTTTTACAGTTGCCAATAGGCCAAGAAGAAAAAATTGTGATCAATAATGGTAGCCAGGGCCATGACCAATCCAACCTGTAACATAGCCAAATCCAACACCATGTTGCAAAAGGGCAGGCAAATAATAAATAATTTGCCATCTCTTCATCATTTTTACAGAAAAAACACTAAGACGGACCAATGAAACCAATTTTAGTGAGTTTGTCTTGAGTTAAGATGTGATCTTGAACCATAAGCCAGGTGAAATCACCAGCTTTATGTAGCTTAATTTTATCCCAACAGAGGTGGCATGCCCATGACATCAAATCATGAGTGGCATCAACCATTTGGTAACCAAGATTGACTTTGTAAATCCCTAATTTAGCCCCAATCCAATGCAGTGTATCTTCCTTTTCACTTAGAGAATTTTTCTTATTTTTTAGGTAATCAAATAATCTTACCATCTAATCCACTGGGATGTTCAGACCATCCATGTTTGTCCACCCCCAGAATGGCAAGCCATTAGTGAACTGCAATTCGACATAGTTGGTAACCGAGGTGCCCCAGGTGATAGTGAGAATCCACTTAGCTTCAGCCAAGTGTGGAGTCTTAGTGATAGGCTTGTGTCCATTCCATGAATCATCCAAAAAAATAGTAGTCCTTCCATTATTTATTATCTAGGAGACATGTTTAGCAATAATAGGTCTATATTTTAAGAGAAAATTCTAAAAGTGTGAGCCTTTTATGGGATTAGCAACATAAATTATGCTCCAAGGGTCATCTAGAGATAAATACTTGCTTCTTAACAACTTGGACCATAAAGCATCATGTTTAGAAATCAAACCCCAAACCAATTTTGCCCTAAGCACCCTATTTTGGAGATTCAAATTCTTAACTCCAGCACCTTCCATTTTCTTGATTTTACAAACCCTTTCCCATTTCAAAAGTGGGATTTTTCTTTGATTCTGAGCTCCTTGCCACAATAAGTCTTTCATGATCTTATTCAGTTGTTTAACAATATGATTATGAGCTTGTAATACAAAGAAGTAATAAACTGGAAGGGCACTCAAGACCAATTTAATGACCATGATACGACCAACCAAAGTTAGCCATAAGCCTTGCCACAAGGTCAAGCGATTGAAGGATTGGACTAATCCCTCCCAATGAACAAAGTGTGAGAGGCCTGAGAAAAGAGGGACCCCCAGGTATTTAGAGGGAAGTTTGCCAATATTGAAACCCAACACTAAAGAGATCACTTGATGCACTTGCTCAAAGCAGTTTAAGAAGATTTTTTTTATTTTCTAATATTTACCATCTGGCCTAAAGCAACTTCATAGCTATTAAGAATATATTTGAAAGTTTGGGCTTCCCTGATCGACGCTTGACCAAAGAGAAAGGTATCATTGACTAACTGTTGATGTGTCAGATTATCAATCCCTTTAGTAGCTTGAATACCACGAAGCAAGGAGGAGGCTTTGGCAGATTTCACCACTCTACTTAAGGCTTCAGCCAACATAATGAAAAGAAAAGGGGATAAAGGGTCAACTTGTCAAATGCCTCGTGAGGCTTGGAAGAAACCCACTGGATTGCCATTTACCAGGGTATAGTATTTTGGACTAGAGATGCAGCTAAAGACCCAATTGCACCAGTGTTTATTGAACCCAAATTTATCCAAGATCTTTAATAAAAAATGCCAATTTACCCTATCATAAGCTTTTTTGATATCAAGTTTTAACATCATTCCCTTTCGATGAGTGACCAAAAGGGAATGTATAATTTAATGTGCAATAATCACTCCTTCCTAAATATTTCCTACCAGTGACAAAACCTGTCTGCTCCTCCAAAATCAAATGCATCAAGATCTTCCTAAGTCTTATTGCCATTGCTTTTATGATGATTTTATAGATCGTATTACACAGAGAGATAGGCCTGAAGTCACTAAAAGTTTCTTTTGAGTCTCCCTTAGGAATAAGGGAGATGAAGGTTACATTTAAATCAGCAAAAACTTTGTTTCTCTTTCTAGATTCTTCCACGATTTGTAGCACTTCCTCTCCCACCAAATCCTAGAAAGACTGAAAGAAATCAGCTAGAAATCCATCAGGACTAGGGGCTTTATCCTTTTCCATGCAAAAAACTACATTTCTGACTTCCTGTAGAGAAAAAGGGGCCATTAGCCTTTCGTTTTGTTCGAGAGAGACTAGTTATGGTATGAAACTTAAGTTGTGGCTTTAGGTTTCGAGATCCAAAAAAATATCACTGTTGAGGATATCAAAAAAGATATTGATTGCCTCGTTCCTGATGTCATGCTGATTGGTCAAAAGATTACCATCCAATGATCTTATCTATGAGATATGATTGAAGTTCCTTCTGATCTTGATCAAGTTGTGGAAAAAAGCCGAGTTTTTATCCCCTTCTTTTAACTTTTACCCACCTGTGTATCAAGATATTAAAAATACATTATATAAAAAATGTAGCTAATGACTTTTATCCACCTACGTATCAAGATATTAATATGAAACCTACACCAACTAAGCTATCTGATGAAATAAGGATGTCTCTAGATTTATCATAATAATGGTGATTATTGGCTATACCATAACCACATAGTCACAAGTCTAGTATAAGGAGAAACAATAATTGCACCTCTCCTCTTACCTAAGTGTGTCCTAGACAAATTGCCTGAGCAAGATATTACCTTCTAATTGACTAGGATCATAGATGGACTCTGAAAAAATGTCAAGGTGGCCATATTTTTCATTAATTACAAACACATTTGTACCCAATATTTGAACATTGATATTTTGAACATATTCATAAAAAATCTTTACCTTGTGCACAATACATTGTACTATTATTAGTACATAGTATTTTAATTACATGTTTTTGAATTTAAGATTTACATACATAAATGCAAATATTGAATTCAAAAATATAAACTTTATATTAATTGTCAAATATAATATGTTCACTTGATATCAAGAGTCAGAATCCTAAGAAATAAATGCAACAACATGTGCAAACTTCTATACCAACTTGTCATTTTTCATAACATTCTATGTCCAACTATACATCCATTTAATCTTCTATTTTTTTTTTCTTGAATGTTCATTATTGCTCCAGTCGTAGTCCTTACATGATTAAAGAAAACATGTAAGGCTCACCAAAATATTAAGTTCATATTCAAAACTTTTTAACAATAACTTATAATATAAAACTAATTTATGCATTCTTTTATTTCAATTTTAATTCTACCCAATTGCAATGCACAGTCATTCTACATTGATTCATATAAAATAAAATTCTACACAATATATTGTATTATTGTTAGCTTCTACACAATTAAACATGAAAATGTGAATATGGCTTTGAATATTTATTAAAAAATAAATATTTTTCACAGATCTGTGAATTATTAAACTATAGTCACTGTACTTTAATTAAGTTTATGGTTCACATATAATTTTTGGGATTATATGTACCTGTCAATTTGTATTCTCAATTTGCAATCTCAATTTGCACTGGTATTTTTCAACATAATTAATAATTAGATTTTGTGTAGCTATTGTTGCTTACAGGGGAGGTTTTTTATATCTCACCAAGGCTATGAATATGTGGTTACTATATTTTATTTATGTGTAGTCGATCTTAAATCATTTAGAATGAGTAATTAAGGCTTAGAAAAAATTCTAACCATTTAAAGTTAACTTGTGTAATAGATGGCATGAATACAAATAAATGATTTTTTTTTTTTTTTAAAGAATTATATCCACGCAAATGATCCTTATTACAATATTATTCATGCTTAACAAAATAAATTAATTAACTACAACACTGAAATAATGAAATAATTAACTCCAAACCACAAGATACTTTGGCTCATGACTTGTACATGTTCAACCACATATAATTATACCCTGCAAACTCATAATAATAAAAAATTCGCTAAAATATGCAATCCATAATAATTGTCACTTGAATGTGCTATTGCATTGAGGGAAAGCACATAGGTGGTATCATTGATGGAAGCCCTGAAGGATTTATTTACTACCAAGAGCCATTCAATGTCACCTTTTAATAGTGAAGATTCTTTACAAAATACTTTATTAAAGGGCGATTGTGATTGCCCTTTGTAGTCAACAAGAAAATGTTCTCATCCTAAATGCATTTAGTAATAATAGAGGATTGCAAACAGAGAACCTTGAGTGAGGTTAAGCCAACCATATCATTAATGAAATCACAATAGTCACCTATGACAACTGTTAACTTTAAATGACCATTAATTTTTTTGAGACCACTTTAGCATAATGTCAAAATAAATAAACATATAATACTAAAAAAAAACCAATTGATTTTGGTCTGCATGTGAAGATGTACTCATTCACTATGATTCATAGATTGACTACACTGAATTGAATTACAGTTACTATAGTATGAGATATCACAAAAAGATTCACACACTGACAATATCCTTTATTTTTTAACAAACATTCCAAACCATACTCACATTTTTTAAACTATTTGCTTCATAGCCTTAGTGAGGTATGAAAACCCTGACCTGCAAGCATCAAGACCTACAAAATAGCCAAGCAAACACCAAAACAGGTGAGGGTATGGCCAGGTAAGCCAAGCCAAGCATTGATGAAATAAATGCAAACGATTCTAACCTTACACTACCATTAAAACTTATAAGTCAAAATAACTCATTCCGAACGATCCAGAGATCGACTACAGTAAAATTAACTACAGTTTAAGAATGTGAGGAATGATGGCAAAAAACAAACAAAATTATTCTATTTATAATAAACATTTGAATCCATATAAGCATTTTTTAAACGATTTGGCTCACAGCGTTAGTGAGGTATAAAAAATCTCACTTGTATGTAGTGATGGCAATTGACAACAACCACTCATGCAACCGCTACTACTCTTCTAATCATCTCATCTCCCAAACCCTCCATATCCTCTTCCCTTCAACAACAATGTGCATGCAATGTGATGGCCCGATGGGGATGAATGGGGGGATGAAGGTGCGAGAAAATTAGCTATATAGATCGACTACACTGAAATTAACTACAGTTTAAGAATGTGAGTAATGATGGCAAGTGAACAAAAAAAATTATTTAATTTTTAACAAAAAATTAAAGCCATATTAACATATTTTAAATGATTTGAGTCACAGCTTTAGTGAGGTATAAAAAACCTCCCTTGTACGCAATGATGGCAACCGACGACAAACAATCATGCAGTGGTTGTTGTTCTTCTAATCATCTCATCTCCCAAACTCTTCATTTCTTCTTCCCTTTAACAACAGTGCACATACAATGTGATGGCCCTGTGGAGACGAATGAGGGGATGAAGGTGTGAGAAGGTCAGCTACACATATTGACTACACTGAAATTAACTATAGTTTAAGAATGCAAGGAATGATGGCAAGCGAACAAACAAAATTATTTAATTTTCAACAAACATTCAAAGCCATATTAACACATTTTAAACGATTTGGATCATAGCCTTAATTGGGTATAAAAAACCCCATCTATATGCAACGATGGCAACAAACGACAAGCAATCATGTAGTGGTTGCTGCTCTTCCAATCATCTCGACTTTCAAACTCTCCATCTCCTTTCCCTTTCAACAACAATGCACATGCAATGTGATGGCTTGATTGGGACAAAGGTGTGAGAAGGTTGGTGTCAAATAGCATGACGGTCAACGAATTGAATGCATGGTGGTGGGTAATAACTGCAGGGTGGTGAGGTGTTAATGCCTTGTCACCATGAACCATGTGTATACATTATGTGGGTTGCGCACTATCAACCGAAGTTTAAATGCCCAACTTTTGACACCCACTTAGATTTTTGTGGGTGATGTTATGATCGTCGATCGGTTGGACGTCCAACATGGCACTTTAATGATCCATTGCACGGTAATTGAAACCACGGGTCCATACTACCACATCAAATGTTCAAAGTCTAGAATCAGAAAATCAACACACTAAACTTTCTATTGACGCCAATTTTATGTGTTGACATGATACGATTTAAGTGCCACTTAAATGCGAAGTTAAGACACATGACTATTGAGTCCTCTCCCTTATATCTCCTCTAAAATAATTGAAGTGTATTAAATTTTATTTTTAATCATAAATATTTATAATTATAATTTCTTTCTAAATATAATGTCTAGATTCATTTGATAATTGATTATATTTATTAAAATTTTATATAAAAACAATAATTAATTAATTATTTAATATTACCTAAAAGTCAAAAATATTAAAAATATATATATATATTTATTATAATTTTTTTTTATGATTCACCTAAAATTAAATATAATCATGCCGCCATCAAAATTCGGCCATAACTGGGCCCTACTTCGGGACAAACCTTTCGAAATTTGGATAAGTTATAATCCTTGTCAGATAAGGACGGACAGGAAACTCTAACGGACCACTTGCACTAAATTTGATTGCCGTATAACAATATTTATTTAATTTAGCTATAAAATATAATCAATTTATCTTTTATTTTATTATGGTTGGTAGAGTGTACGCAAGGAGAGATTTTGAGACATTGCCGAGTGAGGGTCGACCGGTCTCTGTCAGCGGATAAGTGGTAAGTCGGCAGATTTTTCCGCGAGTATAATTTTGTAGTTTGTTCATTTAACATTCTTATCTTATCGTCATTTGATTAATCCCCTGAAATCATATATGTTTATAAATATCTGAGTTCTGTAATCAATTTATACCAGGGTTGGCAATTTCAGAGTGGTGGAACTGGATATACTTACATTTTAGGTATTTTTATGCTTTTGGATCGAGTTCAAATTGTTTTGGGCATTCCAATAAACTTGCAAAAGTTTTGTCTAGATTTAGCTGTTGTTTTGAGCATGCTATGATTTAATGTGGGTGCAGGGAGAACAAAATGGGGCAATTATTTTGCTGTGTAAAAGTGGATCAGTCAACAGTGGCGATGAAAGAGAGATTCGGGCGGTACCAGGAAGTGCTAGAACCAGGGTGCCACTGTCTGCCATGGTTTATTGGGAGCCAAATACGAGGCCATCTTTCGTTGAGAGTACAGAAACTGGATGTTCGTTGCGAAACAAAGACTAAGGTATGGATACAAGGATGGGTTTCTGGTTTACAAGATCTTGAATAGATGTTGTTTTCAGAAACACATTTTTAATCTGAAGGTTATTTTTGTAATTGTTGAAGGATAATGTTTTTGTGACGGTAGTGGCCTCTGTTCAATACCGAGCCCTTATAGAGAAAGCAAGTGAGGCCTTTTATAAGCTGAGCGACACAAGGGGCCAAATTCAAGCTTATGTATTTGATGGTAAAATCTATCCCACACATGCTTAATTTTAGGGAAATGAAAATTTCATTGATGGAATGACCTCTACTGGATATTATGGTTACTCTGTTTTGCTTTGTTAGACAGTTGGAGAAATGAAACCCTGACATACGAATTTCAAATAATGAAAGAGGAATTAGATCTACATGCTTGCCTTTCCTCTGTTCACACTTCACTCTTACATGGCTTGTTTTCAATTTTGATTTATAGTTATCCGGTCAAGTGTTCCAAAGATGAACCTGGATGATGTTTTTGAGCAGAAGAGTGAGGTTGCTAAAGCTGTTGAAGAGGAGCTCGAAAAGGTTAGCGATTTCAAACCCATATCATTTCATCGTTAATCTATGTCTTCAGCTGGTTAAGTACTGCAAAATATTTCCTATATATTACACAAGGTGCATCAAACAATTTTTGCTAAAATTTCTATCATTTGATGGTTCTTCACATTTGTTCCAAAAGAAGTTTGGATATGGTATGATTCAATCTTGTTTTTTGTATTGATTACAGGCTATGTCAAACTATGGATTTGAAATAGTGCAAACACTTATTGTGGATATAGAACCTGATGAGCATGTGAAGAAAGCAATGAATGAGATAAATGCAGGCAAGATTTCTTCCTCAAACAGAAGTCGATATGAAATTTTGTATTCAAAAGTACAGCATTCGAATTGCTGGTTTTAGAGATTGTTATAACATATATTTGCAGTTCATATTTTGTCTCTATTTGGTTAATTTTGGCAATATTATTTTCATATCAGCTGCAAGAATGAGGTTAGCAACAAAAGAAAGAGCAGAGGCAGAGAAAATTTTACAAATCAAGCGAGCTGAAGGTGAAGCAGAATCAAAGTATCTATCAGGACTAGGTATTGCTCGACAAAGGCAAGCAATTGTGGATGGGCTGAAAGAGAGTGTACTTGCATTCTCAGATAATGTGCCTGGCACAAGTGCAAAGGATGTGATGGATATGGTGTTGGTGACACAGTATTTTGACACGATGAAAGAGATTGGAGCACATTCCAAGTCTTCATCAGTCTTCATACCACATGGACCTGGTGCAGTTCGTGATGTTGTTCAGCAGATCAGAGATGGATTGCTTCAGGGATCGCATGCTCAGTAATCATTGTGATTCTCCTGTCAATAAAATCAGCAGCAATAATCAAGTTCGGAAATTCATATTGTTTTAAGGATTTCCAAAGACATGGTTCCCAGATTTTCTTATTTTCAATGTCGATATGCATTTTGTATTGTCTTTTACATTTTCTCTGCTATGTTCATAGACATGGAGCAAATTTCATAAAACGTTTCTTTTCTTTTCCTTATGAGCATTGATACTTCATGTTGTATCATAAAATGGTGATTCAAGAAAATTAGCATATGCTAATTTTCAATGTTGATATGCATTTTGTATTGTCTTTTACATTTTCTCTGCTATGTTCAGAGACATGGAGCAATTTTATAGAATGTTTCTTTTCCTTTCCTTCTGAACATTGATATCTCATGTTGTATCATAAAATGGTGATTCAAGAAAATTAGCATATGCTAATTTTCAATGTTGATATGCATTTTGTATTGTCTTTTACATTTTCTTTGCTATGTTCAGAGACATGGACCAATTTTATAGAAAGTTTCTTTTCCTTTCCTTCTGAGCATTGATACCTCATGTTGTATCATAAAATGGTGATTCAAGCAAATTAGCATATATTTCTGATTTTGAATTCATTATTTTTTACTGCTATGCATGTTATGTTTATAAGTTAAACGAGATTAGAGATCAAAAGCTTCATGCTCTCCCAACACCACCTTCCGACAACCAGAAATCCCTTCCCCTCATACTGCAGATCTGATCTCTTCCACTCCTCGGTCTCCTCATATTCCTTCCCCTCTTCCTCACCAGCTATCCCTAATTTCAAATAGCTGTTTCAAATGACAGTCCTATCATCGGCACCAAGGAACTTCAGAAATTTCTGCAATATCATGCCGATCGCAAAATCAAAAGGCCAACCTTTCCCTCCAAAAAAACCTAATGGCTGTTATCTCAAAATGTAGAATCCACCAAAGGACTCATTTAACATTGATGAGATGAAAAATAGACTTTGGCTCTTAAAGGAAAAAGTCTTCATATCTAGGTTCATGGTGTTAGTTTTAGGATCAGAAATGAAAAAAGCAGAATTACAACAACACAAAGCAATGAACACAGCAGATACCCTGGGAAAACCCTCCTTCTCTAGGGAGAAAAACCCATCAAAATATATCTCTTATATATTTTAGGAATAAGAGCAGAAATCTGCTTTACAATATGGCCCAAACACAAGACTGATTCACAGTAATGAAAGGTAGTGCCTTTCCTAGGCATGAATATACAAATAATATGGTTTCTCCTTGATAATAATTTACTTGATGCAAAATGTCAATCCGTTGTAGGTGATCGATCTCCTCTTTGAAGTGCAAATTCTTCTTGCTTCAATCAGATTACCAAATGAAGTAAAAACGCCTTGTATATATACACATTGAGATGTCTCTTCATGAAGGGTCGCTCCTCTTCACCAAAGAATATGACTTTTAATAATAAAATAGCAAGTCGGCCAAAGATATTTTAACATTAATATTATTTGAATTTGATCGAGAAAAATATCTCCCGCTGCTATAAACATCAACACTCCCTCTTAGCAAGGTAGGTATTTTTCCAATAATCCTCGTCTCAGAGATGTACAAGAGTTCACAACGTGATATTGTCCATCATGGCTACTCCCATGTATGGAAAGAACATGTGCACAAGTGCCCATCATGGAGTCACTCAATGTGATGTCGTCATCTCATCATGGCATCCACCATGGTTGCTCCCAGAGGATGGATAGACACAAGTAGAAGGAAATCATCATGGAGTCTCTTAACGTGATGTTGTCATTGAGTCACTCAACATGACATCCACCATGGCTACTCCTAGAGGGTGGAACAAGGGCTTTCACCTCAAAGTTTTCTATCACAGAGAAAGATGCATTAACAAGGGCTTTCACCTCAAATTTCTCCATCACAGAGAAAGATGCATTATCTCAAGTTACAAGAGATTATTGACGCTGAGTCTTCCTCTTAGCAAGGGCATCATTCTCCAAAACTCCAAGCTTGTCTCAAAAATGCACAAACTTCACTCTGGGGAGAAGTTTGATGAGAATATCAGTCATCTGCTCATCAATGCAAATGTATCTCAATTGAATAGCTTTCCTCAGTACCATATCTCTGATGTAATGATATTTGATCTCAACATGTTTTGTTCTATCATGAAACACTAGATTGACAAATAGCTTCACACAACATTGATTGTCACAATGAATAATGGTTTGCTCCAATGATTTTCCAAACAATCCTGCAAGGAGCTTTTGAAGCCACACTGCTTTTTGAGCTGCAACACATGCTGCAATATATTCTGCTTCTACAATGTTTAGTGTCACTAAACACTGCTCCCTGCTACACCAAGAAATTATTACAGGCCCCAAGCTAAAGCAACATCCAGAGGTGCTTTTCCGATCAACGACACTCCTTGCCCAATCAGAATCAAAATAACCTTGCAAATTTAGATATGTACTGGAAGTATATCTCAATCCATATCCAACTGTGCCATGCAAGTATCTCAAGATATGCTTAGTTGCAATTAGATGAATCTGCCTAGGTTCACACATGAACTGACTAAGAGCACTCATTGCATAGCAAATATCTGGTCTAGTATTGACAAAATACATCAATGATCCAATCAGTTGCATGTACATAGTAGGATCTACCAGACTTGAACTAGTTGCAGACTCAATTAACTTCTTCAAATTAATTTCCATCGGAGTAGACATGGATTTACAATCCATCATCCCAAATCTCTTCAAGATGTCTATGTGTATTTTTCTTGACTCAGAATAATCTCATAGGGTCTCTGCCACACTTCCAATCTTAGAAAGTAATGCATTCATCTAAAATTCAGAAGCTAACTCCTTTCATTTGATAATGAGATATTCGGCTCCAATAAGAAATAGATCATCAACATAAAGAACCAAGATTAAGGCCTCACCATCAACTATCTTGAACTAAAGATTTGAATCAACATCATTCTTGGAGAAACCCAAACTTATCAAGTATCGATCAATCCAGTCATACCAAGCACGAGGACCCTGCTTAAGACCATACAAGACCTTCAATTTACAAACATGAGACTCCTTCCCATGAATAAAAAAACCATCAGGTTGTTCAATGTATACTTCTTCAATTACACCATTAAGGAATGTTGTCTTCACGTCCATATGATGTAGCTTCTATCCCTTAGCTGCTGCAATAGCAATAATAGTTATGATGAATATATAACAACTAGAGCAACAGTTTCTTCATAATCTATTCCCTCTTTCTGAGAGAATCCACTGGACATAAATCTAGCTTTGTACTTGTTAATACTTCCATCAACGACATGCTTGATCTTAAAAAGCCATTTAAAAGATACAAATGATTTTCCTTCAGGTCTTGGTACAATGTCCCAAACATCATTCTTGATGATAGATTGATATTCTTCAGCCATAGCATCTCTCCATACTTGATGACTGGATGCTTCCTCAACACTGGAAGGTTCATACTCAATGATATGACTCATTAATGCTACATAGCCTGAAAACTTTTGTGGTATTTTGCTTTCTCTAAATGTGCCTCTAGGATTTGCAAACTTTTCTGCCCCCTGCATTATTTTCTTAGCCCAGAGAGGTCTCTTTCGGCCTATGACAATATCTCTTGGCCCATTAGTAGGTTCCAAAGGCTCAACTAGATTAATAACATCTTTTGGTTTAGTAAACTCCCTTTGAATCTCAGGAGTATGATCAACATCCATGCCCTGAGGAGTCTCCTGGTCTTCATTATCTATCTCCATGAATGAACCTTTAGATCTTTTGAATGTAACATTTTCTTTAAAAGAGACATCCCTACTGATCTCTATCTATTTCTATCCTAGAATGTAAATCATGTAGGCTTTTGATGATTGACTGTAACCCGCAAATATTCCTTTCTTGTCAGATGGTTCTAACTTAGTTCTCTTATATTTAGGTACATTAATATAAACAGGGCAACCAAAGATTCTCAAATGACTAACCTCAGGGTTCACACCTATGAAGGCTTCTTCAGGAATCATATTCTCTAAAATATGATGAGGGCTCTGATTATGAACATACACTGCAGTTCTAGATTCCTCTGCCCAAAGGAAGATTTGCAAGTCTTGATAATGGATCATAGCTTTGGCTGCCTCAACTATAGATCTTTTCTTCCTTTTTGCAATTCTATTTTGCTGTGAATTGTAAGGAACACAAAAATCCCTCTTAATCCCTGCCTCAATATAGAAGTGATGGAAGTATATAGAAGTGTATTCTCCTCCGTTATCAGATCTCAGAAGCTTGATTCTTTTCCCAAACAAATTTTCTACTTAAGCCTTAAATTCTTTGAATTTTTCAATCACTTCTTCATATTCCTTAGACTTCAAAAAATAAATCCATGTCTTTTTAGAGTAGTCATCAATGAAAATTACATAATACCCAAACCACTCAAGGATGACACAGACATTGGGCCACACAAATCAGAATGAATAAGATCTAGAATACATTTTGATCTTCTTTCACTACTATGAAAAGGACCCTTAGTAGTCTTACCCAATGCACATCCTTTACAAGTATCGTCATACTGACTGAGCTTTGGAAGGCCAATGACCATCTTCTCCATGGATGGAAGAGCTTTGAAGTGAAGATGAGTAAGTCTCCTATGCCATAGCTCACACAAACTAGAGGAATCATGCCTTAATGCTTGAACTGGACGAATGGTAAGTCTATAAAGACTCTCTTTCCAAACACCAATCACTTGGGTTGTCTTGATGCCAAAGTTCTTTGGCCAAACAAGAACTTTTCCTTTAGAGAATGCAACTTGATATCCGTTGTCCTCTAAGGCTAAAATTGATACAAGATTCCTCTTGATACCTGGAACGAACAAGACATCACTCAAATGAAGAGAGATGCCAGAATCTAAGTGAAGAGAAGAGGCTCTAATACCTTTCACTAAGTAGCAAGCATTATCTCTGATTATTACTTGAAGGTTGGTTTCTCTCTCCACCAATTCTAAAACATGCTTTCTATATTCTGTAATGTGATGAGAAGTGCCACTATCAATCAACCATGTGCTGCTATCAATTGGAAATTGCTTGATAGGGTTGAGATAAATAGAAATCCAATTAAATTATCTCTTGATTCCTTCTGAGCAGAGACACCATCCACATCTGCAATAGCAACATATTGCTTTGGTATTGTTGCATAATCTCTCGCATAGTGACCATACTTGCCACATCTGAAGCATTGTATATGGGAGAGATCATTATTTGATTCAGGAGCATCATCTGATTTCATGTTTCTATTCCTCTTGAAATTTCCTTTTCTCTCTTCTCTTCCTTTCCTCTTTGAGGTTTGAGTAGCAAGAACCTGATTCTCTTCATTGATAGAACTTTGCCCATTTCCTCTTTCCACTAGCCTAGATTCCCCTTGAATACAATCCGTACGAAGGCGATCAAACTTGGGCAATTTGGATCTTCCACTTATACTTTGAATGAAGGGCTCCCAAGATTGAGGAAGCCCATTCAAAGGCAACATAACCAGATCTCAATTTTCGATCATATCTCCAATGGCACATAGTTGATCCTTTAACTTAGTGATCTTCATGAAGAAGGAGATGATAGATTCTCCTTTAGCCATTTTGATGTGATGAAGTTGTTGCCTCAATACAAGAGCTCTGCTAGTGTTATTAATCTCATACATGCCTTGTAGAGTCTCGAACATGGCTTTGGTCATCTTCAACTTAGATATGATAGGCACAAGGTGGTCCTTCATAGAATCTATCAAGATCTTTCTTGCCTTAGTGCCATTCCTCCTCCATTGAGTCTTCTCAGCATCATTGGTTGGTTCAGGCACATCATTCTCCATGAATTTCAGAAGATCATTTTCCTCTAGTGCAATAAGGACTTTGAATTTCCAAGAGGTGAAGTTTGATGCACCGTCAAGTCTATCTTCAACCTTAAGACCGTTCACCATTTTTGAGGCTTGGATAGACTCCCTTGGAATGAGAATATGAGTAAATAACTTCGTTGCTTACTCAAATTTGATCACGATCTTGCTTAAACCCACTCTGATACCATGTTAGTTTTAGGATCAGAAATGAATTAAGCATAATTACAACAACACAAAGCAATGAACACAACAGATACCCTAGGAAAACCCTCCTCTAGGGAGAAAATCCAACAAAATATATCTCTTATATATTTTAGGAATAAGAGCAGAAATCTACTTTACAATATGGCCCAAACACAAGACTGATTCACAATAATGAAACGTAGTGCCTTTCCTAGGCACGAATATACAAATAATATGGTTTCTCCTTGATAATAATTTACTTGATGCAAAATGTCAATCTGTTGTAGGTGATCGATCTCCTCCTTGAAGTGCAAATTCTTCTTGCTTCAATCAGATTACCAAATGAAGTGAAAATGGCTTGTATATATACACACTAAGATGTCTCTTCATGAAAGGTCGCCTCTCTTCACCAAAGGATATGACTTTTAATAATAAAATAGCAAGTCAGCCAGAGATATTTTAACATTAATATTATTTGAATTTGATGGAGAAAAATATCTCCCACTGCTATAAACATCAACACATGGGAGCTTACCCAAGTCCCAAAACTCTTATGATATGGGTGCAAAATAACTGGAAGCCCTCCCCTAGACATCTTCATTATGCTAAAAGGATTTACTAGCCATATTCAACTCAATACAAGAAAGAGAACTTTTCAAGGTGGTTTTTAAACAATGTAGGGCTTTTTATGAAAACTGTACTGTGCCCCATAAATACAAACCTCAATAATATTTTTTGTGCTCTTTTTTTATTTTTGAAGTAGTTGACCTCATAATGTTTGAATGTAAAACAACTTGCCGAAGTAAACATTCATGCCAATAATTTTAGTGTACATCCATTTTTAGGACAATGCCTTGAGAGTTTTAACATTATCAGATTCTTTTGAGTCAATATGACTTTAAATTGATACAAAAGAACTTTAACTATTTTTTTTTTTTTTTTTAAAATATGTCAATATTGCATGGTAATCAACTATACTTGCAACATTGTGTATGCTACTCATAAGCAAATGCTATGAAAAGATCATTTCAATCACCTTAAGTTGTATATAGACCAATACCATAACTATACAAGTCAAACTTGTCATCATTTACCTTATCCATTAGCCTATTCATTGATTCATATATCATTTATACAAATGATTGTTCATTATTACCAATATTGTATATATCACACATAACATTACCCTTCAACATTTTGTTTGAGAATGCATCCTTTAATAGTTTAAGTAACCATTTTTGATTTACTTGAATAACCCTCAATATTAATATCCTCTTAGACTCAATTAAATCTAAACCAACTTGATTGCTTTCATACTTATTTGAAGCTTTAAGAGTCTAGGGTTTTGTTTTTGTGTTTGAAAGTTCAACCTTCTACATTCCTTTTCAATAACCTAAAAGATAATAATTCAGTCTATCATTTATCTTTAATTCGCTCTATCATTTATCTTTTACATTGTATTCTAATAATGTCTTAAGTGCAAATGTAAATAACTTAACTCTATCATTTTTAAGTGAAAATTATTATTTGAATCTTAAGCAATCACATGTCTCAATATAGGTAATTCATTACTTAAATTTTTTGAAAAATCATAAACTCAAAATCATTGATAAGAATATAATTTTAATTTTAAAAAAATATTTATAATAATTTATAAGTCTCAATCAAATAAAAATACAGCTTTCAATTCTTAAATCCATTCAAAGCTTCAATATACCTTGATTCACTTTTAAAATTAATTCTCAATATTTATTGTCACTCTTCAAGGTATGATGCACTATAACAAGAAGGTTTACATTAATACATAAGGATTCATAATTTTCAAGTTATATAACCGATGTAACATATTAAAATAAGTAATTCATTGCTTGTCATTTTCAAATAAACCTAAACTCAAAACTATTGATAAGAATACGATTTTACTTAAAAAAAGCCATTTATAATAATTTTCGAGTCATTATCCATTCAAAACTTCAATATACCTTGATTCATTTTAAAATAATTTTTTTAATATTTATTGTCACTCTTCAAGGTATGATACACTATACAAAGAATGTTTACATTAATACGTAAGGATTCATTATTTTCAAGTTATATAACTGATGTAACATATTAAAATCACTATTATATAGGAAAAAATTATTTGTAACAAGCACCTAAACTCAATGAAGTCGAAAGTTATTTCATCTCATTCTAAATTGTGATAATAGTTGTCCTATTTGATTGGCTCCTTGCCTTGGAAATCCTAACTTTATACAAAATACTATACAACTTGGTTGCTTCACTTTGTAGATCAACAACAATTTACTGAGGTCCCTGTATAATTTGGCTATGTTATATCCTTTTCAAGGCATTGTATTTACTTTGAAACATTTATTTCATTTTTACCTCTGTAGAATTCACAAAAGAACCGAAATTTTAAATATACTCGGTGGGCTCATTTGGATTTCGCTTAGGTTTCTTGGCTAAAGGGAAAACATTCTCCCTTTGTTCAAACTCCACCTCTTACTTGGTTCTTGTGTTCATCACCTTCCTCTTCCTTTCCCTTTGAATAGTCCCACTATGTTTATCAAATCAACTAGAGACTATGGGAAGTTCAGTTACAACCAAATTTTTCCTTTCAACCCTTGCACCTTGTATCTCCTTTACCCATTGGGGAAAATGATTTCTCATGTTTCAATCACTTAGTATGGGCCTGAGGACTAAGAAGAAAGAGGAGTCATATGAGGTGGTGCAATCATGGGGGTGGCCAAGGATGCAGTTATCTGAAAAGGAAACTGGAGGGGTGATTGAACAACCCTCTCTGATGGAGATGTTTCTTTCATAGGTGTACCTTTAGTCAAAAGTTTAGTCAATCTCAGGGTAACTTGTACAGTCATTGTAGATGAGGGCATGGTCAATAGTTGTGGCATGGGGATTTCCAATTGGGATGACCTTTTCTTTATGACTGGTGGCATTCGAGGATTAAAAATAGAGACAATGACCAAATTCTAAAAATGGATTGCTTTTGGAGTCTTTATTAGCTTTGGAGAAGAAGAAGGAATAGTTTAGTCAATAGTACTAGTAGAACTAGATGAAATAGCCCTAGTAATGGTTGGAGGCAGACTTGTAATTGAGATTTCAATACTAGAAACTGAAGAAATAACAAAAGAAACTACCTTCTCCAGGATCTTGTTATGTTCTAGTGTGAGGACCTGATGTTTTGACACATCGAGAGAGGCTTCCTTTAGTCTCTGTCCTCCCAGACTAAAGGTATTGGCATTTTATAGCTCATCATCTTCATCATCTAGTTCTTCATCTTTAGGATAATCAACCAAAGATACTATATGCTTAATCTCCTCTTCCTTTATTTATTCCATTGCATTCTCTTCTTCCTCCTCTTCTCCTTCTTCTATGATTGAAATTCCAAGTGATGGCCTTTCTTCTACTCGTTTACCCTTGAAGGGAGGGGAAGAATCAATCTACTTTCTTTGGTAAGTGAAGATGGGTGGAGTGGAAGGTCAATGAAATGGGGGAACATATATAGAAGTAACAATGGTATGAGGTATGAATGTAGATGGTGGTGAAGGAGTAATAGATGTGATGAATGGTGCTAAGGTAGCTATGGAGGGCACAGAGCTTACCTAAGGAGACTTAGGGGATTGGGGATAACCTGGAGTAGTAAGAACATGTAGGAAAGTAATCTATGAAAACTCTAGATAACTCACCTGGGTGACTATATTGAGGGGTGGTAAAGGTGTCATCACTAAATAGCTCCTCCTTTGTTCCCCTGAAGAAGTAGTTGACCTATGCCTTGTAGTGGTTGTCTCTAAAGTTTTAAAGTTAGTTGCCACTAATATATAAGAGACTTGGGGAGCTGGGAGACTCCTCAGATTTTCCCTTTGAATTTGAGGGTTTGATTCTCTAAGTTCCAGAATCATCTGGTTCTTCATTTGCAGGCTCTCTTGAAAGGCAGGGGGCTATCCCATTGTTGAGTATTAGTTGGTTGACTTGGAGTCCATTGATGGCTCCATGCATCTTGTGTCTTTTCCTTAGTTAGTTTAGGATCATACTGAAGGGATTGAGCCCAAGACACACACACACACACACACACATATATTGATTTATTTCTCATTTACATCCATACTTTAGTATCAACTGTTGCATTTACAAAGATTGTGTCATGTTCATATTCCTCATGACCATATGAAACATGCACTTTCTTCTTCTCCTTGAGTTACATGAGATACCCCCTTATCTTGTTCCTAGGGTCCCATTCTCTTAAAGGTGCCACCTATAAATTGTATTGATTCATGACCTTGATAGCATGAAGAAAATTTGATCTAACAACATATTATTTTTGTCCAATATTTAAAAGAGTTTTGAAACAATAAGCCAAATGTCTTGGACCGAATTCCTCATCAAGATTATTATAAATTTGGTATGTAATTTATTGTTACATTATGTGGTATAGAACATGGTGTGGTAGCCATAAGGAAGTGGTCTTTATTCTTTCTACCCTGATAATAGTGCCATCAAGGTAGTACCAGTAGTCTCCCATTTTGTTCACATTTTTTCTTATATTCTCTAATAAATCAAGCATTGCAGTGCCATGTATAGCCTAGAATATTTGAGGCTAGACCTCCTCATATATCATCTTGAATTCATTCGTATACCTATGCACAAACATGAAAGAATGGTCTTATCCTACCCTATTTTCTAGATATTCAGTCAAAGGCTGCCATTCTTGACCATAGGGCTTGTATACCATGCCCATGACTGTGTCCAATAGGTAGGACATCATATTAAAAAATTTGTTAGTTACTCTTTGATCATGGTGGAGGAGTTGTGACTTTAGCTTGGCACTAATAATTTCTCCTAGGGCCACTAACTTGTTAGATGTCAAGAGTATATCTAACAGAGGAATCCACTCAACCTAGACATTTGTAATACTAAGAAAACTATACAACTTATTTAATAAGGCCATAGTTATCCTAATTCCAAGCCTAAATTTTATGATGCAATTGGATAAGATAGCCCCTTTGGGATTCATCCTCTTGCCTTTAACAAGCCATTGTTTCAACTTTCTATCTAATGTGTTATACTCAAGCCAAACATTGGTTGAGACCTAGTTGTAAGTGGTTTCAGGTAAGGGGAGTATAAGATATATATCTAATGCCCTACCTAAGATGTATGCAACAACATTTTAAACATGTATAACATGAAATATATCTCAATAAATAGTTGTATTAACAAATAAAACTCTGAGTAGGTCAATACACAACGTTACCTCTAGGTCAGTTGGAGTTTGGTGGAGGCCTTGTTCCTTGATTGACAGGGGGGTCATCTATGTATTGCTTCTCCTCAGGAGAAAGTTAGTCCTCAGTAGAATATGATTTTACATACTCCACCTCTTCTTAGAGTGCATATTAGTGTAGGAACTTGAAATCCAATGTGCTCCTCTTGAATACAATATCCATGTATTCATGTCCTCTTACGAATGAGCAGGGAGAAAGAACTAGAGATTTGCCTTATTTTGAAGAAGAAGCCATTGTTCTTTGATAACTACTAAAATTCTATCTATGAATCAAATAGTTCATTGTGTGGTTTCTCACTAAATAAATTAGGGCTTTCAGGA
Source organism: Torreya grandis (assembly GCA_037957365.1). Lineage (NCBI taxonomy): Eukaryota > Viridiplantae > Streptophyta > Pinopsida > Cupressales > Taxaceae > Torreya > Torreya grandis. The sequence goes on along the minus strand of JARHVA010001038.1, from coordinate 292,170 downwards.
CATTGGGGAGCTAAAAAATGTGATTATTAGATTGAAAAAGTAATGGCAAAGTGAATTCCCCCTTTGCATATATTTTTCATATATTGTTCCCAAGGCTAAGTATTGAATGCATTCATGCACCATTAATGTAGATAAAAAAAAATTCCTTTTATTTCCTATTTTGATTTGAACTTGTTACTCAGCTTTTGCAGGGTGTTTTGTTCACCACATGATGATACTTTGTTAAGTTTCTATGTTCAGTCTCCATTTTTGGGATAGCTATCAATTACTCATTGACTGCTTATTTTACCATGTCCCCTTTTGAAAAATGACACCTGTATAGATTGTGTCATGTCATTTATTTATCCTTTCATTATTTTTGTATGCTCTGTAATCATGGGTTAACATGATCAAGCCATGTGGGATGATTTCAATGGCATAGGGACTTGGGATGTTCGAAGGCTCAGAGCCTATTCATTTAAACTATGTATGTCTTGATTGGTCCTAAGTAAAATAAAGTATACACGTGGAGTGATCTTGGTGGCTTGGGTGTTCAAGGTGTTAAAGACATTAGATTTTATATTTTGACTATGCTTCGACTCTCCTGTAATTGAGTTGGGGTATAAATGTGCCATGTGTCGATTGTTCAAAGCGTGGAAGTGTGAAACCATTATACTGTAAACAAAAGGTTTTAATCCTTTTGAGGTTATGTTTGATATAAATATTGCTAAGTGTTGAACTTCTCATAACCATGAAAGCTCAGAAGTATTAAACTACAGAGGTTTGGGACCATTAAACTTTACAAATGAACAAAATGAAGTCTCCACATTTATGGGTTCTTAGGATGTTCAATGGCTTGGTAGGTCGAAAGACTTATAATTTTTTCAATTTCATAATAATTTGAGGCTCCAAATAATATAGGGTGAGGCACGCAGTAATCCTAAGTAATTGAAGTGGGGATTGCTTGGGGGCATTTAATTAATCCTAGTCAATGGTTCTGCAATCACATAAAATAAATGTAAAATGGGGACAAAAGACTAATATTGTTAGTTTGTAAACCATAGCATAGAAAAAAGAACTCACAAAAACCCAAGGCATATAATAACTTAAGATATTAGTTCAAGCTTTGATTTTAATGGTTTAATTTATTGTAAAACTTAGCTTTAGGAGAATAACCTTAGATTGTGAATGAATAGCAATTAGGAACATAGACTTCTGAGGTTCATGGTTTCTCCAATTAAATATTTTACCATGATGGGTCCCCATTTGAAATTGATAAAATGGGGTGTCTGTGTTGGGGGCACAACAAATGACAACTTATAGGAGAAAATACTTTGAAGTATTTTGAGAACCCATAACTTCAGTAATGTACTATAATAAAACTTCATTTTGACAAAGAAAGAAAAAAGAAACCAAGACTCTAGAACAAACTCATATTTATTCATGCAACATACTAACCCTTCCATTCCTTATATTTGTGTGTGGTATAGTGAGATCAATTCCTCTCGATTGTGAAAATTTTAACTAAGAGTTGAATAAACATTGTAGGTTTCATATTGATTTTTAATTATACCATAAAAAAGAAGTCTAGGCATTGCTTTGCTACCACCCATGTGTCCATAGTCCTAGTAGAGGTTACTCAAATCATCATCTTTAATTAGTTTGTAAGTTTTTCCCCCTCCATTTTTTTGCAACACAGATAGGAGAAGGGTTAGGGACCACTATTGGCTAGTGGTATGAATAAAAAGACTTATTTATCAATATGTCTCTATTAGTGTATACCAAGTTATATGTTTTATTATTTCGTATCTGACTTTTAGCATGTAATAGTGCAATGAATCTTAAAAAATGGTTTTTTTAAAAAAATTTGTATGAATATGTCAAATCAAGTCCCTAAAACTTAATAAACTTGTTAGATTTAAGTAAAAATTGATTTAGTCATAATACATACCTCAATACCAAACAATATTGTACTTTCAGAATAGATCTCCCTAAAGACCAGTGGTGCCTTTTTACATGTCATCCATTTATTTTGACTTATTTTGCACTTTAAGTTTAATAAATTAGTGAGATAGTTCTACATTTTAATAATTTAATCTAGAAAGCATAATGACTAATCTAGAAAGCAACATGCTAGAAATAGGAAATCTAGCCTAGAAAGTAGTAAAAACTAATCTACTAAAAGCAAAATGCTAAAAATAAGAAATTTAGCATATTACCAATATAAATTTTTACTCAAAATTCACTCCAATACATCTCCAGTTGGAGTATCCATGAAGTAATGCTTCAAAAAATGTCCATTGACTAGAAAGACAACGTCATTACCTTGAAGGTCTTTTAATCTAAAGGCATTTTTATAGAGGATTTATGGTATCTAATATGGTCCAATCCATAGGGGAGTGAACTTTTCAGTTGTCCTTTATTTTCATGGGTTTTATCCCATAAGAACACTAGGTATGAAATCTTGAATGCCTTGATTTTAGATCTTTTATCAAACTATCACTTGACAATATCATGATGTTTACTGAAACTATGCAAGACTTCAGTTCTTACATCTTCCATTTGGACTATATCCAATAACCTAGACTGTATTCTTTCATCTTCACCCATATACTCTTGTATGAATCGATACATTGGTAACTTGAGAGTTATAAGAAAAATTGATTGATGTCCATATACCAACAGAAAAGGTGAAGCTTTGAGAGCTTGTTTGTGTCTGGTTCTGTCAGCCTACAATGCATATCTTAGCAAGAGATGTTATTCTTGTGGTTTGCCTTATGTTGATTTCTTAATGGCATCTACCAAATTTTTATTGGTGGATTCAGATACTCCATTTCCTTTTGAATAATAATTTGAAGATAATTTCACTATAATCTGATTATCATAAGCCCATTCTGTGAATTTGGATGATTGAAAGCTAGACCATTATCACAAACTAGGGGAAAAGGGGTGCAAAACTTGGTCACTATATTTTCATCCAAAAATTTGATGATGTCAATTGCTCTAGAGTTTTTTGTTGATACTGCTTCTATCCACCTAGTGTAGTAATCTATATTTGTAAGGATAAACTTGTGTCTTGCCGAAGAGTTTAGGATTATTACCCTAATAAAATCAAGACCCTATTGGGAAAAGGGACATCCCTCAATAACTGGTTATAAAGGCACGGCAACATTCCCTCTTATTTTAGTAAATATCTGGCATTCATGGCAAGTTCTAACATGGTTATGAGTGTCCTTGAATAGTTTGGTCTAGTAGTACCATATCCTTAAAATTTTATGAGTTGTAGTATTATCAAAATGGTTTCCACCGCCTATCCTTTGGTGCAAGTCATCTAGGATATCCTTAGCTTCTTATTTTGACATGCATATGAGATAGATGCCTTTGTAGTTTTTTCTATATAGAACTCCCTTTTTTATAATTTAGTGGGTTGATTTAAGCCTAAGAGTTCATCTTAATTCTCTATTTAATTTAAGAGGGCATGTACCTATGAGTAAATAATGGATGATCTTAGAGTATCATTCACCTCCATCTATCTGAGTTTTATTGATTTGTTCAATATTGATGCATGAGTCAATTTAAGCCATCAGTTGGATAATACCCTAGCCTCTTACTATTTTTTCAAGTTTGATATCTACATCAAACTCTTGTAACTTTATCATCCATTTACCTCTCCTTTCACCTAATTCATTTTGTCCCAATGTAAGTTTGACAGTTAGGTCTGAAACAATGGCATATGTTTTGTTTTATAAGATGTACTTCTTGAATTTATTAACATATTTAATCAAGGCATAAATTTTCTTGTATATCATAGAATATATTACTTCAGAATTCTTCAAATTAGTACTCATAAAATCAATGGGATGTCCATTACCTTCTACCCTTTGTGTTAATACAACAACTATGGTATGCTCTAAAGCAAATGAATAGAGGTGAAAATATTTATTGAAATCTAGACTTATTAGAACTGGAGCTTGAGTGATAGCGATTTTGATATCTTTGAAGGCCTTTTGGGCTTCTACTATCCATTTTATCTTTGCATCTTATTTCAACATAGCATTCAATAGTCTGACTATTTTGGTAAAGCCATAAATGAATTTTTTGACAAAGTTGATATTTCCAAAAAAAGACTTTAGATCTTTTTTGTTGTCGAGAGGTGTTAGTTTGGAGATGGATTGGACTCTATCTTGATCAGTGGAAAGTATATCTTTATTGATAATACGGCCCAACAATGTTTCCTCAATGACTCCAAAGATACTATTCTTCAGGTTCATGAAGACCCCATATTTTTTGCATCTATCAAAGACTCTATGCAAATGGTCAACATGATCAACTCAATTTTTTGAAAACACAGTGAGATCATCCATGTAGATGATAATACATTTAGAAACCAACCTATAGAAGTTAAAATCCATTTCTCTTTAGAAGGTATCTCCTACATTGATTACGCTGAATGACATCCTTTTATATGCAAAAGTTCCCCACTTAGTAGTGAATGTGGTTTTCATCTTATCTTATACTTCAACTAAGACCTGATTGTAATCAAAGAACCCGTCTAGAAAGTGTTGAGGTATGATGTGTGAAACATTATTAATTGTGTGTATAATTTAAATTATCGAGGATAATATAAATATGCTTGTAATAACAACTCGTATTATGAATTGTTTAGTATATTATTGTTTGTGTGAGATTTGGTTGTTAAACCAAACTCACGTAAATAGGTTTGCATTTAATATGAGAGGTAGATGAGATATTTAGGGAGATAGTAATCTCCCTATCTATAGGATAATCCTTCCTATATATTTGTGTTGTATTCATGAATGATTTAATTAATCAGAATAGAGATCAAAATATTTGTGTGATGAAAAAGAAATTCTTTGTACACTATTAATTTTCCTGTTCAGCTTTCCTCTAATTTCAAACAGTGGTATCAGAGCAAGTGATTGCTACTAATCATGAGAGTCTTATAGAACATAAATTTTGTACTATTTTATTCTGGCCATATAGCTTGTTTGGACATGTTAGATGTAGTTTCTATGCTCGGATTAGTCCACCTCGGTCTCCCTTCAATGGTGTTTGAATCTAAAGTTGTATTTGCTTGAGATTATGTTGAATTTAATCTGATTCACATCATATCCTGTTCTGCTCAACTTAGCACCCAAGTCAAGGGATTTAGGCATTGGTTTTTCTACCTCATTTATAGGTTCAAATTTGGCAGTTGAATGAAGGGATGTACTGAATTAATTACAGATTGTTTTCAAAACACATGTTGGGACAAACAACAAAGAGTACAGTCCATTACCTTTCATGTCTACATTAATCCTTAGTTATTAGACATTTCCCACTCATCCCAGCTATTGATTCTCTTATAACGCAAGTCTTGTCACCAAAACATGCCAGATCTGTAAGGTAACTTGATGCCATACTGTTAATGGATATTATTGTCCACATTTTCCTGAGATTATTATTGTCTTTACCTTTAGCCATGTCGACATGTTTAATGCATTTATTCTATCTATAATTTCACCATACACACTTTGATCTACCTGCTCCAACATCAAACCAATCTATTCAAATGATCGACCAATGTTATTATTAATTGAAAATCCAAGTTGTGTTCTGATCTATGTTTTTTCTATTGTGAATGGATTGTGCAGAATGTAATAATGCCTTAAAACTATGGTTTAACTTTTCTAGTTATTTGTAAGCAAACTCAGATTTCTAGCAGTATTTCTTGGCATCATCAAAGGAAAAATCCAAACAGATCTTTCTGCCTGTCAAATTCTTCATGTGGAGATTCTCCTATTCTGCTTCAATGAACCACTTGGTGATATACATAGTTTTGTGTTGGATCCATTGCATGTTTCCAAGGTCCAATTTTATCTTTTTATTATTATTGTGTGTTTTTTTTAAGGTTTTAAGTTAAGGCAACATGTCAATTCATTAGAATATGTTCAAAGATTCATGTATTAAAAAAAAAGTCTAGGATATTTTATATATTTTGGGTCTTTAATTTAGTGTCAAATCATTTTATTATTGAGTGAAGCATCAGGTCATCTTAATTAGTTAATTAAGTCATTAAGTTTGTCTATAGGTAGTTTAGATCAATTTTAAAATTCATATTTTAATCATGGATTTTTGTATAATATAATCTAAGTTTTTTTTTTAAAAGTTATTTATGCATGTCAAGAGTTTTCAAGTTAGGTCATTAAAAAAGTTATTTACAATATTAATTTTTAAATAGTCCAATGTATTTATTTTTAGGGTCCATAATCAAAATGTCAAAAATAAAAACACTGGGTCAAATGTAAACAAATGCATTTTTGGGTGTACCTGACATTCGGTGAGCATGTCAGTATTGTGGGGGGGACCCCATTTCAGTCAAAACAACATGCAACTAAGCTTCATCAAGATATTCAATGAGTGAACAATATCACATACTAGAGGATGGAGGATACATGGAGGATGGAGGTCTTTAAGTGACCTCTCATCAGTCGCTAACGATGGGGTTGCACCAATGATTTGGTGAATTATGTGTGTTTGAATAAAAACAAAAGGAAATTCCTATTCACATGCATGGTGTGATTTTATTTTTCAGTTGTGTGTTTTCATTCCCCTACTTGTTTAAAACACCTCTGCTATTTGGAAACAAGAGAGAGTGTGGATATAATGGAATGTGGCAAACAATTGTATAGGAGGGCAACTAACTATAGAGATCTCATGATTGCCTTATTTATGGAGATGACCCCTAGTGACACATCCAATATGGTCATGTCAAGTAAATGTGGGATGTGTTCCTTCACATATAGTGGTCATGTGAAACAAGATTACATCAGTAGGATGCAGACCTAAAAGTATGCATTGGCATATGATTCCGTTCATGCCAATTCTTAAAGATATATATTCTCCCCATGCTCACATTAAGGGGGTGTAGATAGGATTAATAATGTTCACAAAGAGGTGAATGTTGAGGTATGGTGTGTGAAACATTATTAATTGTGTGTATAATGTATATTATCAAGGATAATATAAACATGCTTGTAATAACAACTCGTATTATGAGTTGTTTAGTATATTATTATTTGTGTGAGATTTGGTTGTTAAACCAAAATCAAGTAAATAGGTTTGCATTTAATATGGATAGTAGATGAGATATTCAAGGAGATAGGAATCTCTCTATCTAAAGGATAATCCTTCCTATATATTTGTGTTGTATTCATGAATGATTTAATTAATCAAAATAGAGATCAAAATATTTGTGTGATGAAATAGAAATTCTTTGTGTACTATTAATTTTCTTATTTAGCTCTCCTCTAATTCCCAACAAAAAGGACATCATCTCTGTTCCACTCACCATTTGAATCACCTCATCCAAATAAGGTAGCAGGTAGTTATCTTTCTTTGATGCTTTATTTAGGTTCATGAAATCAATGCATAGTTTGATTTCCCTATTTATATTTCTGACTGGTACTAGGTTAGCTACCCAAGTAGAGTGCCTAATTAGAAATATAATTTTAGCATTTAGGTGTTTCCACACTTCTACCTATATAAGAGGTTCCAAGATTGGATTCACTAGCCTTTGTCTTTGCCTGAAAGGCTTGTGGTCAAGTTTGAGGGGGATGGTGTGAGTGATTACTATGGGGTCAAAGATCTTCAGGTCATCATACATCTACGTAATGACATCCCTATAGTTTGCTAATAATGTCTTGAGTCTTTGATTTTCATTCTTGGTGTAGCTTAGGCCCACATTCATGTATTGGGAGTGTTGATCAGTCCCTAAATTCTCTTTTGTGAACTCATACTCGATTGCCTTCAATTGATTTTGCATTTGAGCTTGTGGATTGATATTGAAGGCTCATTCTAAATAAACCATCCATAAAGGGATGTGATTTTCTTTCAACTATAAAACACCCTCTTATCCTGGATCTTCAATTTGCATAGGTTTGACATACTTTTCATCTATTAGTTGAGACTCAAAGGCTCTGGAATTAGTAAGGAACTACACAATTTATTGATCATCCTTGAATACCTAAAAATGGTCTATATTTTTTGGAACATAAAGACAAAGAACTAATTCCATAGAGAATATTTGCTTTTTTGACTCATGTAGTGGTACCAAATCAATAGTTAATCTTGCCATTGAATCTATTATCTGGTTTTCTTCTCTTGGAATAGCTTTGATGCTGAAGGCATCAAAATATTCAATTAGGTCCCAAGCCCGATGCTTGTATTTATTAAAATACATGAATTTACATTGGTATTTATTTCTGATCTAGTTTACAACTAGCTCAGAATTTCCAAATACATGTACCTACTTGGCAATATACTTTAGTGTAAGTTGGAGACCGAGGATTAGAGCTTCATACCCAAACCAATTATTCATGTATGGGAATTTCAATTTGTAAGATGTTAGATACTACCTCCATTCTAGATCTATGAAGGCTACACTAACACCTAAACCTTGTTATAATCTAGACCCATCAAAATGGAGTGTCCATAGTTGGGAAGGAACTTTAAATTCTTGTTCATGCAATGCATGTTCCTCTTCGGTGGTGAACATGTACACACTTACTTGTGAAGACATAAAGTTTACCTTTTCGTTGGTGGCATTGTACTCTGTGATCATGTGTTTCATTCTGGGTTCACGATCCACTCAAATTTGGTTGGGTAGTCCCTTCATGACAACCACATGTGTGAGAAGTTAGTGGCCATGTACTCGTTAAGTGTTTTGGACCAATCCATGCTTAGTAAGAGGTCATAAGCTTTTGGAATGTAAATGAATAATATATCAACATATATTGCACATGTGGTTCAGATGTTAGTTGGATGCGTATATTAGTTAATTCTCTAACATATGGGATTGAAGATTTATCTAATTGAAGAACCACTCTCTTTGACTTGTCAAGATCCAGACCTAGTTTATGGCATACAACTTTCAACATCACATTGGTTGATGCTCCAGAATCAACCAAATAATTATGTATACTCTTTTTGAACTTTATGATAGTCAACAAAAAAGGTGGTACTTCTATTTTGTCTTTATATACCATCATAATCGTGTGTATAGCCTTGGATTTATTAGAAGAGGACTTGTTGTATTCAATAAAACCCCACTCTTTTTTCTTGAGTAGGGACCCATTAGAGTTTGAAAGGTTTGGTTTTATGTTGGTAAACCTTTTCCTTATTAAGTTTCACCTATGTATTCAACTATATTCCAAGCTTAAAAGTTCTTGTACATTAAATAAATGCACCATATCACAATTGTTTTTTCTCTTATTGGCCAAGTTTTCATTATGTGATTTATTTGGACTAATCTATTGACAAAATTTTGGGAAGTTTTGCATGTATACAGATCTTTAAGAATTTTGTCAGAAATCGTTTAGAAAATTTTGTCATAAATTTTGTTTGATAAAATTGTGCAAGATTTGGTCTTCAATAAAGTCGTTCAAGATTTGGTCTTCGGGAAAATTATTCAAAATTTGGTCTTCAGGAAAATTGTTTAGAAATTGTGTGTAAAATTTGGGCTTCAGGAAAATTGTTCAAGATTTGGTCTTCAAGAAAATTATTCAAGATTTGGTCTTCAGGAAAATTGTACAAAATTTGGTCTTCAGGAAAATTGTTCGGAAATTGTGTCCAAAATTTGGTCTTCATGAAAATTGTTCAAGATTTAGCCTTCAATAAAATTATGCAAGATTTGGTCTCCAAGAAAATTGTGCAGAAATTATATGCAAAATTTGGTCTTCAGGAAAGTTGTTCAAGATTTGATCTTCAATAAATTGTTTGGAACTTTGGTGAAAAATTGTTCTTCGAGAAAATTGTCTTTGGAAAAACTGTTCGAAACTTGTGTCCAAATTTTTGTCTTCAAGAATTTTTTTCAGGTTTTCTGGCTAAGGTTTTGAGGAACTCCTCTATTCGGTGATCTAATCCAACCCATGTAGACTGATGTTAACCTTGATATTCTTCATATCTTCAATAATGTTGTATCCCCCTTTGTTAGGGGGTTTTGTAGTTTACAAATTCTCATCTCTCTTTGGAGGAGGTGGATTGTTATTAGCCTTCAAATATGGAGTAGTAATAGTATTATTTAGACACATTGAATTAGTCATATGATATTTACTCATCAGATTATAATTATTCTTGGCTTGCTTATACTATTGGAAGGCATGGATCTCATCTATATTATCCTTTAGTTCATTATCACATTCTTCAAGAAATGGAGAGCCATAGGTTTCAAAAACCATTGTTGTGTTTAGGTAGCCTAAATCATTGGAGGAATATGATTCTTTCTAATGTACAAGATTTTATTGGCTTTCTACCTCATGTTGGAAGATTTCAAAAGTAGTGTAGAATTTGATATAATCTAGTTAAATGTGTTTCATAGTTTTATGAACTTGGCACTAGTTTGGAAGAGCCACATCCATGATATTTATCTCAGGTATCTTATTATATGGGATTTTTTGTTCTTAATTATATTTAAACCTGTTGAAAGGTTTGTTTTATCTCTAAAATCCAAAATTTTGGTTAGTATTCAATCTACTTGTGTTACTCTTGTGTTTTTGCATATTCAAAAATTCATTTACTCAGATTTTGTACCATCCTCTAGATTGACTCCAATTTTATCTTTGTGAAATCCAAATTAGTACCCTATGTAGTAGCTACATTGATTGGGATTGAGGCTTGACTCTAAATTTATTGGCTGGAGGTAGACACAGAATTATTCAGTAAGCCAAGGTGTAGGTTGGGTGGAGTATGACTCAAAGGCATTGGGATGTATACTTGGTTTTGGGTCTAGGCTATCATATTCAAATTCACACCTGGGATTGGAGTGAAAGATGGAAAAATTAGGCCAAGAGCAAGTGGGGCTAAGGATTGCATTTGTGGATTTAGCTACTTATCTATATTGATGGCTTCAACATAAGCCAAAGCCAGTAAAATAATTCTGATATTTTTGCATAAGAACATAATAGAGATGGGGTCTAGTGCATTTTTATACATCTTGAGGATCAACACCTCATTTTGTTGATAGTTAATATCTAGTATATTATACATATTTTAAAATATGGCATTGAAATCTTAGATTGGTTCATTTGGCTCTCACCTCATGCAGGCAAAGTGATGATTAACAACACTTGGACTAGTGACTTAGCCAAATTGTGCTAAAAAAGTATCTTGGCATTTAGGCTAGGTTGTGATAAAACCTTTTGACATGTTTAGGAACTAGTCATAGGCCATATCTTTGAACGTGAAATAGAATAATTTGCAAGTCACATCTTTGTGAGTTACATTCAACATTCCCAAAGTAGTTTTGAAGGCCTCAATATATTCCTCCACAATCCTTCCTCCTGAGGGAGAAAATGTAGGGAGATATTTCTTTGGGTTTCTAGGGAGATCATGCATGGATCCAAAAATATTGATAGTTGAACCTCTTACCTAGGTTAGAGCCTGAGTGGGAAGTGGTGGAGGATTATTCAATTATTTTTGTTGTTGTATTGGGCCATTAGGAGGATAGGGAGACGAGGTTGTCTACCTGGGGAGAGTAATTGGGATCTATGTCCTCTCTTGAATCCCTTATTAGACCTTGATTTTTTATGGTATTCCAAAGGTGGCAACAATTTATCATCTGAGGTAGATCTTGTTAACTTTCTTGATTTTTCCAATGCAATTTAAAATGTTTTTTCTCAAAAAAATAGAGGTGGAGGTGTCACCCTCCTTCTAGCACCAATTTATGTGTACTATTGATGTAAGTTTTATGCACACCCAAGTAAACCTATGAGGTAGCCTCTAACATTTTAGATCGGTGAAAGACTTCACTCCAAGGCATGAGTTTTTTGGGTATTCAATTTTATAACAACCTACTAGTGGAATAGAGGTGAATGATACATATTATTTACCACTAGTGAGTTGACTATGAATGAACCTATATCTACTTAAAGTGAGTGGAAGGATGATGATTTTAACTATAGTGTAAAATATTTCCAAAATAAACTCAAAAAAGAAGGAAGGGTAAGGCAAAAAATAGGCTTATGGACTACACAAGATGAAAACCCTTCAAGACCAACACTTGAACTAAGGTAGGATAATAAATCAAAGGATCAATATTTGTTGTAAGCTTCTATAACACACCAACAATAAAACATAGTAAATTTTCAAATGAAAACATAACACAAAATAATTAAAAATGCGTGAATTAAAGGTGGCCATGTCTTCTAGATTTTTATTGCACATTAGCAAGGAGGGATTATAATTCGCATGCAAAATACATGTAAATCAATTGTAGCTTAAAATGAATAATTGTATTGAATACGATAACTTATAAACAATCAAAGAATTAAAATAATAGAATGATAACATGTCTCATATAGTCCACAAAATTGGAGAAGAATCAAAATTTACACATAAAGACTAAGTCAATCAAAACTTCTCATAATTTCTTATTAATCTTAGCAGCTAAATATCTCCCCCCTTTGGAACTGGGAGGATACAAATATTTATAGCTTGGGATGGATATGCCTCATCTTTTCAAACTTCATCTAAAATTATAAGTACAAAATTAGAACTATGTGTCTAGAATCATGCAAAATATGCATGCCTCATGTACATATTTAGAACATCCTCTTTAGTTAAAAATACAATATACATGCATAGTAAATCGATTGGGAACTATAGTTCCACTTTAGTAATAACATGCAAATACATGGTTATTTTTACATCGAGGTGATGATATGACACCACTAATTGAAGAGGCTGGTGGGGTGAGTGTAGTTACAACTAATGTAACTACTGGAGGTCCACGTGGAATCAAAATTGGGCCTATTGAAGTTTACATGATTAGAAAATCCATGGAATCGATAGTTTTATGACTTTGGGAGACAATAACAACCAGTTGTGTACGTGGAACTAACCTTGAAGCTACTTATTTATCTCTCAACTCCTCTAATAATGTATAGGCTATATCAAACTCCTTATTTATAATATCAAAATTTGGTAATGAAATATTTAAAATATTAACAACTTTAGTCAATCTTTTTTTCTCAGCTTTTGAGCTCTTAAATTCAGCTGCTGAAGCCTCTACCTTTGCTACTTTATCTTTTGTAAAACTAACCAACTGTAAGATTTCTTCATTGGTTTTATAAATGGTGCCCTCAAATTTTTATTTAAAGTTGTCTGTAGCCACCTCAATAAGGTTTTAAAAATTAGGTTTATTGACCAATTCTCCTAAAGGGGTTATTACATTATTAACCCTCATATCTGCCAAAATTTTCAATGCCTCACCCTCATGAGTGAGGAAATGCTCTAGTAAGGTTTTCATTTTCTTATGTCATGTAAGGGAAGAATCCCTTCTTTCCATTACATAATTTAAGCACCAAAAAACATCCACACTAGAAATAAGATTTAATTGATTAAAAGAATTAGTCTTAGAGCATTGGAACAAAAAAATCAATCTCCTTTCTAGTTCTTTCATCTCATTCGAAAATGTGATAATATTTGTCTTGTTCGATTGGATCCCTACCCTGGAAACCCTGACTTTATATTAAATGTTATACACATTGGTTGCTACAATTTGTACATCAACAACATTTTTTTGAGGTGTTTATATATTTTGGATCTTTTGTAACCTTTATAAGATAACTTATTTACTTTGAAACATTTATTTGATTATTACCCCTACAAAATCCACAAAAGAACCAAAATTCTCAATATACTCGATGGGGTCATTTGGATTTCTCTTGGGTTTTTTAGATAAATGGAAAATATTCTCCCTTTGTTTAAAATCCACCTCTTCCTTGGTTCTTGTGTTCATCACCTTCCTCTTCCGTACCCTTTAAATAGTCCCACTCTATTTATCAAACTGACTGGAGACTGTGGAAAGTTTAGTTACATCCAAATTTTGCCTTTCATCCCTTACACCTTGCATCTCCTTTACCCATTGGGGAAAATGAGTTCTCTCATTTCAATCTCTTGGTTTGGGCTTGAGGACTAAGAACAAGGAGGAGTCATAAGAGGTGGTGTAATTATGGGGGGGGTGCCAAGGATGCACTTGTCTAAATAGGAAACTAGAGGGGTGGTTGAACAACCCTCTCCTATGGAGATGTTTCTTTCATATGTGTAACCTTATAAAAATGTTTAGTCAAGCTTGAGGTAACTTGTATAGTCATTATAGCTAAGGGCATGGTCAATGGTTGTGACGTGGGGAGTTCCAATTGGGTTGACCTTTTCTTTGGGATAGGTGGCATCTAAATATTAAAAATAGAGACAATGAATTTTTATTCAAAATGGAATGCTTATAGAGTCCTTATTAGATTTAAAGAAGAAGAAGTAATAATTGAATCATAGTACTAATATAACTAAACAAAATAGTCTCAGTAATGGCTAGGAGCAGACTTATAACTGAGATTTCAATACTATAAATTGAAGAAATAACAAAAGAAATTACCTTTTCCAAGCTCTTGCTCTATTCCAATGTGAGGACCTGATATTTTAACACATTCAAAGAGGATTCCTTTAGTCTTTGTCCTCCCAAACTCAAGATCTTGGCCTTTTTTACCTCATCTTCTTCATCATATGGTTCTTCATCTATAAGATAATCAACTAGAGATACTACATGCTTGAGCTCATCTTCTTTTGTTTGTTCCATTGCATCTAATGCTTCCTCTTCTTCCTCCTCTTCTCCTTCTTATATGATTGGAATACCAAGGGATGATATTTATTCTATAATTTTACCCTTGAAAGGAGGGGAAGAGTCTTTCTACTTCCTCTGGTAAGTGAAGATGGGAGGAGTGGAAGGTGGATGAGATGGGAAATAGTTGTAGGAGTGGTTGTGGTAGGAGGTATGACTGGAGATGGTGGTGAAGGAGTAGTATATGTGATGAATGGTGTTGAGATGGTTGTGGAGGGCACATAACTTACCTAGAATACTTAGGGGATCAAGGAGAATTGGAATAGTAGGAAAAAATAGTAAAGCAGTCTACAAAAACTTTGAAAGACTCACCTAGATGATTGTAGTGAGGGGTGGTAAAGGTGTCATCACTAAAGAGCTCCTACTTTATTTCCCTTAATAATTAATTGGCATGTGCCTTGTAGTGGTTGTCTCCAAAGTTTGAAATTTAGCTTACATTAATGTAGAAGAGACTTGGGGAGTTGGTAGACTTCTTAGAATTTCTCTCCTAATTTGAGGGTATGATTATCTCTAAATGCTATAATCATATGTTTCTTCATTTTTAGGCTCTCTTGAAGGGGATGGAGGTTTATCCTATTGTTGAGTGTCAATTCGCTGACTTGGAGGCCATTGATGGCTCCATGCAATTTGTGCCTTTTCCTTAGTTACTTTAGTATTATACTAAAGGGCTTGAGCCCAAGCCATAGATATTGATTTATTTCTCATTTTCATCTATACTTCAGTATCATCTATTGTATTTATAAAGACTATGTCATATTCCTCATCACCATAGGAAACATGCACTTTCTTCTTCTCCTTGAGTTGCAGGAGATACCCCCTTACCTTGTTCCTAGGGTCCCATTCTCTAAAAGGTGCCACATGTAAATTGTATTGTGATTTAACTTATTTGGGAATAATGGAGTTTTATTCATATTTTAGTTAAGGGTCTAAATTAATAAATCAATATAGAATATAGCAATAAATACAGTCCTGATTTGTGCAACTATTTATCTTTTTCACCTTTTTAAAAATATCAATAAATAAGAAGAAATATAACTTAGCTAGAAAATAGACTAAGATAGTTGATACAAATATTAAAAATGTCTATGCAGGACTGGGGAGGTGTCATGAACCTAAATCAGGCTTTCATGGGGTAGTTTCACTATGCCTATGAAAAATTGAGTGTTAGTTATTGATAAAACTCGCTATGGAGATGATTTTGTCTTCAAACCCTAACCCTTCATCATGCTTGATAAAGCAATATTTGAGTCACTTGAGAAAGAGGGGTGTTGGTGTTAAATATGTATTAAATGTATAATCTACATCCCTTATGTGGGCATGTTGTCTACATACCAATACTTTGAAGAGGGATCAAGCCATATGTAGTCGTCCCACCTAGTGTGCTTTGTGAAATAGTGTGATACATATGTAAATGCCAAATTGATAGTGTTTGAGTTGGTTAGGGACTGGTTTGAAGATTTGAGTAGGTTTGCAGCTATTTTGGGTGACTATGTGTAAAGAATAGGGAAGTTTACCTTAGTGCTTTGTTTGTATTCTTGCTTGCTTCGTAAGTTTGTCACCTCATTGTAAATGAGATTTGTGTGGGATTTTATAGGGAAAAATTGGTTGTGGGTAAGATGTATTCATTTTAGGCCGACCTAATTAAGGATAAGAATCAGATGAAAATGACCATTGGGGCACAAAGTGCAAATGGATAGGACTACCAAAAATGGGACACTTCTCTATGGGGCGCTAAAGTCCAAATGGGGCACTCCTATCCTATAGGCTCAAGATCTGGGGGAACAAGATTAACACTAGGAATATTGTCTAGCTAAGGTGGAATTATCATTTAGAAGGTTTCAGATGACTAAAAATGAGAAAAAAAGGTGTCTAGAAGGGTTGCAAGACCATGTAAAAAGGACCTATGGATGGGGTGTCTTAAACCAAACTCAAACTACCAATTTGGACAATTTATCTGACTACATTTGCCCCCCTTTTATTATAGTGATGCAACAAAGCAAAATACTAGGATAAAGGGAAAATAGAAAGCATACATGAACTTACCTACAAGGGTAAATCCCATGAGGATGTGTGATGCCGAGTGTACATAGAGAGATCACAACGTGAAGTGTAAATTTGCAAGAGAAAATAGAAAATTAGATTAGTTCTTACTAGACACACTATGTCTAAAATAATAATGTACAAAAGTTGGGTAAAAGAGAGAGGAAGAGAAAGGAATGAATACACCTCACTGGGTATGTGAACCAATATAAAACTTATTGTGATGTTGAGTGATGTTGGGTATGTGTTTTACCAAGAGTAATATCATGAACAGTGTTGAGTGCTTGATTCCCTGAGGGTGGCTCAAGAATACAAAGGTTGGCCCTTTGGCTCCATCATCACCCACTGTGTAGTGAAACTATGTGATCATGCATGTGTTAATCGATGTTTGGAATGTGTGTCTAATCCATCTAAGTAGGTGGCTCGAGAATACAAAGGCTAGCTAGTCCTTTGGCTCCATCATTGCCTATTATGTAGTGAACTATGAACTGATACCAATATTAATGTGTATTAAATGAGATGGCTCATGAAACCCATGAATGATTTGTAATTTGATAATATGGCATGGATAGTCAAATGTGTACTGAGAACTAGGTCAATCTTGGTCACTCTGAAAGGTGGAGATTATGCTTGTATGAAATCCACTCTAAAACTGAGAACTAGGCTTATATGAAAGCCACTCCAAAACTAAGAACTAGGCTTATATGAAAGCCACTTTGAAATGATGCCAACCACTTGTAGTTGGAATAAGGCATGTAATTTCTGAGAATACCTAGGTAATATAATGTACTAGAAAGAAAAGAAGGTAAATGTGCCACACACATTGCCTCTAATCTCTAGTGTTTGTAACATGGATTCTGATCTAGAAGTTGTACCAACAACCCAATCTAGAAAGAGCCATCATGTTGCATATGATGCCCCTTATATCTAGATAATTTGAGTAAAACTATATTGAAACTACCCAACCTGAACTAGACTATAGTTGACAAAACTATAATGTACCTTACCTTTCTATCTGTTTCTAAATTTTTTAGGTTTTTGACTATTTGGACATGAGTGCCAAAAAATGGACACTTTGAAGTAGGGTGCTATAGTCCTAATGGGGCAATCTTGTCCTTTACTATTTTTTATAATTGTTCTATGTTTGTCCCTTTTTTTAGTTTGTTTTACATGTTTTGAATTTTGATTATTTTTCTAGAGTGTTCTAAAAACTAATTTTTGATCGGTAGAGGGATCTAATCTCTATGACAAAACCCCTATTTGTTGCCCCCTCTTTTGAGGGTAGGAATGAATACCCTGCAATGATTTCCCTTGAAAGAAAGAGCCCTACAAGTGTGTTATGCTGTGAAATACATGATATAATAATGATAATTGAAAAGATGTCTCAAGATATAGCATAGTTTGTATTGGATATTGTTAGATCAACAATGGTATACCTAGATAGATGTAATAATGTAATAACATGTGTAGTAAATTGAACTAAAACTATAAATCTTGTTAGTTTTCAAGGAGGGATGGATCATGATGTCCATAATGGCATCCAAGAAGGCAAGACAATGCATGATGTGGATCATGTCATTGTAAATAACTGAGAAGCAAATAAGCAAACAAGCACAGAAGGCAAGACGCATACAAAAGAGGCCAAGAGGCCAAGTAAACAAGGGACATGGGCACATGTCACTCAAATTGGGAAAGCAAGCATACAAGGTATGTTCAAATGCCCATATACACATACAATTGCAAACAATCAAGATTGACATGAGGGCCACAAGCACACACAAGCGTACAGGTAAAGGATATTGGTAAATGTCCTAAGGCACACACAAGTAACAAAATAGGAATTGAGAAATGCAATCACATATAGCTACTCAAAGCAAGAAAGGAAGGCATATAAATGACGAAAATACTATCACATCTAACTGATCAATGTAAGAAGTGAAAGTATGCAAAACATGTAGTACAAGACTAGGTAGATGCTAAGAAATACACAAGAGCTATATACTAGTGAGTGTTGATAGAATAATATGTGTAAGTTAGTAAGTAATGTACATCAACATGAAAAATAGAGTGTGTGGTGTAAGAATGATATAACATAGATGGTGTAGTTATGTAGAAGATGCCCTAGGTGGGTAGATATGTTGATGTATGTCTTGAATGTAAAAGTAGGATGCCCCCTCAATGGGTAGAGTGAAGAAATCAAGGATTTGGGTGTCACTGCACACACTCAAATAAGATCAAGTGAAGCATGGTAATGCAGATAAATCAACAAAAAATAACATAGGACAACAAAATGTAATTCTAGCATGGTAGCAGAAATGTAAAGCATATATAATGCGTATAAATGAAAAGTTTTTAGTGTTTTGAGTTATTTGAATGTTTTTGTATTTTGACATGTTATATTTTTTTGGGTGTTTTGAGGTATTGTATTGTTTTTGGTATTTTGAAATATAGCTATGTATAAATAATCATAAGGAAACTATGTATAAGAAATCAAAAAGAAAGTATGTACTAGCTAAGAAATTATGTACAAGAAAGAATGAGAAGAAATGATACTAACCGATGAGTCTCATAAGAGAATCTCTATCATGGTGTCATGTATCAAGGAGATGGATCGTGCGTGATTGTGAAGCATGATGGAAGGGCTGAGACTATGAATCTAAAAGCTATGTAAAGTTGTAAGTGCTTTGAAATATCTATAGTGGAAACTGACTGTGGGGTCCCCCTATAACTGCCCATCATTATAAACTTGGGTGATAACATGTACCACATGATCTACTATAGGCATAGAGCTGGTAGTAGGTATGGGATAAGATATAGGTGAACCAAGTTTGAAGGGATGAGGAATAGATATAACCACTAGTGTTTTATTGTGTGTAGTAGTGATAGGGTTAAACTCAAAAGTAGTCAAAGAGTTAGATACATCTAGGTAAAAACCATGTATGTGGGATGAAATGCATGTAATTTGAGTTATAATTCATATAGCAATATGATTATAAAGAACATTCCACATGAGAGATAGCAAACAAGGGATAAAAAGCATGGAACTTTACACTAATGCATAAAAAACTTTGACTTGTAACATGACATTTCTAACACGTTTAGCAAGATAGAGTTGAAAATTATTCCGTATGAGAGAGATAGAGAGAGTATGTAAAAGAAATAATGAAATCTTGTATTAAAGAAAAGTAAACATTGCTTTGAAGGAAAGGGATCTTAACATGTTTAACAATAAATTTCTGAATATCATCCCATATTATAAAAAGTAAGTATGAAAGGCAAATAATAAAGCTTTGCATTAACATATAGTAAACTTCATCATTCATATACATGATAGGACCAAGTATGGAATCCTTATTGTTTGTAATAAATGTTTTGAAATAAGTGAGATCCATTTTTGATTTTATGTGAAATCTGAATTAATTAAAAAAATCAAAAACATATTACTAAAAATCAGCAAGGAATTTTCCCTAGGGTTTTTAGGGTTTTTGTGTGCAAACAAAGTAATTCGGGTTCACCAAATGATTTAACTTGTTTGGGAATAATGGATTTTTATTCCTATTTTATTTAAGGGTATGGATTAATAAATAAGTACAAAATATAGCAATAAATACAGTCCTGATTTGTGTAATTATATATCTTTTTCACCTTTTTAAAATAGTAATAAATAGGAAGAAATATAACTTAGCTAAAAAATAGATTGAGATGGCTGATATAGAGGTTGAAAATGACTGTGTAGGATTAGAGAGGTGTTGTGAACTTGAATCTAGTTTTCATTGGGCGAAAGGATATGAGCACTAAAAAGTGGATGCTTTGGTATCCAACACTATTGTCTGTTCCTTCCACTATTATCTAAACTAATCACAGAGACCTGAAACTTTTTGGGTAGTTACATTGTGCCTATGTAAGCGTGCCTATGAAAAATTGAGTGTTGATTATTGATGGAACTCATTATGGAGCTAATTTTGTCTTTGAACCCTAACCCTTCATTATGATTGATAAAATGATATTTGAGTCACTTGAGAAAGAGGGGGGTTAGTGTGAAAGATGTACTGAATATGAAATCCACACCCCTTATGTGGGCATGCTACCGACATACCAATACTCTGAAGAGGGATCAAACCATATGTAGTTCTCCCACCTAGTGTGCTTTGTGCAATAGTGTGATGCAGATGCAAATGCCAAATTTATAGTGTTTGAGTAGCTAGGGATTAGTATGAATATTTGAGTAGGTTTGCAACTATGTTGGATGACTATGTACAAAGAATAGGGAAGTTTTCCTTAGTGCTTTGTTTGTATTCTTGCTTGTTTTGTAATTTTTGTCACATCCTTTGTAAATGAGCTTTGAGTGGGATTTTATAGGGAACAATTGGTCATGGGTTAGATGTATTCATGCTAGGCTGACCTAATTAAGGATAAGAATTGGATGAAAATGATCATTGGGGCTCAAAGTGCAAATGGATAGGATTGTCAAAAATGGGACACTTCTTTATGGGGTGTTGTAGTCCAAATGGGGTACTTATATCCTATGAGCTTGAGACCTGGGGGAACATGATTGACACTGGGAATACTATCTGGATGAGGTGGAATGATCATTCAAAAGGTTCTAGATGACTAGCAATGAGCAAAAAGGTGTCTAGAAGGGTTACAAGAGCATGCAAAAAGGACCTATGGATGGGGTGTCATAAACCACACTCAAACTACCAATTTATACATTTTATATGACTATATATTGATTCTTGACCTTGTCAGCATGAAGAAAATGTGATCTATCAACATATTGTTTTTATCCAATGCTTATAAGAGATTTTAAATAATAGGCCAAATGTCTTTGACCTAATTCCTCACCAATGTTATTATAAATTTGGTATGCAATTTATCGTTTTGCTATGTGGTCCAGAACATGGTGTGGTAGTAATAAGGGAGTGGTCTTTGTTACTTCTACCTTGATAATAGTGACATCAAGGTAGTACCAATAGTATCCCATTTTGTTCACGCTTTTTATTATAGTCTTTGATAATATGGGCATTGTAGTGCCCTGTATAGTTTGGAAGATTTGAGGATAGACCCCTCACATATCCTCTTTATTTAATTCTTATACCTATACACAAACATGAAAGAGTAGTCTTATTCTACCCAATTTGCTATATATTCAGTTGAAAGCTACCAATTATTTACCATAGGGCTTGTATATCGTGCCAATGACTACATCCAACAGGTAGGACATCATATAAAAGTTTTCATCACTTGCTCTTTGATTATGGTAGAGGAGTTATGAATTTAGATTGGCATTAATAATTTCCCTCAGTGCCAGTAATTTGTCAAGTGTCAATGTTATATCTAATAGAGTAACCCATTCAACCTAGTAGACATTTATAAAACTAGGAAAACCATACAACCTTTTCAATAAGGCCATAATTATCTTAATTACAGGCCTAAATTTGATGATGCAATTAGATGAGATAACCCCCTTGGGATTAATCCTCTAGCCTTTAGCAATATATCATTTCAAATTCCCATCTATTGTGTTATGCTTAAGCCCAACATTGGTTGAGACTTGGTTGTAAGCAGTTTTAGGTAAGGGGAGTCTAAGATATTTGTCAAATGCCTTACTCGAGATGTATGTAGTCCCATTTTTAACCTTTCTAAAATGCAATATATTTCTATAAATAGTTTTATGAACCAATAAAACTTTGAGTAGGTCAATGGACAATATTGCCTCTGGTTTGGTTGTAGCTTGATGGAGGCCTTGTTCCTTGATTGGCAGGAGGTCATCTATGTATTGCTTCTACTCGATAGAAAGTTGGTCCTTGACATAATATAGTTTTACAGACTCCATATCATCCTAGAGTGTCGAGTATTGTAAGAAATTGAAATCTAATGTGCTCCTATCGAATATATTATCCATGTATTCAGGTCCTATTGTGAATGAGCAAGGAGTATGAACTAGAGATTTGCCCTATTTTGAAGAAGAAGCAATTGTTATTTGATAACTAATTTAATTCCCTCTATGAATTGAGTAGTTTGTTGTGTGGTTATTCATTGAAGAAATTAGGGATTTTGAAACACTGGGGAGCTTGAAAACATGATCCATGGATTGAAAGAGTAATGACAAAGTGAATTCCCCATTTATGTAGATTTTACATATATTATTACCAAGATTGAGTATTAAATGCATTCATGCACCATTAATTTCCCATTTTGATTTGAACTTGTTACTTAGCTTTTATAGGTTTGTTTGTTTGCCACATGGTGATACTTTATTAAGTTTCTTTGTCTAGTCACCATTTTTAGGACAACTATTGATTACTCATTAATTAGTTCTTTTGCCATGCTGTCAACATTTTAATCTTTACCTTGGCCGCATCCCCTTTTGGAAAATGACACATGTCTAGCTTTCATCACGTCTACTCTTTAACCTTTCATTATTTTTATATGATCCTTAGTCATAGGTTAATGTGATCAAGCCACAAGGGATGATCTCAATGGTACATGGACTCAGGATGCTCAAAGGCTCGAAGCCTATTCATTTAAACTGTGTATGTCCCAGTTGGTCCTAAGTAGTAGAAAGTAGACACATGGAGTGATCTTGGTAGGCCAGGAGTTTGGGAGCTCAGAGCCACTAGACTTCAGATTTTTACTATGTTTTGACTCTCCCATAGTTGAGTTGAGGCGTAAATGTGCCATGTGTCAATTGTTCAGAATTCATAAGTGTAAAACCATTAGACTATAAATTGAAGGTTTATTTAATCCTTTCAAGGTTCCATTTGACAAAAATCTTGCTAAGTGTTGAACCGATTGAAATTGTAGAAGGCTGGGGGTATTATATTGTGGAGTTTCAAGACCATTAAACTTTGTGGATGAACAAAGTGAAGACTCTACATTTTTGGGTTCTCAAGATGTTTGGGGGCTCGATAAGTCAAAAGACTTAGAGTTTTGTCAATTTCATAATAGCTTGAGGCTCCAAATGATGTAGGGTGAGGCATGCAACATTCTTGACTAACTTAAGTGGGGCTTGCTTAAGGGCATTTATTGAATCTCGATCAATGGTCTTGTGATCACATAAAGTGGATGCAAAACTAAGATAAAATATTAATACCATTAGTTTTTAAATCATAACATAGAAAAAATAACTCAAGAAAACCCAAGGTGTATAATAACTTAAGATATTAGTTCAATCTTTGATTTTCATTGTTTGATTTCTTGTGAAACTTGTCTTCATGAGAATAACCTTAGACTATGAACAAAGAGTAATTAGGAACATGGACCTCTGAAGTTCATGGCTTCTCCAATTAAAGATTTTACCATAATGGGTCCCCATTTAAAATTTATTAAATGGGGTGTGTGTGTTGGGGACACAACAAAGACTCTTTCAAATTAAACACAAAATTAGACCATGTCCATAATTCAAAATAAACATAAATTTTATAAACATGTGACAAACAAGTCAACACACTACATGATTTTATAAAACTCAACCAGGAGACTAGAAAATCAAAGTCACAACAACAAGCTTCATCTCAACACAAGCATGCAAGCTCGTGAAAAATCCATAAGAATGATTCTAAACATTTGTATGTCTATTATGAGCTAGTTATACTCTTTGTTATAAATGATTGTATGCGGGATATCTAATTTTTTTTGTCTCATTCTCTTCAAAACCTAGGTCCACTTTCAACACTAAGTTTAGGCCTACAAAAGGGAAGGTGGGTTGAGCTAACATCAATCAATCCCTAATGAATGGTTGAGTGTTGCCAACATATCCAATATTTTGAAGAGGTAATTCAAACCACGTGTAGTTCTCCCCATTAGGTATATGTGTGAAATAGTGCTCCTTTAATAAATGTAACTGATAATCTAGCTTTTGACACTTGAAAAATGACAAGATTAACTTGGCTTAGGTTCTTCAAAACATGGCTAGGGATTACTTCTTATGACTGATTATTAAATTGGGAAGTTTAGGGTAGTCCCTTTTAATGTGCAAAAGTATATAGATGTATATTTTGAGGAGTGATAGATGATCCAATAGGCTTAGATCCATTGTGTATTTACATGGGACTCTTTGGGTACTTGATCACACCACGAACATTTGAAATGTATGAGTTGACCCATACATATGATTTGAATTTGAAAAATGATCATTTCTTAGCATGAGGATGAGTATGTCATAATTAGACACATATGGAATTATGCATGCATTTGTGTATGATGGATTATCTTGAGATTATTTGGATATGATAATGAATAGGTTAGGTACAAACTATGGAATTATTTTAGGTGACTGATAGCAAATCGAAAAGGTCAAACCCATTTAAAGCATGCAGATAGATGAGAAGGGGGTATAAGAGCCATACGTGTATGCACAAGTCATGCAAGGTGAAGGTAGTTCAATATTGACATTGTCAAGTTTATGATACAAGATTTTAGTGTCTATACCTAGAAGGGGTTAGGCTTTCACAACCTTGTCATCCTTCAGGTTCCTATCAAAGTGATTATGTCCTTTGTTGTTAAAATTATCTAGAAAATATGGGGAAAAAATCAAACCTTGGATTATCTCGAATGGGGATGGGTTCCAAAATAGATTTCATGTTAACCAACACTCATTACAATGGACTCCTATCATTAATTTTCATAACATTCTTCATGCAAAAGTACCATGGATTCATGTCC
Source organism: Torreya grandis (assembly GCA_037957365.1). Classification (NCBI taxonomy): domain Eukaryota; kingdom Viridiplantae; phylum Streptophyta; class Pinopsida; order Cupressales; family Taxaceae; genus Torreya; species Torreya grandis. The sequence goes on along the minus strand of JARHVA010001038.1, from coordinate 266,810 downwards.
TCACTTGGTATTTAGAAGAGGTATGCATACGATGCAAGACATTTTATGTAAGCATACTCAAACTTGGATCTCTTGACAGAAGGTAAGGTTAAATTTTAGTTAAAAAATACTGATAAAGAGTCACTGTAAGAGATTATTGAATTTGTTTCCTATATATAAGGTTCATAAAATAGCCATTAACATAGTTAGACCGTGGTGGAAATATTGGAAGTGGTATGCTAAAACTCCTGTTCAAAATTATACTCCCAATATAATTTTGAATGAATGAATGGTTGTGACCAATGCTGCCCTTGGTGGAAAATCTCAATGCTTGTTGGTTGCTCCATTCTTGATTCTCACACATGGAATAAATGTTTTCAAAAAGTGTGGAATTATATTCTTGAGATTAATCTTAAAAACTTAGCATGGTGCTTGTTCTATCAAGGGCTTTTTTTTGGTCATCATCCTGTGCAGTTATGGGTTACTCAACCCAAGTGTTTGTTTTGTGAACATACAAAGACCTTTATACACTTTTTTGAGTTTTGAAAAAAGGATCATATATCCTAGACTTGTATTCATCATTTGTTCAAACCCTTTCAACTAGCACCCTTTTTCTGGCAACATTGTCCCTTGAGGGATTGGCCCATGATTCCTATAAAATACACATAAAATTGACATACTTTCTTAGTGTTAATTATTTTATTTATATGGAAAGAAATAAATGTAACTAAATTTTCTAGTTATATTGTTGATGACCACTTTTCTGCTTATAAAAAAACTATGGTGATTTTTAATGTGTTTATGCAGATTTAAATTTAGGCCAACAAACTAGCTTTGGAGATCTCCCATCTTCAAACCCTTTTGGATCATTGGCGTAACCCTCCATACAATGTTGCTTGCATCTCACTAATCCAAAACTCATAATTTTTGATTGATAGATATTTCAATAACACAAAAATAACACAGTAACAATGAATTCTCTAAGAAGAGATGTTTTATTACGCAAGATTGCAATACAACGATATGCTTATCTTTGGGAAGAGATGTCTAATTTCCATTTTGGGTTACATATTAATTTATACACATTTTGAAAGAATTAGGAGGATATGTAAGGTCACCAATATCGATGGAGATTAAGTGGTTCAACTTCCATGATTTAAAACAATACAAAATTTGAGGAATTACTATTTTTAGAAACCTACTATATCTAGACTACACTACTAAAATTGAAATTTCGGGCACTTACATTGATTTTTATGGGTCAAAAACTATTGATCAAATCCTTGTGCCATCTTACTGCATTATCCTCATTCTTAGCTTTCCAATGATTCAAACGGGGAGTCAATTAGAGCTACGATGCAAAAGTTATGGCTCCCAGAAGTTTCATCATTAATTGGGGTAGAACCATCGCCTGAATTGTCACCTAAATTATTTCCCAGATCATTCCTCCCTCCTTGAGAAGTAATGGTACCCATTACATCAATATTCCTCATCAAGTGTGGTAGTTATGTCTTAATTTGATTGTCTGTGAGCCACTCACCTTGGTAGCTAAGCTGGCCCCTTTTGACCACCCGATAAAGCGGAATAGAGCATCCTCTTGTTGTCTTCATCTAGGTGTCTACAATCTGATCCTCCTTCACTAGAGAAAAACTCTAAAAATAAAGCTCATCAATGTATATTTTTTTTTCTATGACTGAAGTTTCCAACAGAGGTGGATGATATGGTTTGAGGAGCTTCACGTTGAATATTGGATGCAAACCAAGGTAGGCTAGTAGGTTCAACTCAAAAGCATTTTCTCCAACTTTTTTGGTGATGGTGTAGGGACCATATCATAGAGGCCAAATTTTTCTATGTGGTCCTGCAAGTCAGTACTTTTGAATCCACAACTAAACCTTATCACCTATAGTAAAATGGTTTTCAATCCCATGTTTGTCATGGTGTTGCTTATACTTCTGATTCATCTTCTAAAAGATGTTATGAACTTTCTGCTAGATGTGTTGCATTTGTTCAATGAAATTTGTTGCTTTTTCTGCCTTAGATCTCCCATGAGGGTTTATTCCATGGTAGAGAATGGAAAAACTATATCAATTGGTGCTATGGGTTGGAACCCAAAGCATACTTGGAATGGCATGTGCTTGGTCGAACTATGTAGGGCCTGATTGTATCCATGTTGTATGAAAAGAAGCCCTTCATACCATGTGTGTGGATGTTTGGAGTGATACATCTGAATCATGTGAACAATCAATCGGTTCACCACTTTTATCTGATCATCAGTCTGTGGATGGAAGGTTGTGGACTTTATCAGCTTGGTATCCATCATCTTCCATAGAGTGGACTAGAAGATGTTCAGGAACCTGCTATCTCGATCTAAGAAAATAGACTTGGGGAGACCAAAATGGAGCCATACATGACTAAAATATAGTTCAAAAATTTCTTCAGTAGATATATTTTTCTTACAAGCAATCATGATAGCTATTTTTGAAAAATGATCAACTACAGCAAAAATATAGTCCTTGTCACATTTTGAAGTGGGCAAACCTGCGAGAAAATCCATTAAGATAGATTCCTAAGGCTTGGTTGGTTATAGAAATGGCATGTAAAATTGTTGCTTCTTATTTGTTGGCTTGGCTATCGCACATGGGGTGCAAGATTTGAGGTACCTTTCTACATCCTTTCACATATGGGGCCAATAGAAGTGTTTTTGAAGAACTGCCAATGTCTTTTGTGCACCAAAGTGCCCAGCTATCCTACTGAAATGTGCTTCCCATATCATTTTATATTGATTTACAGTTAGAACATAGATGTGTCACATATGACAGAGGACATTACCTTGTAAAGAAAAATCAAAAACATATTTACCTTCTTGAAGCACTTGTTATGTACCAACAAAGGTAGGATCTGCTTCATACAAATCACCCCAAGTGGTAGTCTCGTGTCTGCATAGGTCAAGAAATGTTGTGAGTGCAGTAATTAGTGGGCCACTTAGACAATCTATGACCGTATTTGAGCTCCCCTTTTTGTGTTTGATTATCAGATGGAATTACTACAGATATGTGGCCCACTTTTGGTGCCTCTCATTTTGTAATTTGCTCTATGTCTAGATGAATTCCAATGGTCTGTGGTTAGGGTGGATGACTGTCTCTTTCCATAAGATATAGTGTTTCCATTATTTGTTGGCTTGCACAATGTCATAGAGCTCCTTATAATATGTCAAGTATTTCTTGATTGTATTGGTGAAAGTTTCACTACGATATGTAACAAGATGGTCATGTTGCATGATGACAACTCCCATGGCATATTCAGATGCATCTATCATCAACTTGAAAGGTTGATGCAAATATGGCAATGCAAGAATAGGGGTTGACGAAAGTCTGTTATTCAAATTCTCAAATTCCCTTTGTTGTATTTTGCCCCACTGAAATGTAGCTTTAGATCCTCCTTTAGTGACTTAGGTTAGTGGCTAAGAAACATGTGAGAATCCAAGAACAAACCTGTAATTAAGACCTAAGAAGTTGTGAAATTCTGTGAGGGTCCTTGGTGTAGACCATTCTTGAATAACCCAAAATTTCTCTAGATCGACATGGACCCCTTCCTCATTCATAATGTACCCTAGGTATTGAATTATTTTCATCCCAAATGTGCATTTGTCAAGATTTGCATACAAATTGTGCTCCCAAAGAGTTTGAAGCACCTTATGAACATGTTACAGATGTTCCTCCCATGTTTTACTGTAGATGAGTATGTCATCTAGGTAGACAACCATGAATGACTTGGTGAAGGGTCACAAGATGTCATCCATCATCTTCATAAAGGTTACAGGTGCGTTAGTTAAGCCAAAAGGCATAACTAACCATTCGAAGAGCCCTTCCTTAGATTTGAATGCAGTCTTCCAAACATCAGTGGGATCGATGGGAATTTGGTGATAGCTAGATTTAAGATCAATTTTGATGAACTTTGCACCATAGATTTGGTCTAGTAGGTCATCAATCTTGGGGAGGGGGTAGCGATTCTTCACAGTGATTTTATTTAGGGCTCAATAGTTAATGCAAAACCTCCATGTTCCATCTTTCTTTGGTGCTAGGAAAATTGGGCTACCACAGGGTGAAGAGCTTGGCCTGATGTGACCCTTTTGGATCAATTCCTGAATCCATCATTTTATCTCATCATTCTCCAAAATTGATCTATGATACATAGGACTGTTAGGCAAAGGTGATCTTGGGATTAAATTGATAGAATTTTTACCTAGAAGTGTAGTGGAACTCTCATGGGGTGACTTGAATAAGTCATCATATTCTCTCATGATTTGTCCCATCTACTTCTATTGTTGTGTTGATTGTGTATTCAGGACTACAACATCAGCCGTATTGAATTTTTGTGGTTTGACCACCATGAAAATGAATTATTTTGTCTTCTCCACCAATCTCTTACATTGATTAGCACTAATCAGGGAGACAGATGTGGGAAGTGGTACCTCTAGTACCCTATAACATCATGTTCCAAGAGTGAGGGTGATTATTCAGGTTTGTGATTCATAGATGCTATGTCGATCTTACATGAATGACTGACCAAGGAGTACATCACAAATATATAGATTAACCACATCACACAAGACTTCATCTTGGAAAGGTTTTATTACATATGAAAGAAGACACTGATGGGTGACACAGAAGTCTCTCCCTGGGCTCAACCATCCAATACTTTATGGCTTTGGGTGAGGCTTCATGGATAGATTTAGATTTTTCACAAATTTAGCAGAGATTAAATTCTTTTGACTCCCACTATCAAGAATGAAATGTAGAGGCTTAATTTTTGCTCACAATTTGGAGTGAAACAACCTTTCCTTGTCATCTGGCCTTTCCTCACGGGTCTGTGATGAAGCAACGATGGTATTAGGATCAACATCTACAATCTTTTCTTCATCCTCTTTGACTATAGGTTGTGTATGAGATAGAGCAGTAGATGTCAAGAATTGTGACTCAAAAAGTAGTGACTTGATGGCTCGACATTCTTCTTTGGAGTGAGTTCCAGTTTTGCGGTAAGCACACCATTTTCCAATCTTCCCTTTTTGGGGTTTCTTATCTTGAAACTCCTTTTGCTTCGAATTTTGGCCTCATGTTTGACCTTCCTTGTCACTTTTCCATTTCAAAGGCTGACTCTTCATATTCTTTCTTCCATGCTTCTGCTCAATCTTCAATGCAAACTTGTATGCCTCACCGAGGGTTTCCAAATTGAAGAGTTACATTTCCCCCCATATGTACCATTGTAGCCCACCATGATATTTGAGAGTCTTATGTTTCTCACTTTCTTGGATGGCCAATCTTGTATACAGAGAATGAAAAATGTCAATGTAATCTTGAACATATTAGTCCTTACCTTGGCAAAGTTGTTGCCACTGTATGTACAGATCATCATATACTCCAATGGGATAGTATTCTTCCTTTACTGCTTCCATGAAATCATCCCAGATAGGTTCTACCTCAAGGCCAATGTCATCTATACTGAACCTCTTTTTGTACACTTCCCACCAATTTTTCATGGGCAATGATGCTTTCAAAAGAGCAAAAGTGATATTTTCTCCATCGGTGAATTTATTTATAGAAAAGTAGGAAGATAATTGATCTAACCAATTTTTTACTGCATCAACATTGATTTTTCCTTCAAATGTAGGGATATAAAAATTCACCTAAACCTTGAAGGGTGTTGGGGCACTGAAAGGACGTTCCATAGATGAGGAGCTAGGAAGTGCAAATGAGGAGCTAGAATTTTCTATCAAGAGTTGTTGAAGAATTTGGGTGAATTGTTACATCATCTATGCTTGTTGCTGTTGGAGGGCTTCATTTACCATTTCCTTGAAGGGATTGGATTTCTCAGTGTCATCCACCATTTGAAGTCATTTGGATCGAATAGGTGGATAGTTTGGAAGCTCTATTATTTTCTACCCAAGCTTCTTGTAGCCTGAGCTTGTCCTCGGGATCATACACTCTTAAGACAAATCGCTCTGATACCACTAATCCAAAACTTAGAAGTTTTGATTGAAATATATTTTAAGAACATGAAAATAACATAGTAACAATGAATTCTTTGATAAGAGATGTTTTATTACTTAAGATTGCAATACAACTAGATGCTTATCTCTGGGAAGAGATGTCTGATTTTTATTTCAGGTTACATCTTTATTTATACACATTTTGAAATTAGGAGGATGTGGAAGGTCACCAATCTCGAGAGAGATTAAGTGGTTCGACTTCCATGATTTAAAACAATACAAAATTCGAGGAATTACTATTTTTAGAAACATACTATTTTTAGACTACACTAATAAAATTGAAATTTGGGGCACTTCCATTGGGTTTTCGGGGGTCAAAAACTACTGAACAAAGCTCTGTGTCATCTCACCGCGTTCTCCTCATTCTTAGCTTTTCAACGGTTCAAATGGGGAGTCAATTAGAGATACAATGTAAAAGTTATGGCTCCCAAAAGTTTCGTCATCAATTGGGGTAGAACCGTTTCTTGAATTATCGCCTGAATTGTTACTCGGATCACTCACCCTCTTTGCCCTCAAGGGAGGGAAACTAGATAGGCGGACACCATTAGAGTTACTTTGACCACCGTTCCCATAATGGAGTTGGGAGATCTCCTTTGCACACGTACTCACCTCAGTCCAACTAATGAAAGGGTGGGGCTTGCCTCTTGTGTTCTCCTTCACTTGCTCATGGTGGTTGGGGTCCCTACGAGCACACTGGGATGATTAGATGTTTTTGCCTCACCCTAACAAGTTTCCATAATTAGCTTTGGCTATTTCTACCTCTAGAGTTGATCCATATGGCTTCCAAGAGGGCACTAAGGAGATGGTAGAGACAATCAACGATGGAAACATTGGTTAGGACCCCACGCTTGAGGGGGAAGACCTTCTAGGCACTGGTTGGGGCAATATAGATGATAAATATCTACCTCTTATTGGTCTATTTGCCATGGCTACTTAATTGTTATGTGTTTTAATTTGTCTTTGTTAGACTACTATTTTTCTTCCTATTCCTAAACCCTCTAAAAACTTAATGGGACTGTCATGTGATGTGCTCTCATACCGCTAACTTTTTTATACTTAATTCTTAAAATTTATTAATTGAATAATAAAACCTACTTCCTTTAAAAAAAACATGGAGACATATCCAAAATGAGATGGATTCTAAACACCACAAATGGTTGTCTTATATTATTTTAGCAATCATTAATAGGATAAAGAAATCAATTAAGTTATAACATCCACCATTTAAACCTTCATAATAAAGTGGGGAATAAGGCAAGGTCTTAGGTGCTTCACTACTATTCTAAGATATAATATTTGTAAGGGTGGTATCCTAATTTATAGATAAACCTTTGAATATTTTTTGGAAAGTAATTGTAAACATAAGAAAACATTGAGGGAAAAAGAAGATGAAAGAGAGAAAACGAGGGAATATGATAATAAATAGACAATAATAAAGAAAATATATTAATAAAATTTAATGTAAATTAATAATTGATAAATATTCTTCTTTGATGTTGAGTGGATTTGATTTTGGAGTTTAAAAAAATAAAATTTTAGTGAAGATATTTATTAGTGTTTATATAATTCAATTTTATTTTTTCTCTGCTATCAATTGATGTTTTTTTAATGTATAAAATAAATCATTGCATAACTAGAAAATAAGAAACTCACAATATAACTAAAAAAAATAGAACATCTAAAACAATATTATTTTTTCAAATTATTCCAATCATTATTATTAAATTGCATATGAACATATTTTTTTAATAAATAAATAAATAAATCATTCTAAAATTATCTAAAAAAATAAAAACAAATCACATAAAAAATAAATTAAACTTATTTAAAGCTTTTAACAATTTTATTATTCTAAAAATAAATTAATTAAATATCAAACTGATTATAAAATCAATTATATGATCTTGAATGATTATATCTACTGTAAAACTAATACTCAATACCATTTAACCAACAAATACATGTATATCTAAAACTGATTATAAAATCAATTGTATGATCTTACATTAAAACTAAGACTCAATAATATTTAACCAACAAATACATGTATATTTTAAAATAATACAATTTTATGACTAAATACTTATAAACTATTTTAAATATTAAAAAAAATTATTATAAAACTAATTTTAAAGATATAATATTAAGATCATAAAAATATTACTCTCCGACACAATAAAGAAAACCTTCTCTCCAATATATTAAAAAACATTATCCATGTACATGTTGTCCTTAATTTATTCATCATAAAATATTGTGTCCTCTAATTATTGATAGAGTAAAGAAAATTTATTCCTCCAATATATAAAAAACATTATTTATGTACATATTATCCTTAACTTGTTCATCATAAAGTGTTGTGTCCTCTTCTATAATTAAAATCAATTAAAATTCGTTATAATTATTTATTTATATAAAACTATAAGTAATTGAAGATAAATTAATTAAAATCAATTAAAATTCTTTAAAATTATTTATATATAAAACTGCACGTAATTGAAAATAAATTAATAATTAAATCCACAATTAAGGTACCTTTACAAGTTGCCACAACTATTTTTTAACTGATTTGAGGGCCATTGTAATCATAAATATTTATAGCTTGTATTTCTTTGTGTGGCTTCTATTGGGGCACATTAGGTATGAACAACTGAAATTCGGATAAGTTGTAATCCTTGTCAGACTTTGAGAAGCAGACAGGAAACTCAATGTGCCTAAGTTATAATCCTGCTGCTATTCCACGAAAAAGCAGGCAGATTTTCCGCGAGTGTGGCCGGCTAATTTGTTTATTTAACATGCTTCCCTGATCACCATTTTACAAATTGATTGAAATCGTATATGTATATAAGTAACTGAGTTCTGTAAGGTGGGTTTTTTCAGAGTGGTGGACATTCGTATACATTTTAGGCCTGCTTGACTGTATCCTCATTTGTACTGAATGGATCGAGTTCAGTTTTTGTTGGGCATTCTAAAATTTTTGCAAAAGTTTTGTCTAGATTTAGCTTTTGTTTTGAGCATGCTATGATTTAATGTGGGTGCAGGGAGAACAAAATGGGGCAATTATTTTGCTGTGTAAAAGTGGATCAGTCAACCGTGGCGATGAAGGAGAGATTTGGGCGGTACCAGGAAGTGCTAGAACCAGGGTGCCACTGTCTGCCATGGTTTCTTGGGAGCCAAATACGAGGCCATCTTTCATTGAGAGTACAGAAACTGGATGTTCGTTGTGAAACAAAGACTAAGGTATGGTTGGGTTTTTGCTTTACAAGAGCTTGAATAGATGTTTTTTTCAGAAACACATTTTTAATCTGAGGGTTATTTTTGTAATTGTTGAAGGATAATGTTTTTGTGACGGTGGTAGCCTCTGTTCAATACCGTGCCCTTATAGAGAAAGCAAGTGAGGCCTTTTATAAGCTGAGCGACACAAGGGGCCAAATTCAAGCTTATGTATTTGATGGTAAAATCTATCCCTGAAGCCCTGGTTAATTTTAGGGAAATGAAAATTTCATTGATGGAATGACCTCTACTTGATATTATGGTTACTCTGTTTTACTTTGTTAGACAGTTGGAAAAAAGAAACCTGACATACAAATTTCAAATAATGAAAGAGGAATTAGACTCAATACCCAATTGATCCCCATGCTTGCCTTTCCTCTGTTCACACTTCACTCTTACATGGCTTGTTTCCATTTTTGATTTATAGTTATCCGGTCAAGTGTCCCAAAGATGAACCTGGATAATGTTTTTGAGCAGAAGAGTGAGGTTGCTAAAGCTGTTGAAGTTGAGCTCGAAAAGGTTAGTGATTTGAAACCCATTTCATTTCATTGTTGATTTATGTCTTCAACTGGTTAAACACTGCAAAATATTTCCTATATATTACACAACTGCATCAAATAGTTTTCGCTAATATTTCTATTATTTGATGGTTCTTCACATTTGTTCTAAAAGAAGTTTGGATGCGGTACGATTCAATCTTTTTTGGTATGATTACAGGCTATGTCAAACTATGGATTTGAGATTGTGCAAACACTTATTGTAGATATAGAACCTGATGAACGTGTGAAGAAAGCAATGAACGAAATAAATGCAGGCAAGAATTTTCTGCAAAGGGAAGTCAAATTGGACTTTTGTAGTCAGTAGTGGATCACATGCCATTTTGGTGTTTAAGATGTTGTGGCATTTTGTGAATAGATTGATAGTATTACTTTTTAAGAAATGCATATACTGTACTTAGTGTCAGAAAAGCTGATCAATATTACAATAGGGTTATATGGGAGGTCTCTTTCTAAAGAAATATGTTCCAAGAGGCATCTGACAAAACATCTTTGTTGACACTCTTAGATTTACCTTTGATAAGCAATGCCAATTCTTGTTTGAACACTTCAACTCCCTTGGGCTGATGTGGGAGGCTTTTCTTAAATCACTATTTTAAGAGTAGCCTTACATAGTGTTTTGTACAAAAAACCTATCGGTGTCAATAACACCAGTGTGCCATAACCTGTTTCCAGCTATCTTTTATCATCTGATTGCTTCCAAGTACAAGATCCTTGTAAAAAGAGGGCCACTAAAAATCAGATCGAATTCATTTTGTAACCAATCCCAAAAGGACTTGGCTGCTAGACATCTCTAAGATACCTGATCATCCATTTTGCCCTGTTTTTAGCTTTTATCCATTCTTTCCTTTACTTTATTTTTACTATCTGTAAATAAAGTTCCTTTCACCCTATCACTGTTATCTGTTGTAACGTTGTATTATCAAGTCCCATTAACCTACTATTTCAGTCATTTGTGGACATCAATATACTTTCTTTCTTTCTTCCTTTGTCACTTACCTGCATGTAGAATACACAATACCTACCTGCTGGAGTTTTGCCTTCTACACTGATATAGATTCATTTTTATGTTGTCTTTATTTGGTTTATCTGCCCAATAATGTTTCTATTACATAATCATTCATTCATTCCATTGTCTTAATATCAGCTGCAAGAATGAGGGTAGCAACAAATGAAAGAGCAGAGGCAGAGAAAATTTTACAAATCAAGCGAGCAGAAGGTGAAGCAGAATCAAAGTATCTATCAGGACTAGGTATTGCTCGACAAAGGCAAGCAATTGTGGATGGCCTGAGAGAGAGTGTACTTGTATTCTCAGATAATGTGCCTGGAACAAGTGCAAAGGATGTGATGGATATGGTGTTGGTCACACAGTATTTTGATACGATGAAAGAGATTGGAGCACATTCCAAGTCTTCATCAGTCTTCATTCCACATGGACCTGGTGCAGTTCGTGATGTTGCTCAGCAGATCAGAGATGGATTGCTTCAAGCATCGCATGCTAAGTAATTATTGTGTCTCTCCTGTCAATAAAATCAGCAGCAACAATCAAGTAAAGGATGATTCATATTGTTTTAAGGATTTCAAAAGACATCGTTCCTAGCTTTTCTTATTTTCAATGTTATGCATTTTGTACTGTCTTTTACATTTTCTCTGCTATGTTCATAAACATGGAGCATCTTTTATAGAATGTTTCTTTTCTTACCCTTCTGAACATTGGTACTTCATGTATCTTGAAATGGTGATTTAAAAAAAATAGCTTATATATTTCTGATTCTGAATCCATTGTTTTTTAGTTTTATGCATGTTACATTTATAGGCTAAACGAGATTAAAAATCCAAAGCTTCATGCCCTCCCAATGCCTCGCCATGACCTCCTCAGATCCCTTCCCCTCTTTCTCACTAGCTATCCCTAAAATCTAAGCAGCTGTTTTAAATGAGAATCCTATCCTTGGAACAGAGGAACATCAGAAATTTCTGCAACATCATGGGCAATTGCACAATCCCAAGGTCAACCTTTCCCTGGAGAATCCACTAAAGTTCTCATTTAACATTGATGAAATGGAAAATAGACTTTGGCGTTCTCATTTAACATTGATGAAATGGAAAATAGACTTTGGCTCTTAAAGAAAAAAAGGCCTCATATGTAGGTTCCAGGTAGAGCTTACCCAAGTCTCAAAACTCTTAGGATATGGGTGCAAAATAACTGGAAGCCCTCAGGGTCTGTGGACATCTTAATTATGCCAAAGGATATTTAATGGTCACATTCAGCTCAAGTCAAGAAAGAGAGCTTTTTAGGGTGGTTTTTGAATAAATTAGGGCTTTTTATGACACTATAACGTGCCCAAAAAAATACAACCTTAATTTTTTTTGGTGCACTTTCATTTTAAGTAGGCCACTTCGTAATGTTTCAAAGTAAAATGATTTGCTGAAGTAAACATTCACATAACACTTCTAGCCTATGTCTACTCTTAATCCAACACCTTAGGAGTTTTGACATTATTAGTTTCCTTTCAGTCTATCCAACTCAAAATCGATACAGAATGACTATAATTGATTCCATTTGTTTTTTTACATAAGTTACATGACGATATACTATACTTGCAACATTTTGCTTACGACTTATAAACTTATGCTCTAAAAGGATTATCTCAATCAAGTCATTAGCCTTACGATGTATATAGACCAATACTTTAACTATACAAGATAACTTGTCATCATTTTCCTTCCCTTATCTACTTGTTTATTCATTAGTTCATATATCATTTATACAAATGATTTTTCATTATTACTAATATTATATACATCATATATACTATTAAGCTTCAACATTTTGTTTGATAATGCCTCGAGTTATTTAAAGAACCATTTGTAATCAATCCTTGAAAGGAATTCTAATTTATATCAATTAATTTTACTCACATACTTCAGTAACCTAAGTATTGATATCCTTTTAAACTCAATCAAGTCTAAATCACCTTGATTTTATAACTTCTATAATATATATTTCAAAAGTTCAACATTATATATTCCTTTTCAATTACCCAAACGATAATATTTGAATTTATTATTTATCCTTTACGTTATATTCTCATAATGCCTTAAAGTGACGTCAATACTATGACTTACAAGTCTAGATTATCATTTGAATTTTAATCAGTTACATTACTCAATATAATAATTCATTAGTTATTATTTTTGAAAAGACTTGAATTCATCAACTATTAATATAAATATATATATTTTTTGAAAATAATTTATAATAATTTTTAAGTTATTATAAGTCTCAATTAAATAAAAATACAACTTTTAATTCTTGAATGTATTTAGAGCTTAAATACACCTTGAAAATTTAAAAATTAATTCTCAATATTTATCAAGTCACTCTTCAAGATATGATACACTATAACAAGAAGGTGTACACAAATACATAAAGATTTATCATTTCAAGTTATATAACAAAAATAATATATTACAATCATTATAAAATAGAAAATAATTATTTATGACAATCACCACTGCCACCATGATGGTATGGAGTGGATAAAATAAGTTCATATATTGGTGATCTATTCTGCCTCATTTATTTACTTGCTTCAATATGAGAGTATCTTGAAGTTGAGTTTAATCACATAATTGGACCACATACACAATTTGAAATAGATATAAAGTTTATAAACATGCAACACACAAAATAATGTTATAACAACCAACAGTGGGTAAAATAAGTTCATATATTGGTGATCTATCGTGCCTCATTTATTTACTTGCTTCAATATGAGAGTATCTTGAAGTTGAGTTTAATCACATAATTGGACCACATCCACAATTTGAAATAGATATAAAGTTTATAAACATGCAACACACAAAATAATGTTATAACAACCAACAACATGACCAAAAAATCTAGGACTAAACTCTTAAAAATGTCGGTCTTGACCCATCTTTACCTTGTATGACTTGCGCATAAATTTATGACATTTTTCAACATTCCTCAATCATTCACCTTTATATCTGTACCTAATTTGCTTATTATTATAATTAGATAGATTTTTTTTGTCTCAGAATGTGGTGGTTGATGGTTTTTTTAACATAGCACTATAGGATCTAGGCCTTAGGTTTCTACTATCGTCTCGTCTTGGAGATTTTTGGTTGGTTAAATGTTGTATTGGGTGTAATGGAAACTCTTGGAGGTAGGGTTTTCAAGCGTTTTAAAAAAAAAAAAAAATCTAGAAGGTTGATATTGGGCTTTGTGCTGATAGCTTTTCTCTGTAATATTTTATTCTATATCAATAAAAAGATGGGGAACTTTTAACTCCAATTTATGCATAAAAAAGAATGGAAGACATTCACTTTCTTATAATATTATATTTGTAATATTTTATTCTATATCATTAAAAAGATGGGGAACTTTTAACTCCAGTTTATGTATAAAAAAGAATGGAAGATATTCACTTTCTTATAATATTATATTTATCCGCATGCTATTTATTTAAAAATCTTATATCATTATTTTATTATTACATTTTTTTAATTTTTAAACCTTATATCCCTATTTTAATCACTATTAAAACTCTAGATTATTATTTAATGTACTACTAAAACTTAGATTTCTGTTTTATTTATTGTTAAATCTTGGATTTTTTTTTTTTTTTTTTGACTCTATTGTATTTATTAATAAATCTTAGATCTCTTTATTATTTTCATTTTTTTAATATTAAACTTTAGATTCCTATTTTGTAAAATTTATTACTAAATTCTATATGGTTATTTCATTTTTTGCAAAACCCTATATCCTTATTTTAAATTTATTATTATTTCATTTTTTTTCTAAAATCTTAGATCCTTATTTTTTATTGTATTTTATTTATTGTTAAACCTTAAATCTATATTTAATGAGTTGTATTTTGTTGACTACTTATATATATATATATATATATATATATATATATATATATAATTATATAATTTACTAAATTATGTTAATTTAAAATAAAAATAGAGTACAAAACCAACTTTTTCTTTGACTATGGAGTTATTATAATTTAAATGTGCACACTCACATTGCTTGTTAGTTTATAAATTTTGAAAGTTATTGTCATGTCCCCATTCTGGGTGACATCGTTTAGCTTGACACTCTACGAGGATTTTGCCTATTCCTGACTCTCGTAGGCAGATAAAGGTGGTGAGAGGGTCTTGTTGGTGATTCGACGGCTCACGACGATCCGGGAGATAGTTTATTTTTATTTTGGAGGCCAAATAGTTATATTTTAATTTTAAAATGCACTTTTATTTTAAATTACTTCTATTTAAAAAGTATAACAAGTTTTGTATGATGTATTACGGAAACTCATGGAATTTCCAAAAAGTGCATAAATAGACCCTATGGGTCTAGTATTTGGCATCCGGAGTTTATTTTTGATTATTGAATCTCCTTGATCATTTGTAAGACTGTAGAGTTTGCAAATCATCACATTAATCCTTGAGAACGATACCTCTCAAGCGATTTGCATAATTGAGGGTGTGAAAGATCATCCGAAGGGTTGCACTTAGAAGTGGTATTCAACTACTTCAAGTTGGGCTTATTTGGTATTCAGACATTTGTCTGAGAGTTCGTATTTTCAGTGGTTACATTGATCCGTACATGTACGACCTGTACTTGCAGAGACGTACGGACGGCGAACGGACTGTATTCATGGCAGGGTTTGGCTCAGAGAAATCATTTGTTGGATGTTGTTATACCTGATCGTCCTGTTCAGCGAATTTGTTATGCAACAGACCTAAAAATAGCACAACAAGATTAGATATTGCGCCTGGGTCGTAGACCTTGTATTGGACTGCGTGGGGGAGTTGGTATAGTAAAGCGCCGTGATTTTTGACTATCGAGGAATTGCTGCTCGACAGCCCCTGAGTGAGGCTTGCTGCGTCGCTTCCTCAAGTATATTACAGCGTGATTTGTTGGGCGGCTTCACCAACTGGAAAGCGGCTTTGATGGAGCTTCTTGGAGAAGCGTATAAAGTCCTAAGTGAAAACGTGAGGGCCCAGTGGCAGCTGTGCAACTTTTGGAAACGTCATTTCTCAAAACTAGTCAACTATGCTTCATTGGTTGCTACAAATACTGCAAGGCATAGGCGTGTTGCTGGGGATTCAAACTTTTGCTTGAAATTGGACTTCGTCGAGCTCAAGGACCTGGTGGAGGGATAAATGCATCAAAATATTGCTTGGCAATGTTGATGCGGGGAGACAATTTGGAATACCACTCAAAGGGACACGCTCTCACGCTTCTGTCGGTTCATTTATAGGACTTGATGAGATCATTAACAGGGCACTTCCTAGATATTATTCTGTCTATGTTATTGAAATCTGAAAGTTAAAATTTGCAATCTATTAAGGATCTATTTTTTATAGATATATTGGCTGAGTGGATTAATTTCGTATTTGGTTTCCACTTACAATAGTATATAGTTTAAATGCTTGACAACTGTTTGACGAAATTACAAGGTTGTATTCAATGATAGTTTTGACAAAATTCTCAATGCAATGTAATTTCTGATATTCCGTAAAGTGTTTGACAAAATTCCTTAGCATAAAACCAGTGTATTTAGTGTGCCCGTTAGTAAGGGACATTACAGTGGTATCAGAGCGGTTTTCTGCCGGCCTGATTGGGGTACTTTAGATTAAATTCGATTATCAGTATGGCTTTAACAGGGGATGCAAGAGCTAAAAGGAAATTCGATACCATGCTTGATATGATGTCACGTTTATTGGCAAGAATGGACCAGCAAGCCATTCCAGATCAAGGTCACCATCACACAGCTGAACATAGTAGAGTCAATGAGAGGTCCGTACATTGTGCTGGAAACACTAGAGGATCAGCCTCTAGGCCTCTTTTTCCCACCTTCACACCCAGGGAAGAACAGCTACATGTTGCTCCAGCGATTCCGTTTGGCAAGGAGGCTAGACAGGGCTACTTAGAGTATACCACTCTCCCTTCTGATATGAGAGAAATATGGACATTTGATCAATTCATGAATCAAAGAAATAGGATAGGAGGAAGGAGTGATCACTATGCTCCAAGAAATGACAAGAGATCGACTGATACAGTTACCAGGAACTTGAATGATGAGTTTGACAGAAATGCTGATCCTATACAGGAAGACAATAACACATCTTCAGGTAAAGATTTCTCCTCACAGGTGGAAGCGGTTAAAGATGTCATGCAGATTGAGCTAATGGCATCAGAAAGTGATATCACAGGGACACCGGATTGCATGGTTAACACAGATATTGATTCCAATACAGTTGATCAGAAAGTGAGCATTCAGTTCTTTGCAGAAAATGAGTATCATGCACAGTTGGATGCTTCTTCACATGAGATAGAGGCTAGTAGTTATTCCCTTGGTTTGGCAAGCCAACTGAAGACGAGTGCAAAGGATATTGTCGCGGCCTTATCCCATCATGATAGAATGTATGGGTTGATTGGGAATCACATTTGGATGATTCAACTGCAGGAGAGACAAAAGGAAGTCACAGTAGGTTCATCTTGTGACGACTTACAACAGATCAAGGAGGGCATGGAGGCAATGAAGGTAAATTACATACACCTACTTTCAGATCGCGATCATCTCCTTAATCTTGCAGGAATCTATTTAGAAGCATTAATGAAGAAGGAAGAAGAGGTTGACCAGCTTTCTCATAAGCTGGAGGATACTCGAAATTCCTTGGTGAATACTCCATTGGCGTTACAAGATGAGGAGAGACCTGTGGATGAGCGTGGCATGGAGTCAAGATTAGTTTCATCTTGCACTCAACTTTCTACAGTAGGGGGATCATATATGGTCGCTAATAATGTTGTAAGTTCATCTTGCTTTCACATCCTAGATTCAGGGACAGTATTTGATAGGTTTGGGGAGTTAGTTGGTATTAGCTATATTCTTCAGGTGAGGAGTTTGCTTGAGTTACCAGCTGATTCTAGTTTATGGATATGGACTCGGGATTGTTATATTGGCAGTTTGGGATGTCCACTCTACTTAGATTCTGAGATTTTGAGAGTTTGTTTCTCATGGGTTTCTGACTATGGCAGTGCTGGTTTTGGAGTTTGGTTGAATAGTATTTACCAGTTTGATTATGGATTTCTTTTGATTATTTTTCAAAGGATAATGCAGGAGCTTGTGTTGATTGACAGTAGTATAGATCATGATTACATTTGGGATCCAGGTGGATTGATTGGTTTGTTGTTTAGCAATTGCTTGGGGACAAGCAATTTCAGGAAGGGCGGACTGTCATGTCCCCATTCTGGCTGACATCGTTTAGCTTGACACTCTACGAGGATTTTGCCTATTCCTGACTCTCGTAGGCAGATAAAGGTGGTGAGAGGGTCTTGTTGGTGATTCGACGGCTCACGACGATCCGGGAGATAGTTTATTTTTATTTTGGAGGCCAAATAGTTATATTTTAATTTTAAAATGCACTTTTATTTTAAATTACTTCTATTTAAAAAGTATAACAAGTTTTGTATGATGTATTACGGAAACTCATGGAATTTCCGAAAAGTGCATAAATAGACCCTATGGGTCTAGTATTTGGCATCCGGAGTTTATTTTTGATTATTGAATCTCCTTGAGCGTTTGTAAGACTGCAGAGTCTGCAAATCGTCACATTAATCCTTGAGAACGATACCTCTCAAGCGATTTGCATAACTGAGGGTGTGAAAGATCATCCGAAGGGTTGCACTTAGAAGTGGTATTCAGCTACTTCAAGTTGGGCTTATTTGGTACTCAAACATTTGTCTGAGAGTTCGTATTTTCAGTGGTTACATTGATTCGTATAGGTACGACTTGTACTTGCAGAGACGTATGGACGGCGAACGGACTGTATTCACGGCAGGGTTTGGCTCAGAGAAATCATTTGTTGGATGTTGTTATACCTGATCGTCCTGTTCAGTGAATTTGTTATGCAGCAGACCTAAAAATAGCACAACAAGATTAGATATTGCGCCTGGGTCGTGGACCTTGTATTGGACTGCGTGGGGGAGTTGGTATAGTAAAGCGTCGTGATTTTTGACTATCGAGGAATTGCTGCTCGACAGCCCCTGAGTGAGGCTTGCTGCATCGCTTCCTCAAGTATATTACAGCGTGATTTGTTGGGGGCTTCACCAACTGGAAAGCGGCTTTGACGGAGCTTCTTGGAGAAGCGTATAAAGTCCTAAGTGAAAACGTGAGGGCCTAGTGGCAGCGGTGCAAATTTTGGAAACGTCCTTTCTCAAAACTAGTCAACTATGCTTCATTGGTTGCTACAAATACTGCAAGGCATAGGCGTGTTGCTGGGGATTCAAACTTTTGCTTGAAATTGGACTTCGTCGAGCTCAAGGACCTGGTGGAGGGATAAATGCATCAAAATATTGCTTGGCAATGTTGATGCGGGGAGACAATTTGGAATACCACTCAAAGGGACACGCTCTCACGCTTCTGTCGGTTCATTTATAGGACTTGATGAGATCATTAACAGGGCACTTCCTAGATATTATTCTGTCTATGTTATTGAAATCTGAAAGTTAAAATTTGCAATCTATTAAGGATCTATTTTTTATAGATATATTGGCTGAGTGGATTAATTTCGTATTTGGTTTCCACTTACAATAGTATAGTTTAAATGCTTGACAACTGTTTGACGAAATTACAAGGTTGTATTCAATGATAGTTTTGACAAAATTCTCAATGCAATGTAATTTCTGATATTCCGTAAAGTGTTTGACAAAATTCCTTAGCATAAAACCAGTGTATTTAGTGTGCCCGTTAGTAAGGGACATTACAGTTATGGTTCATTTTCTATCAATCTTTGTCTTTTAACTCTACTCTTCTCTCTTCTCTATTAATCATTCTATCCGATGTGATATATTTTAAAATGATAGAATTGTTTTTTACGATAAAAAGGGAAAGTGAATGTTCCAAAAGGGAGAGGGGATGTTCAAAAAAAGAAAGGATAAACTAATAAATAAAATGGATTCATAGAAATGTTTAAAGTTCATGATTCATTCATGACAATTTCTTTAAAATATTATAATAAATTTAAAATATGTAATTAACATGAAACTTAGAAAATATTATGACACAAATTTGAAATATTAATAACACAATAAAAATATTTAGAATACATTTATATTACACATTATAAAAATTTAAGTGAGAATTATATTTTAATCAAAATTTATTTTAAAAATGATATAAATTTGACATAAAATTTCATATTAAATATGAATTAAATCATAAAAAATATAGGAGGGAGTACATGAAAACTGCTGTTTCAATTGATATCTAATGAAGAGGTGAACATGGGTGCTTCTTTCCTTAAATTAAGGTGATGTGAAGCATGATGTAGTACTCTCCATAGTTGATGGTTTGTATGCAAAAACGAATAATATAACTGACTGATATAACAAGTGATTTGGAAAACAACTTTAATACGTCACTCAGATTATAACAAGCCAACTCTGTAATCAAAAGTTTGTCCACTGTTTTAGTCCTTTAACCAGGCTTTGAAGAATCTTCACATATTTTTAGCACTAAATTAAAAATCAATAGTTACTAAAACATTTTCAAAAACTCCACATCTGCATCATATGAAGGAAATACCAAAAGCGATAGCCAGGAAGAAAGTATTCAAAACATTTTATTATTCTCATAAACATTTTATTATAGGGTGCCTGGTGCCCGCCTCCATGGGGTTACATGATAATAATAATATAACAGAGATGAACAGTAGCGTATGTGTATATAAGGAGTGGAGACTTTGTAGATTAGGTAAGAGGGGTGTCAGGCGATGGTGGGGGAATGGGCGGCTCGTCATACATGTCATGGGGTGTCTTGGGGTGTGCAGGGGGGAAGGTCAGCTCGGTCTTCTCATGGGCTGTGACTGCACCCTCATATAAGACGGGTGGCTTCGGGTTCACAGGAAAACCGTTCACACTCGCCATATTAACAAACAGAAACAGAAACGGAAACAGAAACAGAAACAGACACACAGCCGTCAGCTGAATGCTCTTTGTCTTTGCCATTGCCATTGTGGATAATCGAGATTGTTTATGATCATGCACATATTTATACATATTAGTCGATTTCTACGCCAGGATTCATCGTCATTCAATTCGTTTTCCATCGCTTTCTGATTAGCTTTGATGAAGACTTTATTTTGTTTTTGTATCTCGTTTCCATGCCAAGAATATTTCCGTTGTGTTTTGGATCATTCAATTCGTTTTGCGTCGCTATTCTTTCCCTATCAAATCCAGAATCTCAAATCCATAATCTTTGAATGAGGAGAGGATTAATGAGGATCACTCTTTGTTTCATCCTCACCTTCAAATCCAGAATCTTTGGGGTGATTGCTTAGGAAAGCATTGAGACATTCAATTCAAAGGAGGAATTTGCATACGATATTGGTCGGTTAATTTATTGTGCAGACCGTAACAAGGGAATTCTCTCCCCCGCACACACAGACAAAAAGTTTGGTAGTCCGTTCTTTACATCGATAATAACACTTGTATGAGTGATTTGTTCCAGGTAATCGGTTACTTTTACATTTACACAATTAGTTGGGTAGGAGGAGCTCACCCTGATAGAGCTGAAAAAGTTTCAGGTCACTGAGTAAACCTCAATCCAATTTTTTACTAAATCTTAATCCTTAGTTATAAAAAAAACACGTGAAAGTTTGTGTGTGAGATTGCCCGAGTCTTAAGCTTTGAGGTATCAAGGCAAATTACACAGGGCCTTATTCCTCCCTTCACCATATACATTTTATAAAATACAAAGTAAAGAATCGGATTACTCTATAATCTTTAGGTTCAGAAGGCCAATCTCCTCTCTATCAAAGTCTAAACTATCTAGGTTAGGAAGAGGTGGCAAAGGAACCAAGCAAGTTGTAACCAAAGACTCTACACACTCTTGCAAATGCTTTACCCTCTTCAAGAACTCTTTGGTCATTTTCTTAATTCTTTTGTGATTGAATTTACAATTAGAATTTGAGATTAGAAAATTATGGTTCATTCTCTAAGAGATTCTAATGATACTAACCAAAGTGGTAGTCACCATATCATACACTACATCATAGGAGTTGCACCACCCATACATGGGTATTGGTTCCTTCATGATAGATTTTATTAAGTCCTTTGCAAAATCCATGCCTTGTTTATCTATCTCCTTGTAAAATTCGATACAATCCAACAACCAAGTTCTAACTACATCGTGCTACACCAATCTATACAGAAAGTCACAAACT
This sequence comes from Torreya grandis, assembly GCA_037957365.1. Taxonomy (NCBI): domain Eukaryota; kingdom Viridiplantae; phylum Streptophyta; class Pinopsida; order Cupressales; family Taxaceae; genus Torreya; species Torreya grandis. The sequence goes on along the minus strand of JARHVA010001038.1, from coordinate 244,688 downwards.
CATCCATTAGATTATTGACATTGGGAAAAACTTCATCCAATTTGGAGCACCCATCACCCACCAATTTTTTTTCCTTTGGTGACACTCTCTTGCTTTGCTAGTATGACAAAATGTATTGGAAGGAAGCTAAGCAGAAAATCCTTACCCTTCTTAATAACACCTTAGGAAAATTTAACCAAAGACACATATGAAACTTCTCTTCTTGGCCACTACTCATCCTTCCCCAACATTGTCAAGCTTTACATTGTCTTCAATTGATGACCAAATTTCATATAATCATTAGAGCATGAGTACCAATGAATTACACCATCAGATTGTATGGGAGAAAAAGAGGAGTAAATACCATTCATGATTAAGTAAAAACCCATTATCGCAACTTAAAACATTGATTTCATTTCTTCAATTTGATTTTTAAAAATATTTAGAGATAAAGCTATGAAGGGAGGCCCTACTCACTAAATTCATGGCATCCCTAACCAAAGGTTTCCTTGATTTTATGGGGATGATGTCTCTCTAAACATGATCCAACTTACCGAATCAATAAAGGAGATCCACCCTAGGGTTGGCCAACTTGTCTGCCACCTTATTCCCTACTCTCATAGTATGCCTATAATCTAATGAGTCTATGCTTTGACATAGCCATTTTAACTCATCTATGACATATTCAGTCTCTAAAATTAAATTTACCCATCACTCAAAGCGTGAATTCAAATTTTGGACTCTCCTCCAACTATCAATATTTTCCATCCTTTCGTGATTGATATTTATAGTCCTTTCAAGAAAGGCTAGTCCTTCTACTTGTTTATCGGTTGATTTCTCTAAATCCAAAATAAATAACAAAATATGTTTCCCTTCGCAATCCCTAAAGACATAACCACCACTTGGTAGGCTCGGGTTGCCTTTTGTGGTTTCATGAAATTTGAACTTAACTATCCCCTCCAGGGGAGGTGTCAAGACAAAAAAAATTCTCCATTCTTCATATTGATTAAAAAAATTCCATTATCGTGGGTTTTGATATGACCACACCAAGGAATTAGATGAAACTCATTACACTAGGATATTTTGTGAACCAAGAACCTATCTTTATTTTCCATCTAAATTTTTGTTCACTTTGAAATTATGGTTTCCATTCTTCCCCAAATTGCCCAATTGATTGTGAAACTTCCTCAAAGATATTTCTATTTTTTTGGTCTAAATATTCCGTATAATTATAGTCAGATAAATAAAAATTCAAGACCATTATTATTAATGGTTAAATTAAATTGAACCAATAAATCCTTTGTTGATATAGGGGAAAAACGTTGAGGTTCCACTTTTTCGTAGTGAACCTCTATATAACTTTAACATTTAAAGACATTGTATAAAAATGTAATTACTGGATTCCTCTGCTTCTCCACACAAAAAATAATTATATAGCCCATAAAATCTTCTTTTTAATAGATTGTCATAGGTTAGAGTTATTAGTGTAGGATTTTTCTTGGCCTTTTTCCCACTTTCAATTTTATCTACACAATTGTTAGTCAGCTTACTTAGGGTTGTTAAGGTCATTAGAGAAAATACTTTGTGATAGAGGACCTTAATCATTACATCCATCACCATAGAATGATAGTTACCTCAATAATCTGTGATAAAGGACCTTAATCCATTCCTCTTGACGTTAGAGCACCATGTGTCAGAGGTGGATCAAAGAGTCAACACACTGAGTTATGCATTGAAAGGTACTACTGTGACTTGATGGGCAGTCCATAGAGATCTAGAGATACATTGGGAGGAGGCATGTGAATTTTTGTGCATGAGGTTTCAATTACCACCTACAATGAAATCTAAATGGCCATTATTTCAATAAGGCCAATGTCCCAGGCTGCACATTCATCACTGTGTAGATAGATGGTCTGCCCAAGGAGAGGAGCCAAGGTATTAGGTGTTTATTTTTAGCCACACACTAGTTCCACTACCAATAGCCTAGTACATGCATCAAGAACATAAGAGAGAGACTAAACATTGGGCACTATAAGTGCAACAAGATTTCATTCAGACTTTTGTGTTTGAAGATGATAACCCTTTGGTGCATAATGTGTTGCATAAACTAAAATATTTATCTGTTATAGATTAGCAAAAGATTTAGTAGCTATAATAGCGTCATCATCATAATAAGAAACAACTCATGATTTGAATCTAACACTTCATAATTACAAGCTTTTATTAAGCCTTTGAAAAGAATAACAGATGACCTAATAGAATCTAGCAATAGTGATAAATATTTGGTTTTGGAGTTAAAACAGAGAGGGAAGTAGAACCAACACTAGCCCAAAGCATAAAACAAGTGAAAGAAGATAGATTGTGTAATATAAATATTCTAGAAAGGGAAGGAGAGGTCACTCTACAATATGCTTTATCCAATGCATCAAACAAAGTGTATCAAGAACCCTTGAAAAAGATCAAAGAAAACATCAAAATAGATTTAGTTCCTAATCTTGTGACTGTAAGAGATTATTGGGGATAGGAGCAGATCTCAAAGGCATTGCAACTACTACAAGACTATCAAGATGTTTTCCCAACCAAATTCTCTAAAATAAAAGGTGTAGATCCATCTTTGGGAGAGATGCACATCGAGTTGAAAGAGTGAACTTGAACCATTAAGAAGCACCCATAAGGACAAAATCCCAACATGAAACTAAAATTAAAGGTTAAACTAGATCAAATGCAAAGTATGAATCATTTACCTAGTGGAAAAATTAGACTGGTTGAGTCCCATACTGATACAACCAAATAAATATCGAGAGATACGAGTTTGTGGAAACTACCACACACTTAATGATGCCTACATCAATGTTCCAATACCATTCATAGATGAAGTCCTCAAGTCAGTTGTAGGTCATGAAGTATACTCATATACGAATGGATTCATCAGGTACCATCAAATTATGATTGTAGAAGAAGACCAAGCTAAGACTAATTTTTCAACTAAATGGGGATCATTCGCATACAAGGTAATGCATTTTGGTTTGAAGAATGCCTACCAAAATTTTTCTCTAGAGATGTAGTAACTACATTTAAAGACTTCATTCATGATTTCCTAGGAGTATATTTGGATGACTGGGTTGTCTTTTCTCTATTTAAAGAACATCTATCAAAATTATGATTAATTTTTGAATGGTGTCGAGCTCTATGCATTACTCTGAATTAAAAAAAATTCTTATTTTTCATACCTTTTGGTGTTCTTTTAGGCCATGTTGTATATAGTGATGGCATTCTGGTGGACCAAGCTAAGATTGTTGTAATAATGGGGATGCCACTCCTAATCAACTCTACATAAGTGCTCACCTTTCTTTGGCATATGTGATACTATATAAAATTTATCAAAGGATACACATCCATATCTATACCAAGTAAAAACTACTGTGCAAAGATACAAGGTTTGAGTGGATGTCTATATGCCAAGCAATACTTATTGAACTCAAAGGTTGGTAATAACACCTATTTTAGTTTTTCCTGACTGGAAGAAGCCATTCCACATGCATGTGGATGCTTCTGGTATTTTAGTAGGAGTTATCTTAGCATAGCCAGGGGATGGAAGGTTGGAACACCCCATACATTTTGCCACTAGGAAACTATCAACAATAAAAAATAACTATACCACTACAAAAGGAGAAGCTTTAGCTATGGTATTTGCATTGTAAAAGTTTTGACACTATCTATTAGCCACATCGTTTGATATTTTCACTGACCACCAAACATTTCGATATCTGGTTAATAAGCCAATATTGGGAGGACATATCTCTAGGTGGCTCATGTTGTTTCAAGAGTTTCAATTTCAAATCAATGTAAAGCTAGGATGAGAAAATGTCAGAATAGATCATTTGAGCAAGCTCAAAAATGGTGAAGATATAGAAGAAATATATGATGAGTCTCCATATACACACATACTCAAGGTTGTTGCAATCTCAGATAATATGGAGGATATTTCAAACTTTTTGGAACAAGGTACTTTCCCTATGCATTACATAGAAAGGGATAAAAAACAAATGATCACTTGAGCTATCTCATATAGTCTCATCATTATATTTCTGTACAAGATTGGAAAGATGATGTGCTATGCAAAGTAGCATTAGAGCATGAACAACCTCAACTTATTCAAGAAGCATACTAGGGAATTACAGGGGGTCACTTTGCAGGTGAAACCATTACGATAAAAATATTATAGAGTGGTATTTGGTGGTAAAATTTGTTTCAAAATACACAAATGGTAGCCAAACATTGTGATGTGTGTCAGCAAATGGAAAATCCAAATCAACATAATGAGATGCCTTTAATACCAATGCTTGCATAACAACCATTTGAACAGTGAGGAATTAATTTTTTGACATATAACTCCCTCAAACAAATGAAGTCATGCACACTATATTATTACTATGACAAATTATTCCACCAAATGGGTGGAAGCTGCTATAACCCCAAGTTATGGTATAAAGGACACTACCAAATTCTTGTGTGAAAACATTATCACAAGATTCAGATGCCCAATTAAGTTGGTTAGCAATAGAGAAACACATTTCCTTAATAACACTATCAAGTCTCTCACTGTGGAGTTTATGATCTTGCACCACAAAAGCACAGTTTATCACCCTCAAGCAAATGAACAAGCTGAAGTGTCAAATAAAGTATTGGAAAAAATGTTAACAAAGATATGTAATGTGCAAAGGGATGATTGGAAGGATACATTCATGTGATTCTTTGGGCATACAAAATAAATTACAAGTGTGGCACAAGTTTCACTCCCTTCCATCTTGTCTATGGTCTTGAGGTAGTAATACCTATGTAATATATTATTTCGAGTCTGTGCATTGCACTGGTTATGAGGATAGGTGACCAATATTCTCTAAAGCAAAGATTATTAGACTTCGTCAAACTAGAATAAATTTGACAAAAGGCACAATGGACGTAACAAATACACAAGTTAAGCTAGAAGGCATGGTATGATCGCAATTTGTGATCTAAAAAATTTCATCTATAATAAGTGGTACTATTGTATGACAGCCAGTTAAGGAATTCACAAGAAATTTTTAATTAAATGGAAGGGACCTTACATTATTCATAAAGTTTGATAATAAGGTACCATTATGTTAAAATATTTGTAGGGAACCATAATAATAGAACATGTTAATGGTTTTAGGCTTAAACCTTATGTCATTAGTCTCTATCATTATTACTACTAAAAAGAGAGGGTGCCAAGTGGAACCATGTATATTAGGGTTTTTATTTAATGTTGTTTTGTGTTTTTCTTTGTTTTCTTAGGATTACAGTGTTTGTATAATATGATCTTTGCATCACAACACATCCCAATGAACAAGGAGAAATTACAATCACAACATGAGATCAAATTCTAGAGACAACCTATATGAAGGATAGCTGGAACTAACTACATGGTGGTCATGAAATAAGTCCAGGAAGGCATTGCTAACAAGATAGGTACAATGAAAGGATGAATAAAAATCATTCAAGACCATTAATGACAAGGCGTTTGAATAGATTGCATCCTTACCAAAGTGAATTGCATTTCCAATTGAAAGGTGGTGATATAAAAGAGAGGGGATAGATGAAAGGATATCACATCACATTGAATAACCATTGATGAATAAATCAAGGTTTCTAGACACAAAAAGATCACTATCAAATCAAACATCAAGTGATATTAATTTTGGGAGAGAACTCATATGAAATAAACTCAGTGCATTTACAAGAGTGGGCCACATGGATTTGGGCACCAAAATCTATATAAAGAAGGGCACAAACAACACACAGACATTACATATTTCTACTAGTAATCAAATTTTATGATCTACTTTCAAAACATCTTCTTATGCACAAATTGTATACTAGAGCCATAATAAGTATAGTAAGTCTTCAACTAAGCTTGTAACAACAACCATGGAGAGAGATCCATTATTGATTCCACTTACATATGCACATAAGGATGAGATGGGGATTGGATTAGGTCTTTTTCAAACCAAATATAATGACCCCAAACCCTTCAACTTCATCGATTAAGCATAAGCTACTCTATTTGCTTCTAGACCATAAGAAGCTACATAAGTAGGAGCCTTAGTGCTCCCACATCCATTACGAGGCTCATATGCAGAAAGACTGATCAAGCTACCCACGTTTGGACAACTTGATGAGGTAATTCTTACTCTTCTGAGTATTTATAATGAAAGGGATTTTAATTTGTCATAGGATATCACAATTTCAATCAATGCCTAGACTATGGCATGAACAACATGCCTCCCAACTCAAAACAAATTCCTCCTCTCCTATAAGTCCACAATAGATGATTACAATAAGGGTAGGTAGAGGAAAACCAATTGATTCAATCGATGATACTTTGGTTCACATTCTAGTTGAGTGAATTAAAAATAGGTTTTGGCAAACTACAAAGCATGCTAAATAGGCAATAAAAGGGGTGATAGATATTGTGTATTGCATGATATACCTATGTGAAGACTTCAATTTGCTTATGCTTTTAGCTTTAGAGTTAACTACCAACATTAGAACCTCCTAGACATTTCAATATTAATTTCTGGTGTTACTTATTTGTTTCATGTAGTGGAAATAACTAGAAGGTCCATTCAACCTGACTATAGATTTTTGGCCTACTACCACATTTGTAAATATTATTTGGACCAAAATAGGGAAATATTATGAGAAAATGGGATGGTTCAACACATGGTGGATTGAATCTCTATCCTTGATCAGGTCACACCCCAGAATACCCCAAGATGTCATGCAATGTCTATGGCAACATGCATCAGTTACAAAACTGCACAATGTTATCTAGATCAAGGTGCATGAGTTACCAACTCCAACTACAATTACAATGTCATTCTTCATCACAATATTGGATGTAAAAGAAAAATTTTGGAGGCAAAAAGCTCTATCTATAAGGATGGTACCACCTTTGTTATTTAGTCCTCTAGAAGGACAATAACCAATGTCAGAATAGGCATAATGACAATAACAAGCACAAATACAGGGCCACCATAAATATCAATAGCTCCATCACAACAAGATAAAGGTAAGAGGAATGCTCCTACATGATGAGCTTCACCACCACCACCTAAGAAGAGGACACATCACACAAAGCCCTAGTTAGACAATCTAAATATTCCAAATATAGCATGTGAGTGTGACTTGTTAGATATGGGAGTCAAAGAGAAAGAAGTCTTACAAACCATGCTATAAGACATAAAAAATGAAGTATATGAGAAGAAAGAAGAGAAGGAATTCCTTTTTTGGAAAGCATTGTGCACCTATCAAGTGCAAAATTAGGTAAGGTAAGACCTATGGGTAGATATCACTCAACCTCCATCCTTCATTATTGTTGACATTGTATGTTATGAAGAAGATCAAAAATAATTGGTGGCTGAAATATTCCTTAAAGATCTAGCTATAGGATATTATGTTGCACACCAAGAAGCACAACCTACACAAGAAAGTCCACCTCTAAATTTGATGTGCAAACCAAGGAATCATCCTTTGGTAAGGTCATCTCCCACAGTAAAATATAGGATGGTATCCTTTAAATAATCAGTAGAGGTGAGTAGTGTGGAATAAACACAAACAATGCAACAACAACCTTAGACCCAAGTTATGAAGAAGCTTAAGAAGACCCTCACTCCGCTACCCACATCCATGAAAAAGACATTTATGCACAAAAGTATGGTTGTGTAATCAACCTCCTTAGAAGACACCCAATCAATTATCAAACTTGACACACTAGAGGTTATAGAGGAACCCAAAGAAACAATTTTACCCTAGCCCAAGCCACAAACAAAAGTTGTGTAGGAACCAACAGACCCAGACGGGGAATGAAAGAAGGCTAAGAGAAAACAAAGAAAGGAGGATAAGAAGAGAAAGAAGAAAGAAGTAAAGCAACACACAAATTCATAATAGACACAACACAAGTAATAAGAAGTTACACAAGAAGAATATTGAAAACAAAAATCTGCAAAAGAGGAGTGTTAAAATCAAGCCAAAGAAGTAGAGGCTACACAAAAGAAAGCCAATGAAGTAGAGGCTACAAAAAATAAAGATGATAAAGCAGAGGCTCATAATAAACAAGCAAAAGAAGTAGAGGTAAATAAAAATGAATAATAGGAAGCAAAGAGAAAATGACAAGAAGCATAAGCTGCATAACAAAAAAAGGAAGAACAATAGGTGATATAAAAGGCCAAAGAGGAGCAATGCAAGAAGGAAGAATAATCCAAGATCACAGTTGAAGTATAAGTAGCCAAGGAAAAAGCTGAAATTGAAGCTAAAGTTAAAGCTAAAATTGAGGTGGAAGCCAAAGCCAAAGCCAAAGCTAAAGTTGAATCTAAGGTTAAGGCTGAGGTGAAATTTAAAGCCAAAGTTGAAGCTAAAACTAAAGCTAAGGATGAGGAACAAGCCAGAGCTCAAGCAGAGGTAGATGCTAAGGCTAAGGCTAAAGCTGAGACTTGAGATAAGAAAGAGAAAGATGATAAAGGCAAAGAATCAGAGTGCACAACATAACACAAGATGGAGACACAAGTATGTGTGCATGAAGAGGCTTCATAGATGAAACCTCAAATCACTAGTCAATGACTATGGGATGTTCCCACATCATCCACTTGATGTACCACTTTTTCACTTATTTTGGCTCAATTCACACTAGTTCCTACAATGCTTCCAACCACATCCATGACACTTACTACTACTATGTTTAAAACCTCTCTAGATATTTCCAAGCTATCGCTGATGAAATAGATTGAAGGTATAGTTACATTCTAATATTTCATTTCATAAAAGGATTTGGCCTTAGAACAAGAAGTTTTTCAATTATGAGGCAACAATGCAGACTTGAGTCAAAAACTTATCAATGTGCACCAACTAATCAATAATAGCTATCCAGCACTAGTCACACAAGTATTAGGTGATGTATAAGGAAAAAAATCTCATAGATTTACTAAATTAACTGACTAAGGACTAGTTGGTTGCAAAAAAATACAAACACTACGAGCATAAAGGCAGAACATAAAGTTGGAAATATAGGCAATTTGTGAACTACTTGAGGAATATGAGCAAGTTTTGGACATTGTTGTGCTATAATCAAAATAAATCATATAAAGGATGTTGAATTAGAAGCATCACCTTAATAATTCATTGGCCGCTACTCAACTGGAGTTTGTAATAACAAATAAAGTCAAAGTTGTGATGGATGATTAGATGACTACTTCATATGCGATGAGAAATGACCTAAATAATTATTGGATATGAGGGATGCCACCATATAAAAACTTTAGGATTGGCACAATGAAACTCTGTACACTACATTTACTAGCCATAATGGTAATATAGATACCACTGTGCATAATTCTTACTATCATGTAGGAAGTGCTAATGTATTAGAAGATGCTTAAGTAAGATATTTCATAGATTGATCCTTCCATTGCTCAACTTGTGGATGAGTCCCAATTCATTCTATTAAAACAACTTTAGTAGATTCTATAATAGAAAAATATTAATATGAATCCCAAAGAAAACAATCAAGAGAAGCAATCTCCACCAACAGACATTGCACAACCAAGTTGGTCATTAGCAAACCATGTAACAACCCCACTAGGTTTTACCCAAATATTAATTTTTTTTTCAAAAATTATAATATAATATTCAACATAAATATTTCACCATGAGAAATCCTATCTAGTGATTTTTAATTAACTCTATTAATTTATTTAACCATTTAAAGTTTTAGCTAATTCACTTAGCTAAGGATCACCATGTACAAATATATAAATAATTAACAAACTGAGAAATCATAATTACTACATTTCAACATAAATGATATAGTACAAGTTCAACCATCGCTGATACATTATTACAACCTCTACTATATGAAGTACAATACATAATTATTACAATTTCAAAATTATAAAAAATATCTCAATGATAAAATATAATACAAAGCTCCTTTAAGCAAAGTTTCCATGACTCAAAAGTCTCCACGACTCAAGTATCAATATCTGATCTCAAGTGTAGTCTCAAGTATAATACTCTAATTGGGAGGGAGAGCATCATTTGAGTGATTTTCATCACCAATCACAGACTATAGATCATTTTCACTATCTCCCAAACAAGGGGATGGACCTCCCTTCACAGATGGGTAGATAATGATAGTGCAGGAAGCCAGAGTAACAAATCAGAACCTGTGTGTCGAAGATATCTAATACATAATATGTACCATAAAAAAATCTATTCTAATATGATGTCACACAAATATGAAAACTATATCAACATATGAAATGATAATGTTTATCAAACATTACTTTGGTCAAAGTTTTTAATAAAATAGATGATCACTAAGATCAGTTAAATTCATACACATCACTTGATCGAATTACCCTTTATCTTGCATTGATGGTGCTAATTAAGCTAGTGAAATCTAGCTACTACTTCATTAGGATCATGAATGTGAGATTTGGTATTAAAAAAATATTAAAACCCAAAATATTCATTCTCAATATTTCTTATCGCTATCAAAATATGCTAATTAAAGAAATATCACAAACATTAATGTAATCCATCAAATGAAGTGAATGAAATCCAAACATCTATTTTATTAATAAATAATAAATAGATTTCAATAATAGTCCATAATACCTCACACTATCTGGGTAATGAATATTTAGACCACCAGTTGCTTTATACGTTAAGAAACCTATAATATTAGTCTTTTCATACAATTATGTTTCATATTTAATCTCATAAATACATTAATACTTTTTAAAAACACTAATATAATCAAACATTCATTATTTGACATTATAGCATTTTTAACACAACTAAATGTATAATATATATCCTTATATATATTAATACATTTATAAAATTATTTTACATATTTAGTTTATATGGTACAATACTAAGGTGACATCCACTGTCTTTTGCCTTATTGTGTGTACTATATACGTGAAGTATACAATTAATTTATAAAAAGGCCCATAACCTTTTATTTAACTGTAAAATTCTATTATTCATAATAAATAATTATTTAGAATGTTTTATAATTTAACTCTTTCTTATTTATCTTACAACAAATTTAATTTATTCAAATCAAAATAATAATTCATGCTTTGTGTCAGAATGCACAATGCATTCATGAGATCACATAGTCTCTCTTGCAAAACCATTACCATAGAGTATTCATCTCAAAATTATACATAAATTAGTCTCATTATATTTCAAAAGAATAATACAAATCCATAGCTCTCTCTTCACCAACATACTAGGAGAAAATTAGGGAGTGCCTAGTAAATAAGCAAAGTGAGTTAGTCTCATGCAATGACAATTTGTTGTATGAAATCAAGATTAGTTAACATGGAATATTTATACACATAAAATAGGGATGCAAATATTCAACATATATAAACTAAATAACCAACTCCCAATTAAGCTTAACGCTTACTCTAACATCCTCCCTTAAGTGTAAAATAGGGAGTAAGAAAAGAGAAAACAAAGAGACTGAATGGGTCTCGATAACAAGCCCTAATCCAGTACCCATGTATAAATCACAGTGAAATACAAAGTGTCCCTATGGTAACCAATCCATCTTACTGGACTACATGGATGATGAATCGCTGTAACTGCCAAGTCAAATAAGAACTAGTACTCTATACGAGGCTCACTTTATTAAAACATTGATCACCAAATTGGGAAAAATGAGTTGCCAAGGATGAAAGGTATCACTACAAGGTACCCTCAAACCAGTAGAACCATAGTGAAAGTGAAGAAGAGAATATATGATGCAAGCCATCCCAAGAGACACGACTCAAAATCTCAACACAAACCTATATTAGGTGTACTCGATGGAATGAAGCACATCGAAAAAAGATGCACTCGATCAACTACCTCCAAAATATAATGTGGTGTACTAACAATGAGCACAACACCTAAAGTAGTATGTCCACACACCCCACTATAATACTAAAATGGGTGTAGTGACTCAAAAAACCATCACTTGAAATGGTCCCTCCAACACAACTAATTTGCACCCTACTCTATATTAATAATGTCGAATCACCAAAAAAAGTAATACAAATTCATAGCTCTCTCTTCACCAGCATGATAGGAGAAGAATAGGGAGTGCCTAGTAAATAGGCAAAGTGAGTTAGTTTCATGCAATGATAATTTGTTTTATGAAACTAAGATTAGTTGATATGGAATATTTGCATGCATAAAATAATGATGCAAATATTTAACATATATCAACTAAATAACCAACTCCCAATTAAGCTTAACGCTTACTTTAACACTTTATTTTATCATAAAAGCATTATAACTAAACACAGTCTATTTTTACCCCATTCGATTTTTAACCAAAGCATATAATAACACTCAGTTAAGTAAAAACATCCATTAACACCCTGTCAAAAGAATAACACTCAGTAAAATCAATGTAACACTTAGTCAAATCAATATAACACCCTATCAAATACTTAATAGAGATACCCAGTCGAATGCCTTCATAAGTGTCGATTTTAGTTCATCTATTTTGATTGATTAAGTCTAAATTTTACAAATTCTAGGTAAACAAATTGTGATTTGAATGAACTTGTAAGAACTCACAAACATAGTCTTTAGACATCTACGCATTATATAAAATATAGTTTTTCTATTGTTCAAAACTTAACCTAGCCAAAATACATTTTTAGTTTGCTTAACCTTTATACTATTATAAAATCAAGAGTATCCTATAGTCAAACTATTTCTATACCCATACTCATGTATCACCAAGTAAATGCACAAAATATCCTATTTATCTATTATGGTAATAGGATTCAAAACTGAGCTTCAAAACCCAACTATGTTTCAACCCAATCATAATCTATATTATACCTAAACCGAAACACACACATTTAAATATAAATGACTTTAACTTTATATATATATAAGTTGATACACACAGTTAAATATAAATGACTTTAACTAATATATATATATATATATATATATATATATATATATATATATTCATACACACACATATACTATCATTTTAAAGTTTGATAGTCGATTATAAATATATATACACATAAACACACACACACACACACACACACACACACACACATACTGTCATTTTAAAGTTTGATAGTTGATTACAAATACACACACACACACACACACACACACAGAGTCATATTAAAATTTAACAATTTCTCAAACATATTTATTTTGAAGTCCCATATATTTTTATATATATAAGTATATATATGTGAGTATATCATTATATAGAGTTAGAATCAATTGAACATATACCTAATTATATACACATGTATATATAAATATATAATCAATATCACTAATAAACCAAAGGAATAAATTGTTTAATAGTGGAATAAAATAGACAGACTTAACCAATTAAGTCAAATTCCCAAATACCCCATGGAGATATATCAACTTGGTTAAACATAAGCATCTTAGCTAAACTGTGTATATACCTTATGGGTAAAATCCCATTTTTGAATAGAGAATTCAAATTTCTAAGGAAGGATAGTATTATTCATAAAACTTCTAATCATTATGGACAAGACCTATTATATAACCCTAGCCTTCCTAGGTTACCTTGGGTTGGATATAGGGTTATTTGGAGGCCTTGCCCTCCACAAGGCCCTATATACAACCCATTTCCCACACTAATACAATCAAAAAACCAATACATAGCAATTTGAAAACCCATTCACAAATATATCATACACACATAGGTATTTAATTACAAAACCAACCTGTTAAATATATGCTTGATAGAGAATGTTGGGCTTATAGCCTCGTCAAATCCTCCTTTCTCTTTTTCTCCACTTCTGCCTTTCTCCTCTCAAAATGTTGTGTACCCCCTGTTCATAGCCCCCACTCCCCTTTATCTACATTTCTATCTTCTATTTATTTCCCACTACCCATCTTCTTCGGCTGATAAAACTCTTAATAACCTTTCATGTCTAGATAGCTTAAATACACACAATCTTCCTCCATGCATACACAAAAAAACCTCATGATTTCCTTCTAAAGCCTTGCTTAACTCAAGTCAATAAATGATTAACAAATAATCATTCTTGATGTTTCTTTCAATAATACCTAATTAATCATAAGATAATCCCTATACAAATCTGCATGTTATGATTTAAACAAACCATACTCGACCACCGTACTCACTCAATTCTCTACTTTATGTTTATTACTCATACAAAACGTTATAACTAGTCAGTTATCCTTTGTATTTTCCATGCAATGACTAATATAAAGAAATCATAACCTTAGACCATGAAACTATGCAATATAAGACTTAGAGCTTATATTTTACATTAATTATTATCGATTAACATATATTAAAATGATTTATGTAATCAATTCTTATTTAACACACACACACACACACACACACACACATATAACAAGGTTAATCAAATACAATCCTTTTAAAAACAATGTTATTATAATAATAATCTTTAATTATTATTATATATATCTTATAGATCTAATAACAATTACAAAATTTGACAAGACATCACAATGTTTTACTATTCAACCAAATACAATAAGACAATGATATAAGTAAACATAGCCAAATTTATTTGCTAAGCCAACCAAGATGATTACATAAGATCACAAAATATAGTGAAATCACTCAAACAATCTAATGATCATCAATATCAATAAAAGATTATTCCATAAAGCATACTAACAATCAACTACAAAACATGTTATGCTATCCATATGAAATAATTATGAAACACAATATGCTAAGTGGTTTGTAAGGGTTTTTAGATTCGATTGTTTATCGATCTCTAACGTCTCCATATAACCACCCTCTCTGATGATACTCTCTCTCCATCATGATTTGAGGGAATAATTTGTTCTACACCCACCTCATGTCAATGAAGGTAGTTAGCCCGTAACATCATTATATTTATGAAATAAATCCGCATAATAATCTAACATGATATTAAAGTACATAATATAAAGTACTACTAACTCATATCATCTAATCATGTAAATTAAACAACATAAATTGTCTCATAATTATCATATGTCATCAAGCTTAAATAAATATTAGTTAATTAATTAATCAACTATAATAATCCACTGATTTTATAAATTGTTTAACTTAAAGATAAATCAAGATGTGACATCCTTTGCCCCTAAAGTTGGTTATCATTCTAATAAATTTTATTCAAACACAAGTTATTAATTTAAAATATTGTTTAGCAGAAAATAATATAATAAATAGTAACAAATCATGAAAAATAAATGTGAAAATAGCCTGTAAAACTCACCATAGTCCTCCCAAGTGGCACTATCCTCAAAGTATTGATTTCATAGGATCTTCCACTGTGACACTTCTCTATTACACAAAATTTTTTTATGATTATCAATTAATCTGATTGGTTCTACCATAACCACCCCATGATCTAGAACCTGCAAATCATTCCAATCCAACACATGTGAAGGATCAATTATATAATTTTTAAGATAAGACACATGGAAAATATTATGTAAAAGAGCTATAGTTGGTGGTAATGCAAGACTATAAGCTACATGGTTGACCACTTTCAAAACCTCAAAAAGTCTCACATATCTCGGTGAAAGTTTTAAAACTTCACAAATTTAATCAATCTTTTCTAAGGCTTACCTTGTAACAACCCCACTGAGATATAACTAAAAATACATGATATTTTTTAAAATTTAAACACATATACTATAAATAAATTATACTATGAGAATATGATTACATATCATATAAAATACTCTTAAGTGTGATAACTATAAATGAAGCATGCTACATCATACATCATTGATGACTATCATCATAAGAAACACGTCATAATACAAATATAGAAAGTATTTACAATTAACCAACCATGGCTGATACATGCCTATAACTACTATAATTTACAATAAATAAGTAATTATAATTCATCATGATAATATTTCATTAATAAATATACTACAATACAATGTACATATATATAAGATACATGGCTTCCTAGAGCATAGTTCCCTAGACTCTACTATATGTGGCAATCTCAAGTGTCATCTTAAAATTAATACTACTGTGGGGAGGGAGAACATCATATGAGTGATTTTTCATACTAACCATGGAACAATGATCTCCAATACTAATTTCATAATGGAACGACCCTCCCTTCATAGATGAGTAGATAGTGATGGCAAAAGAATTTAAAGAGACAAGTTAGTATTCGTGTTCTATATAACTTTTAAAACTAAACATGTGGTGTATCATAGAAACTAGTTCTATTACAAGATTTTGCACAAACATGTAAATCATACTCATAAAATGACAATATCTCACTAAACATTACATAGCCAAGATTTTCAATAATAAATAATTATTTAAAAATTAATTAATTTCATACACACCACTTGATCGGATTACCTTCATCTCGCATTGTGATGCTAGTAAGCTAATGAAATCCATCTCACTACTTACTGAGTAACACCAATGTAAGATGTGGTTAACATAGTATAACCAATAGTTTCATATATATTACATCTTACTAGCAATCACATAACATGCTAAGAATAAGAATATTAAAAAATAATATATTTATTTCATTAAACATATAAATGAATTTCACAAATATATTTATCTCATAATAGAAATATTAGCAAACAAGTTCAAATTATACCACCCAAGTATAATATATATTAAGCTGCACACTATATATTTTGTAAGTAGAGATAATATAATAATCTCTACTAACTTTCCAAAAACATGCTATTCTTAGAAATGTCCAACATGCATACATTTAGTTTGTCAAATATATGAATGAATCCATATTTTTAATTATAGTTTGTACCACCCAAGTTTAACATACATTTAGATTGTAATTTCAAATAAAATACCTCTCTGACATCCCATAATATCACAGTTCATTACACATGAGCTCACTATTCAATCATGAACAACCAGTCTTATAATTTCAAATATTCAATACCCATAATCTTAAATATTAGGCAAACAAGTATAGTTTATACCAATCACGTATATTTCATGTTTAAATTAGATACTATCAATTAGAAAAAACATAACTTATAGGCACATATCACAATGCACTAATATATGCTATATATATTCAAACACTTGTACCTTTAGATCTATTCACAATATGCATCGCTCATTAGTTTTTATTACTGTATATACATATATAGTCAGCCATATTATTTTTAAAGTCAAATAATCCATAACCAAGATATACCATAGACTTTCATTTAAATAACTTAATTTTATTACGAGGGACTGATTTCATATGGTTATAGTTTTAGTCTCTTAGACATCGTATGACTCAATATAACTATCCATTTAGCTGTAAGCTTAAGTATATGACCCAATACACTTATATATATATATATATATATATATATATATATATATATATATATATATATATATATATATATATATATATATATATATATGGTTTTTTAAGTCCATGAATAAATATGTTTCCTATATATGAATAATAGTACAATATAATATATACCATACATAAGCACACAAATGATATATAAATACTATATCGATGGTAAGCTATATCTCTAAGTTAAGAATTCTATATGATTTTAACAATCGTTATACTTTCTTATTCACAAAATATATTGATGATCTTTATAAGATAATAAATTCAATAATATAATGCTCCTTCAAATTTTTTATCCCTATCTATATAGATTTCCAAATATGCTAAATCCTATGATAACCCATATTATCATAGTCTAATGTTCTTAAGCATAATTTCTAAATACCACAACCAGTCATAATAAAATAGCTATGAATCAATGAAAAAATAAGTTATTGTTCAAACAGTCAGTTATCTTTTAATAGTTAAACGTTCATAGCTTAACTATATTTTTTATGAACATGATTATATCTTTAAATGTTAGGTTATGAGTCTATAATTATATTGACATAATTTCTCAACTCTCGAGTCCCATGACCAATTGTTTTATATCTATCCATAAAACTTAGAGACATTCAACCTAGTACATCTATATATGTTATATTATTTCAATAGTCTTAAAAACTTTAGAAAAAAAGGTTGACTTTATATATATAATGTTGGAGATATATACGTATAGTTTAAAGATGTTAATTGTCTCATAATCTCAGATATACGTTAAATGAACATGATCCCTATTAACAACCTATGCCAAAATCACATAAGCAAGATCTTCTATGATAATATTTGTTCACGTGGATGTAATTAACCTAATTAACAATATATCCCACATATGACCTGTAATTTCAACAACTAAGTAATTTGTTATGTTATGACTCAATTAGTCTAGTTCATGGATATCTATTTCAAAGTTGTGACTGGGATCCCAATCTACTATTGATAAACCTTTATCAGACATAAACCACATTATTAGATTAATATTATGGATATCCGAGCATATTTATGATATTTCCATCTATGAATATATTGAATCAATATACATGATTTTTTTACACCCTATATATGTATATTCTTACATCATCAATAGATATCTTATTTATCATGGTTTAGCATTAAACTTACTGCATAGACTCATTGGTTTTTTTTTATCACATATGCACAAGATTATACTAGGTCTTTATACTCTTATTCCTTCATGTTATTTTGAATATTAAGAAGTCTTCATAAGATTATTTATAAATAACAACAACCTCATTTATAACAAAGATAAATTTATAACTCTAAGTATGATTATCATGATCTATTGTAATATACTATACCACATGAATATAAGGTATTTTACTTCAAAGCATATTGTAAAATATATAATGGGCATATAAAAATAGTCCTGAATCTATAATCTACATATAACCAATAACATGTAACATATTTACTACTAAGATAACAAAGTTATTTTACTTAATAATATTAGATAACTGATTACCTCTATTATCATATCCATATAATTATTTAAAAACTCTGTTATCTAACATATCAGTTACATTATGTATTGTTAGAGTTAATAATACATAGTTTATAAAACATCTATATAATTGATATGCTAACATATTTATTAATGTTAAATAACAATCATGTATTATACACTCAAATAGCATGCTGGGCATTATAAGGTTAATAAAATTACTATAGATAAAATTATTGTACTTTAATAAAATTAACTTAGTCAGGTATAACAATAAAATCACTGGATAAAATAGGTTTGTTATATGCATATGTCAATTTAGTTGTATGTATAAATCACTGAACTCAATGTATTAGTATACCTATTGCATATGTATATATAGTGGCTTCATATAAATCTTAGTAGTAAAATATACATATGATGCCATAGTCATATAAGTTGTCATTATTCAAAATGTATATTTTGCTATTATTCAAAGCATAATAAGTCACTGCTATAAATATAGTTAATTATTATTTAAAGATTATTAAGTTATTACTATAAATACAATTGGGTATACTAATACAAGTTTCAACATAAATATATGCATAGAGAAAAAATCAAACAAGAACTCAATCCTTTACAACCCTACCTAATAACTCAATACAAGGATAATGATTTAATTCAGTCAAGTAATGATTCTAAATGAATGAAACAAATAACAACACTATTTTTCTAAATTATCCATCTATATTGCTTCTCAACAAAATGAAGAAGGGAAATAATAACTTTTAACACTTCCTTAGTCTGCAAGCAAACCAAGCTCAGCTAAAAGAAGACACTTCTCATAGGTTCATTCTCTTTCTTTTTCTTCCTTCTCCAATTACTTATTTATGTTGCCTTCTTCCTTGCTCTACTGCGTCCTCTCCTTCTTTCTTTATCTTTATTTTCTAATGAGTAAAATGAAGCTTTTCTTCCTTTTAGATTTTCTCTTCCTCCTTTTTATTTTCCTTTTGCATAAATCTCAAGATTTTATTTTAAAGTTTGTCTTTTCTTTGTTTTTATTATTATTTTATGAATTTATTTATTTTTATTTTTCATAAATTTAGACCATTTTATCCCTATTTTTTTGATTTTCTTTTCTTTTTCTCATTTTTTTCTCTTAATTAGAAATTCTTAATTTTTATTTATTTTAACACTAATTAAATTAGCATCTCCTAATGTCATGATAGATTAGTGATAAATCAATCAACAAATATAAATTTAGTCTAACTATGCAAATCTACAAACCTTTAATGGACATACACACATATCATGTAAGATGAATTCAAAATAACTATTTAAACCATGCTAACAACAATGTTTAAATATCTAATGCAAATGACATCAAAACACATTATGCTAACCATTTTATTATGCATTCTAACATGTGCTAACTAATGTGATGTGTGAAGTGTTTTAGCCACTTTCTCTGTCATCCTCCAACATATCCATTTACATCACCCTCTTTGATGATGCTCTCCCTCCTTCATGCTCTAAGGGATGATTTATCATGTATCAACCTCATAACAAGCAGGTAGTTAGACCATAACAACATGATAAACATATGTCATAAAATATAGATAAAATAATAAATCAACATGTTCATAATGTAAATATATACACTACAACTCATAGTAATGTGATCAAGTAACATAAGCAATATCCTATTGTCCCATAACAACATATATCTCAAAGCTTAGTTAAAAATAATCAAATCAAAATTTTCAACTATAAATATTCATAGATAACTAAATAGGTTTACCTAGCAAAGAATTGAGAAGTAACATCTTTTTTATTGGGATTAGTTTTTACATTAAGTGAAAATAGGTATTTACGAGATGGTAAATAGTAATAAGTTGATTTATCGAGAGGTAAAAATTAGTTAATTGGTTATAACTGTATGGTTAATACGGTAATATTGCATTAGTTAGAATATTATATTGTTGAGATACATTGTTATTTGTTATAATAATATATCGTAATAAGTTTTCTTAGTTATAGGATTCATGTGAGATAATATTAGAGAAGTTATAGGAAATACATTTTCTATAAATATGTAACATATTCCAGATGTATAATTAGTAGAGTGTAATAAGAATTAGATAATAGAATATATTTATATTGAATTAAATTCTCTGTTTATTTGGATTCTCTGTGTATGACTTAAATTTACATATAAGCTCCTCCAATATCCATCATTGGTATTAGAGCAAGGGAGTTTTTTTGTGTGATGGAGAAATAATTGAAGACACTAATCATGGGATTTATTTCCCTGTTGATGGAAATCATTATTTGAAAAATGAGTTTCTTTAACTTAGGACATTTTGGAAATATTAAGGTAGTTTGAATTGTGTAGGTTGTTCAAGTATGAGAGCCAGATTTATGTTTACTTATTTGTGCATTCCAAATCTATGTGCGGAATATAAAGTATCCATATGAACTGGGTTCTATTTATTTTATTTATATTGTATTGTTGGTGTTGGTATTTTCTTCTATGGCAGTTGATCTGGTAACTTGATCTTTTCAATAATAGAGACTTCTCAGCTACATTCACACCTTCTTTAACTCAGCATCGAATTGATATTGGAGACTTCAGAGAATCTTCCAAATAGTAGGTTCCTCTACCTCTCACAACTCATGGTGACCTATACTTCTTTCATGCTTGTAGACTTATATTTGTGTGTTAGAGTATTCAAGGTGAATATATAAAATATAACTTATTATTTCCTCAAAACTCAACATTCTGTCTACCATTGACCTTCATAAAAATCTATCACAAGCTATTCAAAGAGGAGTGATTTACACTACATGTTAAGTACTCTCTCTCTCTCTCTCTCTCTCTCTCTCTCTCCATCATTTACTCAGTGCATGTGTATAACTAATCCACCATTTAAAGTCATACTTGAAGTTATTTTTTGAAACACCTATCTCCATCTCATATCAGATGATTAGATTTGACTCTCTTTGTTGTTCACTACCAGTTATGAATTTGGGAGCACACATTCATTTACATGCGTTCTTATTTACCATCAAACGTGTGCATGATGCTTTGAACACTGATGGTCTTTGCTGTATATTTTTCTTCCACCATGCAATCTCTACATGTATGTGTAAGTAAAGGTCATGTTTAAATGTATATAAGGTTTTTAGTTTTATTATTGAGTTGATCTATATTTATATTTTAGCATTAGTAATGTTTTGAAAAGTAAGAGTTTTGTTTTATTTATTTATATTAGAGTCGAGTCAAGCTTTTATTAAGCAAGTGCTTGTGTTTTTTATAAACTTGTTTTTGTATAAGTTTTGTATTTAGGGTCCCTAGAGAATTTAAATTCATATGAATTATAATGATCATTTGTCAAGTTATTTTTTTATGTTATTTGAATCTCTATCAAAATCAAAAAGTTTTCAAAATTATTTGGGTTTGAAGTTTGTCAAAAATGTCAAAAGAGTCTTTATTATATATCAAAATAATTGATATCACCAATATCAATATTAGTGTCAAATTAAAAATCAAAAGTGTTGTTTTGTTGAGTTGTTATCTCAAAATTCATATAAAAAATGAGTCAAAAGTCATATTTTACATGTTTCATCATTTGTCAAGAAGTTTAAATTGTAAAAATAAAAAAAATTTGCCTTACAAATGCATTCTTGCTTGTACGTGATGTCTAAAAATTGAGGAGGTTCCAATTTTTATAGAAGCAATTAATAAAGAACTTGTCAGAACCATCAAAGCATTTCAAAGACAAATTTGCTTAGTAAGCAGTATCATCCACTGAAAGCTAGAGGATACATGGAGTAAGGAGTTCTTTTAGTGACCTCTCATCAATCACCAATGACGGGACTGCACCAATGATGTGGTGACATTCTATGGTGTGTTATTATTAAATTTTAGTTTTTTCAGTGTGGTAGTTACGTTTATTTTTTAGCATGTGCGAAAAATAAATAGTTGTACCTATTCACTTGTGAATAAATTCTCATGTAACCCTTTTGTATATTTACATTAGAGAATATTGATTTAGATAGCATTATAGAAATCATGATGAAAGGTTAGTGGTAAACCTATAAAAATCATGTTGTAAGGTTAATGGTTAACTTTAGAAAACCATTCTGTAAGGTTAGTAGTGAATCTAAGAAAACCATTCTGTAAGGTTATTGGTGAAATTGAGAAAACTATTTTAAAAGGTTAGTGGTGAACCTATGAAAATTATTTTAGAAAGTTATTGGTAAACTTGGAAAACCAATTGTAGATGAGTGTGAAGGAATAGATGTGTGATAGCACATGTATGTAGATAAGATCATGAACACACGAAGGTGAAACACACTACAATAAAAAAAACATATTGTACTATGTAAAAACTATGGGGGGAATGTTGGGATTAATTTTCACATTAGGTGAAAATAAGTATTTACAGGATGGTAAATACTAATATGTTGATTTATTAAGGTAAATATTAGTTACTTAGTTATAATCATATGGTTAATATGATAATATTGCATTAATTAGAATATTGTATTATTGAGATATATTGTTATTTGTTAGAACAATATATCATAATAGGTTTGCCTAGTTATAGGATTCATGTGAGACAATATCGGAGAAGTTATAAGAAATACATTTCCTATAAATATGTAACACATTTCAGATGTATAATTATCAGAGTGTAATGAGAATCAGATAATAGAATATATCTATATTGAATTAATTTTTTTATGTATTCAGATTCTCTGTACAAGACATAAATCTGCATATAAGCTCCTCCAATATCAATCACTTCCCCCTTAAATCTAGTCATCATCTCAAATGACTCTTATTCAAACATAAGTTCTCAATTAAAAACATATTCAAAAAAGAAATAACATAATATAAAGTATCAAATCAAACAAATAAATGTGAAATTCACATGTAGAACTCATCATAGTTATCCCATATAACATTATTATTAGATTATTGGTCCCAAAAGACCTTGCACTATGACATCTCCCTATTATACAAATAAAGTTTGTGAGTTTCACTTACTATGATTGGTTCTATCATGACCACCCTAGAGTTAGAATCGGCAAGACACGCCTAAATGCTATATGATTGACCACTTCTAATACCTCAAAAGGCCCCACATATCTCAGTAAAAGTTTCACTGCCTTCCCAAATTTAGACAAAAATACATGAAATCATCATAAAATCCAAAAACAAATACCCAGTGAGAATTTCACAAAGCCTCCTAGTTCCTCTGCACATCTCTCTATCCTAGAGAGTGTTTTTCTCATTTCAGAAAAAAATATATAGAGAACTTGGCAAAAATTATGTGAATAAGTTAATACCATCACTACTCCATGTATCTCCTGATAAGTATAACATGTCAATGCTGTTGCTACTCCATATAGCTACTGACAAGTATGATGATGAATAAAAAATGGAAATACTAAAATTTTAATGTATACAAAATCAAGGAATAAACATTCCACAATATACATGTGTATGGACATACAAATGAATTTAACAAGTTCATCTACCAAATCCTAGATTCGATAAGCTCCCTTTAATGGATCCAAACTCAGTAACTATCAAGTCAATGTGAGACTAAATAGGATCCACTCCCATCTCTAGTACTCACGTTCGTAATTCACCACTTGTCCCTTAGGTCTCCATGACTTGATGATCTCTAAAATATGCACAAGGTTTAAAGAATCACAAATCCATACTAATAGATCCTAGAAAGCAATGATACATGATAAATAATTCTAGATGTACCAACATACATTACAATAAAAATCATATAATTATTCCATAATTATATTAGGTTACCACTAGCCAAACATAACTAGTATCATATTTCATAACATAACCTATTCTGTTATATTCAAGTTAAGAAGAAATGATGTTAAAAATATCATAACATACAAAGGTCAATGATCACAATGTCCTTACAACCTTATAAAGGTAAAAATGAGATAATGTCTCCCTGCTTGCTCAAAAAGTACACCACGGTAAAAGTTCATCTCAACGCTTTTAGACTAACAAGAAGTTATGCACATCTTATACCCTACTCGATCTCGATGAAAGGTACATAAATGTCTCATCAAAACAAAATATTTTTTAGAAAGATAAGAATAATATCAATCTAATCAAAGGTAAATAATTTATAAAAATTATAATCAATTTATAAATCTTAATCCAAAATCAATATAAATTCAAGGTTCGCCACTCCATGTGGTCTAAATTCACAAGTAGATAAAGTAGTGACTCAAAAAAATTTACAAGTGGAATGTAGAGAACTAACATCTCAAAAACAAAACTTTTAAATACCCTCACATGGTAAAAAGAAAACACCATAATCCAATTTGCCATAATCACTACCTACTTACCAAACTTGTAAGAGTAGTGTCATAACCTGCTTTCACAACTAAAAGGAAAATACTAATCCATAAAGATGCATCAATCCATTCCATTTTATAACTTCTCTATCAACAGGGAATGAAACACACTATCCCATGGACTCTAAGAAATATGGTCAAAGCAACTTTTCAAAAACAAGTTTCTGTTTAAGGGAACACTAAATCAATATCATGAAAATATAAACCTCTCAGTAGATTATAATGATGTCAAAGGAGAGTGAGAAAGTAACAACTCACCATTATGCTAACTATGTGAGATGACACCTCTTCCCATTCCATATAAACATATGGGGTGCCAACTCATGAGCCAACTCCTAACACATTGGAGTCTTCAACAAAAACTACACTCCACTACAAGGAAAATTTCCACCATACTAGGTGGTGCCAAATAAAAAATGGTCTTATATGATTTATTAATCCTAGGATTAGTATATATAAGACACAAAAATAATGCACATATACTTAAGTGAGAATCATCCCATGATTTTTTAACACTCACAACACAAAACACAATTGATAGAGGTGACTTGATTAATAAGTAAGGATGTAAGCACTCTCAAGGTGTATGATCAAAGTGATCAAAAAAAATATTGAAGGAATATCTTGTTCACAACTCATGAACTATGTTGTGTACTCACCTACCCAAACCCCTTATACAACCATCACCATCAAAACACTAGATAACCAACCTTTTAACAACTCTTAAAAGGGTATGAGTGCTCCTAGGGCTACACACTCAATGTAGCACACACATTCACAATTATCTTTTCTAATAAATTTAAAGATATGAAAATGCTAATGGAATCATTAGGTCTTAGATTTCAAGCCACAACTCTGATACCATATGTAACAACTCCACTGGGATCTAATTAAAAATATATGATTTGTTCTTTAAAATTAAACACATACTATAAATAGATTGCACCACAAGAATCTAATAAGAGATCATACCAAATACTCTTAAGTGTGATAACTGTAAATGAAACATGCTACATCATACATCATTGATCACTATCATCATAAAAAACATGTCATAATACAAATATAAAAAGTAATTATAATTAACCAGCCATGAATGATACATGCCTACAACAACTGTTGTCAATTTAAAATAAATAAGTAATTACAACTCATTATGATAATGTTTCATTAGTAAATACACTAATATATATATATATATATATATATATATATATATATATATATATATATATATATATATATATATGATTATTTGGAGCATAGTTCTCCAGACTCTAGTACCTATGGCAATCTCAAATTTTATCTTAAAAGTAATACTATTATGGAGAGAGAGAGCATCATCTGAGTGCTTTTCTACATTAATCATAGATCAATGATCCTCCATACTAATCTCTTTAGAGAATGACCCTCCTTTCATAGATGAGTAAATATTGATGGCATGAGAATTTAGAGAGGCAAGCTAGTACCCATGTGCTATATGATTTCTAAAACTAAACATGTAGTGTATCATAAAAACCCATTCTATTGTAAGATATCTCAAAAATATGTAAATCATACTCAAGAAATGATAATGTCTCACTAAACATTACCTAATCAAAGTTTTCAATAATAAATAATGATCTAAGGATCAGTCAATTTCATACAGCACTTGATCATATTATCTTCATTTGGCATTATGATATTAGTAAGTTAGTGAAATCCATCTCACTACGTACTGAGTAACACCAATGTGAGATGTGTTTAACATAATATAACAAATAATTTTATACAGATTACATCCTACTAGCAATCACATAACATGCTGAGAACATGAATAATAAAAAAACATACATTTATTCCATTAAATGTATAAATAAATTTTATAAATATATCTATCTTATAATATAAATATTAACAAACAATTTCATATTATACCACATGAGTATAATATATATTAGGTGGCACACTCTATGTTTCGTAGGCAGACACAATAAAATACTCTCTACCAATTACCATAAAACATGTTATTTTTAGAACTATTCAACATACATACATTTAATTCGTCAAACATATGAATGAATCTTGACATATTAATTACAGTTTGTATCACATGGGTATAACATATGTTTAGACTATAGTTTCAAATAAAATACCCTCTATGACATCTCATAATATCATAATTTATTGAACATAAACTCACTACTCAATCATGAGCAACCAATCTTATAATTTCAAGAATCCATTGTCCATGATCTTAAATATTAGGCAAACAAGTATAATTTATGCCAATCGAGTATATCCTATGTTTAAAATACATACTAACAATCAGAAAAAACATAATTTATAAACACACATCATGATGCACTAATATATGCTATATATATCTAAATACTTGTACCTTTAGATCTACTCACAATATGCTTTGCTCACTGGTTTTCATTACTGTATGAATATATATATCAATAGTCAGTCATGTCATTTTTAAAGAGTCAGATAATGCATAACCAAGTTATACCATAGATTTTCATTTAAATAAATTAATTCTATTTCTAAGGACTGCTTTCATATGGTTATAGTTTCGATCTCTCGAACACCTTATGACTCAATATAACCATCCATTTAGCTATAAGCTTAAGTATATGACCCAATACATCTACACACACACACACACACACACACACACACACACACACACACACACAATAGTTTTATATGGTTGTCTAAGTCTATGAATAAATGTTTCCTATATACTAATAATCGTACAACATAATATATACTTTATATAAACATATAAATGATATATAAATATTATATCAATGATATATCTGTAAGTCAAGAACTCCATATGATTTTAACAATTGTTATAATTTTCTGTTCACAAAATATATTGACGATCTTTATAAGATAAGAATTTCAATAATCTAATACTCCTTCAAAATTTTTATCCCTATCTAAATATATTTTCAAATGTGCGACACCTTATGATAACCCATATTATCATAATCTAGTGTTCTTAAACATAAATAATAAATACCATACCCAATCATAATAAAGTAGGTATGAATCAATGAAAGCATAAGCTATTGTTTAAATGACCAATTATCTTTTAATAGTCAAAATTCCATAGCTTAACTATATTTTTCGCGAACATGATTCTATCTTTAAATTCTAGGTTAGGAGTCTATACCAATTGTTATATATCTGTCCATAAAACTTAGAGACATTCAACCCGATACATCTATATATGTTATATTCTTTCAATACACTTAGAAACTTCAGACAAAAAAGTTGCCTTTATATATATATATATATATATATTATGGTTTAAATATGTCAAATGTCTCATAATATAAGATATATGTTAAATAAGCATGATCCTTATTAACAACTTGTCTCAAAATCACATGAGCAAGATCCTCTACAAAAATATCTATTCATGAGGATGTAATTAATATAATTAACAATATATCCCACATATGACCTATAGTTTCAACAACTAAATTAGTAATTTGTTATGTTATGACTCAATTAGTCTAGTTCATAGATATCCATTTCAAAGTTGTGACTGGTATACCAATCTGTTATTGATCAACTTTTATTGGGCATAAACCACATTATTAGATTGATATTATGGATATATGAGAATATTGCTAATATTCCCATATATGAATATATTGCATCAATAAACATGGTATTCCTTATGTCTTATATATGCATATTGTTACATCATCAGTAAATATCCTATTTATCATGGTTTAGCATTATACTTACTGTAAAGACTCATCAGTTTTATGATCACAAATGCACAAGATTACACTATGTCTTTATGCTCTTATTCCTTTGTTTAGTTTTGAATATCAAGAAGTATTCATAAGATTATCTATAAACAATGGAAATCTCATTTATAACACAGATACAATTATAACTCTAAATATGATTATCATGATCTATTGTAATATATACCACTCTAATATAAGGTATTTTACTCCAAAGAATATCATAAATTATATAATAAGTGTATAAAAATAGTCCTAAATCTACAATCTAGACTGCCATTGATTATTGTTCATATTTTTCCATATATGAATAATGTAGAATAATTGATAGCACCACATAAGTTATTATTTTGATACAAAGGATAACAACCTATAATTAACAATTTTTTTTTGGAAGGATGTGAATAATATGAAGAATTTACAAAGTCTTCACCATTGATCGCTATATCATATCGTAAGACCTCACCACTATGATCTTGATACATGGGGTTTTATACAAACATTGTTACATACCTTATAGGTTTAAAACCTGTAATGACCCGAACTCAGAACTGTCCACAATTTAACTTAAATGCTGATTTGTAATTTCGTCAAATGGTTCATATGCATCATTGTAGCTTGTTGAAGCAGTGTTTATATTGAAAACGGTTGATAGCAACAAATACTATAACTGATTTTTAATCCTTACTATGCCCTGCCACTGATCTACATGCATATATGCACTCCTTTTTTATGTGATTATATGGAAATTAGCTATGCAGAGACCAGCTATACCACATAGACATTTTGTAAAACATTTACCATGCATCCAAATAAATTTATTTGTAAGAGAGACTTTTAAATAATCAGCCACTTATATCTCCTTTTTATATGAATATTTCAATACAGCCAATGTCAACAGCCAATATTCTTGGCTAACACAATTCACTGACAATCACCTATAGCCGTACTAATGTTTTATGCAACTAAAAACTTATTTAAATACATAAGATTTCAGAATGAACCTGGTGGGGGAAACGCCTGGCTGTCTAGAATAAATTAAACAAATTAAATTCTGGAAATGTGAGACCAAAGACAGCCCACAATTTTTTTGAGGAAATCGCCCCTGGTCAGATCAGGAATAAAATAATAAAATATTTGAGCAGCGTCCAAATCTCCAACAACCCCTGACACCTTCCTTGGAATGAAGCGCCACACTCTCCTGATAATCACGGCTGGGATGGATTCTGGCAAATAAAAACTCAAAATGGCACCTTAGTTAATTCAGACTTGGCGTCAGAAAAATGCAGGTCCTCCTGGTCAATTATTTGACTCCCTCCAATGAGAATTCTCCACGGCTATAAAGATCTCAAAAATTGGCCTTAAGCCACAAATTCTACCCACACAAAGTGACTGGAATATCACTTCCAACTGCAATAATTTAGGTGATATTGCACACCCTCAAAATCGCTATCAATGGGAGTTTCCGTTCCCAGTGATAATCCGGTTATCTGCAGACCGCCCAGCTCCACAAATACTCAAGAAATTCACCAACACATCAAATCAACAAATCTGGATGCCCAAATGGTGAGACCTCAAGGTCTATTTAAGCTTTCCCTCAAGAGGTCGTCCGTAATAAAATAATATTTAAAATATTAAATTATAAAATAAGATTTTTCGTAAATAAAAATAATAATGAAATTTAGTGGAAAATCTTACTCCAATCAAAACTGAGCCAGGAAATCACCAAGCAATTGCAAAAATGACTCTCTCGCTATGCCTCATTAGCCTACGAGAGCCAGGGATATGCTAAACCCTCTACGAATTGATGTTCGAGAAAATGGGGACATTACAAAACCCCTTATATGATACATATGATAACACAAAATATCAATGTATTAATTAACTTATAAGGTATTGTATATTTTGTATATAATACTTATAACATATAACCGATAACACGTAACATATTTACTAATAAGATAATAGAGTTATTTAATTTAATAATAATAGATAACTAATTACCTCTGTTATCATATCCATATAACTATTTGAAAACTCTATTATCTAACATATCAGTTACATTATATAATGTTAGAGTTAAGAATATGTAGTTTATAAAACATCTGTATAAATGATATGTTAACATATTTAATAATGTTAAATAACAGTCATTTATTATACACTCAAATGATGCACTGTGCATTATAAGGCTAATAAAATCACTGTAGATAAAATTGTTGCATTTTAATAAAATTAACTCAGCTAGGTATAACAATATAATCGCTGGATAAAATAGGTTTGGTATATGAAGATGTCAATTTGGATCTATGTACAAATCATCAAAATAAATATATCAATATATCTGCTATATATGTATATATAGCAGTTTCATATAAATCTAAGTAGTAAAATAAACATATAATGCCATAGTCATATTAGTCATTATTCAACATGTACAATTTGCTATTATTCAAAGCATAATAAGTCATTGCTATAAATATAGCTCACTATTATTTAAGAATGATTAATTCATTGCTATAAATACATTTTGATATACTAATACAAGTTTTAGCATAAATATATGCTTATAAAAAAACCCAAACAAGAACTCAATCCTTTACAACCCTACCTAATAACTCAATACAAGTATAATGGTTTAATTCAATTGAGTAATGTTTATAAATTAATGAAATAAATAGCAACAATATTTTTTTAAATTACCCATCTATTTTATTTCTCAAAAAAATGAAGAAGGAAAATAATAACTTTTACACTTAGCCTGCAAGCAAACCAAGCTCAACCAAAAGAAGACACTTCCCATAGGTTCATTCTCTTTCTTCTTCTTCCTTCTCCAATCACTTCTCTGTGTTGCCTTCTTCCTTGTACTGCACCCTCTCTTTCTTTATTTATCTTTCTCCTCTTATGATCAAAGCGTAGCTTTTCTTCCTTTTAGATTTTCTCTTCCCCCTTTTTATTTCTCTTTTACATAAATCCTAAGATTTTATTTTAAAGCTTATATTTTCTTTGTTTTTTTTAAATTATTTTATGAATTTCTTTTTTTTGTTTTTCATAAATTTAGACCATTATATTTCTCTTTATTTTTTATTGTTTTTTTAATTTTCTTTTCTTTTTTTTTTTTTTCCACTTAATTGAAAATTCTTAAATTTTATTTATTTTAACACTAATTAAATTAACATCTCCTAATGCCATGACAGATTAATGATAAATCAATCAACAAATCCAAATTTAATCTAGTTATGCAAATTTCTAAAATATTAATGGACATACACACATGTTATGCAAGATGAATTTCAAATAACCATTTAAAATATGATAAAAACAATGTTTAACTATCTAATTCAAATGCTATTAAAATATATTATGCTAACCATTTTATTATGCATTTTAACATGTGCTAGCTAATGTGGTGTGTGTAATGTTCTAGTTGATTTCTATATCATATTTTGATATCTCTATCTATGTCACCCTTTGTGATAATGTTCTCCCTATGTCATGATCTGAAGAATAAGTTCTCCTATATCAAACTCACAACAGTCAGATAGTTAAACCATAACAACATGATAAACATACATCATAAAATATAACTAAAAATAACAAATCAACATGTTTGTAATGTAAACATATACACTATAACTAACTCATAACAATGTAATCATGTAACCTAAGCAATATCCTAATATCCCATAATGATATATATCTCAAATCTTAGTTAAAAAATCAAATAATTGTTTTTAACTATAAATATCCATGGATAATTAAGTAGGTTTACCTAGTGAAGAATCGAGATGTAACATAACTTATAGAAATACTTTATCACCAATAGAAAATTACCTAGCCATTCTCTTCAGATCAACATAAATTTTCTATCTAACATTGGCCTCAACCAATATCTTCCTAATTTTTCTAACCTATTCTTTTATTTTTAAAAGTATTTTAGGTCCAAAGACTACCTTGTCTTCCAACCTGTCTCAACTGATTGGTATTCTACACCTCCTTCCATATAATGCCTCAAATGATGCAATCTTTAATGTTGATTGGTATGCATTATTGTAAGAAAACTCAACTAATGGGAGATACTATTTCCACTTGTATTACTAACTCATGAAATATATACGAAAGAGATCCTCTAAAATCTAATTTACTTACTCTATCTGTCCATTAATTTGTGGCTGATATCCAGTGTTAAAATTCAATTGAATACCCAGAGCTAAATTCCAAGTGAACCAAAATCTAGAATTCATCTTTGGATCATGATTCGAATGCAACTGATACACTTATTTTATGAATATATTCATAAGAGTAAGTCCATGATCAATAAAATGTATTAGTATAAAATGAGCTACCTTGGTTAATTTCTCAACTTCTACTAAGATCATTTCATGTTTGTTCCATGATAATGGTAACCCTTGAATAAAATACATATTAATCGCCTGCCACTTCCATTTTGGTATATCGTGTGGATAAAACAATCTCGTTAGATGCACATGTTCAGCTTTCACATGCTAGAATTTTAGATAATGAGACATAAAATATGTTGCATCTCTCTTGATTTCTCTCCAAAAATAGAGTGGTATAAGCTCAGCCATGAGCTTGGTTACTCCTAAATATCCTGAATATAGGGCATTGTGCATTTATTTTAGCACTATGATCCTTATATTCTCTCTATTAGGTACATACATCCCATATTTGTACCATAAAAGACCATCATTCTCTATTCTGAACCCCTTATACTTAGGATTTCGAGCAATCTCAGTTAATGATTTCTTGACTTGATCATAAAATTCATCTCCTACAGAGAGTTTGATCACTTGATCTCTAAAAGTAATCTTGATAGTAGCCACAATCGCTATGTATATTATATAGCTTAAAGCATCACTTACTATGTTCTCCTTACCTTTGATATAGTTAATATAAAAATCATAATTAGACAAGAATTCTAACCATCATCTTTGATGAGCATTAAGATTTGATTGGGTGAAAATGTACTTGAGTCCCGAGTCATCAGTATTAAGCTCAAATAGTTTTCATAATAGATAATGTCTCTAAACTCACAAAAAATGCATGATTACCACAAGTTCTAAGTCATGATGGGAACAATTCATCCCATATGGATTCATTTTCATAGATTCATGGGCTACTACTGAACCATCTTGCATAAGAACTCCTTTAAGTCTATCTTTAGATGAATCTGTGATCACTAAGAATTAACCATTAGGATCGAGAAATCTTAACATTGATGCTGAAGTAAGTCTCCTTTTCAATTTTTGAAAGGCTACCTCACACTTATCTGACCAAATGAAACTTTGATTCTTTCATTGAAGAGAGGTAATTAAATTAGCTATCATAGAATAATTTAGAATGAATCTTCTGTAATAACCCATTAATTCCATGAAATTTCTGACCTCATGCACATTCTTTGGCACCAACCACTCCATGATATCTCTTATATTTAATCTATCAATTGAAATACTATCCTCAAAGATAATATGCTCTACATACTACATTTTTTTTTTGAAAAATGCACATTTAAATAACTTTCCATATAGTCTATGCTTCTATAAACATTTCAAAACTATTTCCAGATGCTGTTAGTGTTCTTCCTCTTCCTTGGAATAAATGAGGACGTCATAAAAAAGACCAACATAAAGTGATCTAGGTAATGTCTAAACACATCATTCATAAGATTCATGAATGCTAATGGAGCATTTGTCAATCCAAAATGGTAACATTGTAAACTCATAGTGCCCATATCTAGTCTTGAAAGCTATTTTTAGAATATCCTCTTCTTTAATCCTCATTTAGTGATAACCTACCCTAAGATCAATCTTATAAAAGACTATGGATCCTTGCATTTGATCAAAGAGATCATCAATGTATGACAATAGAAATCTATTTTTGATCATTGTTTTATTCAACATCCTGTAGTCTATGTACAAGCAAAGAGTACCATCTTTCTTCTTGACAAAGACAACTGGAGCACCCCATGGTAACACACTCAGACAAATTATAAATTTTGACAACAAATCCTAAAGTTGTGCCTTTAACTCAACCAATTTAGTGACCTTCTCATCTTGTATGGTGCTTTAGATTACGATTTTGATCTAGGTATAATATCAATTGAGAAATCGAACTTGAGCTTACGTGACAATCCTAGTAATTATTCCAAAAACATGTTATTGAAGTTCCTTAGAAAAAGATAATATTTGATGGATGGTTCTTTGGAATCTTCCATCTCATTTATCTTAATGATATATACCTGAAATCCCTTCTTTTATGCTTTCTTGAGTTGAATTGCAAGAATTTGCCTTAATTTTAACTCTTTTTTTTCACTCTGAAGTTGTGTCTGATTTCCAAAATCATCTTGAAACTCAACCTTTTTCAAAAAATAGTCAACTTTGGCTTTTGATTCATAAACTAATTTAATCCTATGATCACATCATATGATCATAATGGTGTTGCATAAAGATATACTACTATAGTAAACCCATGCAATCTAATCTCTACTTTGACTGGACACTTGTCAACTTTAATGTTTGAATCATTTTCATACTGTACCAACCATGCATTTGCCTTTATCTTAGCCCTTTTAGATAATTTAATAAACACTCTAAGAGTAATGAAACATTATGTAGCTCCTATATCAATTAAAATATAAACTATATAATTAAACAAAATACTTGACAATTTTATGGGCAAAGCTTGATATTCAACCTATCAATTATCAACAACTGCATGAATTTAATATTGAAATGCACCTTGTTGAGAAGCTAAACCCTTGTTCTTTGATTTATCCTAAGGATATTCATGAGTAAAATGGTCACCTCCATAAATGAATTAACCTCCAACTGGTCCTTTCTTCTCAATCTATTAGTTTCCCTTGAAACCACACTTGAAACCATCACCAAGCTTCCTATTCTCTGAACCATTATTGAACTTTGCATATTGATTCCTAAACTGATTCTTAGAGTATATGCTCCTCGATTTCTAGTTCTTGTTCTTGAAATTTGGTGTAGAACTTCCAAATTTATTTTTAAACTTATCTCTGACTTAGGGAAAAGATTTTAATTTTTGTTCTTGCTTGACTACCTTCTTGAACACTTAATCCATGGTAGATAGACCATGTACATCTACTTCGACACCTATTTGAGGTTTCAATTCTATGATAAATTTTTTGGTTCTAAACCTTTCATCTGCCTAATACTGAGGTACATACTTAAAAAACTTGGTGAATTACTCGCAATATTCATTCAATAATAAATCCCCTTTCTTAAGATTATAAAAATATATAAGATTTTGGTCGAAGTATAGTGGTGGAAGCCATCATGACCTAAATAGTGTCACAAACTATTCATAAGTGATGGGGGTTGAATCAAGGTTCATCTCGAGCTTCTTGTTTTCCCACCAAGTCACTACGTTACCAATGAGATGATAAGCTCCCTACACTATTTTCATGACTTCAAAATAATTTTAAATCTTGAAATAATTCTCCATTTTTATTAGTCATGCTTCAATTCTATCCTACAATACAATTCTATCAAACTTGAGTGGATTCACCTTTTTCATATCTCATGTTAACTGTAATGCTAATCAAGTTCTCGCATCCTGTTGTACATCCTCATGCCTCAACTCTTGAAGACATTCTTGATCACTAGGATGCTCTTCAAGTTCTTCTTGAGCATTATCCTCATCATGGGCATGCACTTCCTATTATATGGTCATGATTATGTCTCTCCTATCTTACATGGTAGTGAGGATTTGATCCAAATTTGTAGCTTGTTTAGCTACAAAATGATTTAGATTCACAGGGGATTCGATATTTGATGTACCTTCACCTCTTATTCTAGTACACACCATTGTTCTTTCTATATTAAAATAATTTTTTTGTGTTAGAAAACACATTAAGTCAGTGTTTGAGCCTCAACTATGGTACCACAATGTAACAACCCCACTAGATTTTAGCTAAATATTGCACTAATTTTTTTAAAATTAAATATAATATTCAACATAAAAATTTCACCATGAGAAATCTTATCTATTGATATTTAATTAAATATATTAATTTAGTTAACCATTTAAAGTTATAGGGAATCCAATTAGCTAAGGATCACCATGTACAAATATATACATCATTAATAAATTGAGAAACCATAATTACTATATTTCAACATAAATGATATAGTACAAGTTCAACCATCGTTGATTCATTATTACAACCTCTAATATATGAAGTAAAATGCATACATATGAAAATTTTAGTAATGTATAAAATATCTAAATAAAAAAAAATGATACAAAGCTCCTTTGAATAGAGTCTCCATGACTCAAGTATCAATATGTAATCTCAAGTGTAGTATCAAGTATAGTACTTTAGTTGGCAGAGAGAGCATCTTTTGAGTGCTTTTTCACACCAACCACAAACCATAGATCCCATGTAATATCTCCCAAATAAAGGGATGTCCCTCCCTTCATGGATGGGTAGATAATGATGGTGTAGAAATTCAAAGTAACAAATCAGAACACGTGTGTCGAAGATATATAATACATAATATGTACCATAAATAAATATTTTCTAATGTGATATCACAGAAATATGAAAACTATATCAACATATGAAATATAATATTTATCAAACATTACTTTGGCCAAAGTTTTTAATAAAATAAATTATCTCTAAGATTAGTTAAATTCATACACACCACTTGATCGAATTATCCCTTATATTGCATTGATGGTGCTAATTAAGCAAGTGAAATCTGTATACTACTTCATTAATTTTTCTAATATGTAATTTTTCTACTGTTCAAAACTTAACCAAACCAAAATACATTTCCAGTTCGCTTAACCTTTATAATGTTATAAAATCAAGAGTATCCTACAGTCAAACTATTTTTGTACCCATACCCAGGTATCACCAAGTAAATTCACAAAAGATCCTATATATCTATTGTCTTAATAGGATTCAAAATCGAGCTTCAAAACCCAACTATGTTTCAACCCACTCATAGTCTTTATTATACTTGAACTGAAATACACATAGTTGAATATAAATGACTTTAATTGATATGTATATATAATTTTATATATATTTGTATCTACACACATACACACACACACACATATAGTAATTTTAAAGTTTGACAATCGATTATGAATAACACACACACACACACACAGAGTCATTTTAAATTTTAACAATTTCTCAAACATATTTATTTTGAATTCCCCCTGCCCTCACCCCCCGACACACACACACATATGTATGAGTATATCATTATATCAAGTCAAAATTAATTGAACGTATACCCAATTATATATATATATATATATATATATATATATATATATATATATATATATATATATATATATATATATATATATATATCACTGATAAACCAAAGGAACAAATTGTTTAACAATCGAATAAAATAGGCAAACTTAACTAGTTAAGTCTAATTCCCAAAAATGCCATGGAGATATATCACCCTGGTTAAACATAAGCATCTCAACCAAACTATGTATATACCCTATGAATAAAATCTCATTTTTGAATAGAGAATTCAAATTGCTAAGGAAGGATAATATTATTCATAAAGCCTCTAATCATTATGGCTAAGACCTACTATATAAACGTAACCTTCTCAAGTTACCCTAGGTTGGATATAGGGTTATGTGGAGGTAGTGCCCTCCATAAGGCCCTATATACAACCCATGTAATTTTCTCCACACCAATACAATTGAATAACCAACACATAGCAATTTAAAAACCCATTCACAAATATATCATACACACATAGGTATTCAATTACAACACTGACCTGTTAAATATATGCCTGATGAAAAATTTCAAGCTTACAGCCTCATCGAATCCTTCTTTCTCCTTCTCTCCACCTTCTGCCTTTCTCCTCTCCAAATGCCGTGTATCCCCTGTTCATAATCTCCACTCCCCTTTATCTACATTTCCATCTTATATTTCTTTTCCACTACCCATCTTCTTCAGTTAACTTAACTATACACAGTCCACCTCCATGCATATGTAACAAGACCCCATGATTTCCTCCTAAAGACATGCTTAACTCAATTCAATGAATGATTAACAACTAATCATTCTCGATGTTTCTTTCAATAATACCTAATTAATCATAACATAATCCCTAAATAAATTTGCATGATATGATTTAAACAACCATCTTCAACCATTTTACTTACTCAAGTTGCCAGTTTATGTTTATTACACATGTAAGACTTTATAACTAGTCATTTATCCTTTGTATTTTCCATTCAACGATTAATATAAATAAATTATAACCTTAGACCATGCACCTATGAAATATAAGACTTAGAGCTTAGGTTTTATGTTAACTATTATCCATTAACATATATTAAAATGATTTCTATAATCAATTCTTAATTAACACACACACACACACACACACACACACACACACACACACACACACACAATGTTAATCAAATACAATCTTTTTAAAATCAATGCTATTATTATAATAATAATCTTTAATTATTATTATATATATCTTATAGCTCTAATAACAATTACAAAATTTGACAAGACATCATAATGCTTTACTATTCAGCCAAATACAATAAGGCAACGATATAAGTAAACACAACCAAATTTATTTTCTATCTAACCAAGATGATTAAGTAAGATCACAAAAAATAGTGAAATCACTCAAAAAATCTAGTGATTATCACCATCAATAAAAATTATACCATAAAGCATACTAACAATCAACTAAAAAACATGTTATGTTATTCACATCAAAAAATTATGAAACATGATATGCTAAGTAGTGTGTGCAAGGGTTTTTGGATTTGCTTCTCTGTCGAATCCTAATGTCTCCATCTAACCACCCTATCCAATGATACTCTCCCTCCATCATGATCAAAGAGAAGAATCTATCCTACATCTACCTCATGCCAATTAAGGTAGTTAGCCTGTAACATCATTATATTCATAAAATAAAACTGAATAATAATCTAACATTATCTCAAAGTATAAAATATAAAGTACTATTAACTCATAGCATATAATCATGTAAATTAAATAAAACAAACTATTCCATAATCAACATATGCCAACAAGATTAAATAAATATTAGTTAATTCACTAATTAATTATAACAATCCATAGATTTAACAAGTTGTTTAATGTAGAGAGAAATTAGGATGTGACAAACCAACCAAAGTAAGCACAATAACAAATAATTGCATAACCATTTCATAGTTCACCACCATCTACCCAATAGGTAATGGCACCTCGATTTTGCAGTTTCATAGATTTTAGCATAATTTTTTAAGATAACTTTAAATATTAAGAGTAGGGATATGCTAGTTGAAAACTCATAAAGGGTAGCCACCTAATTATGCTAGTCTAATGAAAAAATATGAGGGTGGTAGGGTAGTATGATACTTAATTGAAAATCTAAAAGGACGATTAAGTAGTGCACAAAGGGTAAAAACTGATAAATGGTACTTGGAGTGATAACTGTGACTCTTGTTTATGGCTCATCTTCTCAACTTCAGATCATTTTTATTATTACAACTTTGTCTCGAAATGAGACAATGATTTAAGTTTGGAAAAGTGTTGGGTAAAGAACATGGATTTCTAAAATTGTAAGGTATAGTGGATTGCACATGTGTGAAATGTATGATTTTATCTTTTGTAAAATCCTTTGTATGTATTTGACCTTGTAATCATATGTAATAGATCGAGGAATTTAAAGAGTCTTTCCTTTTGGCATATCAAAAGGCTAGAATATAAAGAGACAACACTTTGTAATACTCTATTTATAGCATTCATTTGTAATAGAATATGGTTCCAATGTGTGATAAAAATTAATACAATGTTGTAAATATGGTTTTCCTATATGTCTTTTATTTATGATCTATGCGTAGTGAGTATTGTGGATGTCTTGATATGTTTTCATATAGTTTATGTTGACTATTTTGTATACACTAAATTTGCATGTATTTCATATAATGAGCTCGATTTTGTAATTGATGGTGTCATTCAATATGTTTTACCGACAACTATCATGTTTTATTATTGACTGCACAAGTTATCCCTATAATTAGCATTTTCTTGGAGTTTTTCAGGAACCTCTGCTAACATAGGTGAAGCTATGTTTAATGCAGTTCAATTTTAAAAATTTTAATTGCATGAATATGCACTTCATTTGATGCATTATTACGATAAAATATTTTTTAATGCATCTAAGATTTGGGTATTTTCTAGTTAATTTGATGATGCATCATCATACTCAAGGAATACTATCCATTTTTGTTAAAAAATTGAGCATAATTTGCCAACTATTGTTGCAAATATTTGAGAGTGTTCCATGTAATAAAAGACAACGTGGTTTTCATCAAATTTTTGGGAACAAATCATATTAGAAAAAAAATCCATGTTTAACTAACTAGCATGATTTATAAGTTAGGTTCTCCTACTTTGTTTTCACATTGAGTGTTGTTGACTCCAAATGGCCTAGATTGCATAGTGCAATTCCTTCCAAACCACCTAAAGATATACGTCAAGATTATTGATGGCGGATAAAAAATTACCTCCAATTAACATTGTACATCCCTTTATATGCATCATAGATTCACAATATTTAACAATGAAATTTTATTATAAAATTACTTAGAAGCAAAAGATTATTGGTATAGGTATGTAAGAAATTACTTCATTTCATTTTTTGTTTTTCAAAAACTAGCTTGTTCTATTCAACCTCATATAACCAAATATTATTTTCAAGTATGAATGGAAACATAAGGGCTCTACACATATTCATGGATTTCTCTAGCTAAATTATGCACCCAATAATACATTAAATTTGGCATATCAAACTATAGTTGCAAACATAAAAGCTTATTTAAAAAAATAAATGTTAGATTAGAATTAACGTGATAAGTTTCATAGAAATAAAATGGTTAATCATTCTATTATTTATTTTTCATGTTTATTAAATACAATTGACATAATTTCAATAAATCCTTTTCTTGAGTATGAAGAGCTCTTTAATTGTGTTCAAAGCAATATTAAGTGTTCTATTAAAACATGCTTTAAAAAAAGGAAAAAAAAATTAATTTTAGTACAAAGTGCCTTGGAAATTTCATCAAGAATATTCCATAGTCATTGAAAACAATAGATGAAAAAAATACAATCCTTATTATAATGATAACAAATTCAATACTCCTAATCTAGCCATGCTTTCACTTTGGAGAGAAAATGTTTATCATCAACCTATTCTTTCACATGGAGTTATATTGCAATATATTGAAAAATATGCTTCAAAAGCAGATAACTAATTTGAAAGCTATCACCATATGCTAATAAGAATATGAAAGTGATAGCTCACATGAACCATCTTTAAATGGTTTTAATAAACTTCTATTATTGTTGATTATGACATTAGTGCACATGATTTTTTCCATCTTTTACAAAAACTTATGATTGTAATGTGTAACCGCTCATTTGTCTCATTAAATGTCAGGTAGAAAATAATACATTGTGTCTCTCATAATATGTTAGATTTGATTTCCACTTTAACCTTCATTGATGCATACATTAATCACCCTTTTTCAATATATTCACTATCACCTCTAGAAGCTGCAATAAATTGGTAACATGACAAAAATCAGTGAAAATGGAAAAATAAGTTCTAACTATTATTTATATCTTCCCTAGGTTATTTAAAATTCCTTCAAAATATTCTACTACTTATGCATTGTTATGTTGGAGCAAACTTATTTTATACAAACATTTTTGAAACATTATTACAGACATTAGTTTTTGTATTGAACAAGTAGTGAAAATTTGAGAAAACATGCAAAATTCCTACTACCCATGGCACATTCTTCGTATAGTTTCTGAGAATGAATTACTTTTAGATGATGAAGTTCTAAATGACTACATTATTTGTAATGATTTAAATAATTAATAAATGGATGTTTTGTCACAACTATATTCCAACAATGATATTCAACTTGATGAGCTTT
Source organism: Torreya grandis (assembly GCA_037957365.1). NCBI lineage: Eukaryota > Viridiplantae > Streptophyta > Pinopsida > Cupressales > Taxaceae > Torreya > Torreya grandis. The sequence continues at coordinate 201,558 of JARHVA010001038.1, read as the reverse complement.
ATATGCTTGGTCATCATGATTTTGATATATACTATGTAATTGAAGATACTAATATTTTAGATTCTTTGAAGGAAACGGTAATTTATTTTATATAATTAAATCGATCAACTACCAAATTTATGAATTCCATTTTACTAATGCATCGAATTTTAATGTGTTAGCCACAAAACTACAAATTTATTTTGATATTGTTATGCATCACTCTAATCAACATACCATAACGATTCCATTAAAGATGATTATTTAAAGTATTTTGGTATAGAAAAATCATACCTTACCAAGAAAAAAGTATTAGCATTGAATTTACAAGTAACTCATAATAAATTTTTGTTATTATTACTTGAACTTACGTGGATTATAGTATTTAATATTAATGCTTATACAATCCATTTATGCCTTCACATACATATAAAAGAATGAAACCATTGGAAGGGAAAGTACCTTACCACAATATAAAAAATTTCCATTTAGTGCAAGATCTATTATTCTCATTGGTAATTCGGGTTAATTTCCTTCAATATGTAATATACCAATGTATGTTGGATCATCATATGATTTAAGCATTTGAATAATTTTTAACTTTTTAATTAAATTACAAACAATATTTTATTAGAAAGACTCCAATCCATATAAGACAACTTTCCAAAATATATTATTAAATGTGTGAAATGTGAAAATAAAACTTGAATAATGAAATTTATTAATATTTTGAATTAATAGTTAGTTGTATTCTAATGAAAAATTCTCATTTCATTTATATGAAAAATATGTTTTAACTTTAACATATAACAAAGAAATATTGAAATCATTAAATATATTGTTTTCACTAAAAAAACATAAAATGTACTAAAAAAAAATAAAGAAAATTTAGAAACCTAAAATAATGAGTAATTAGATACCAAAATTATTTTATTAAAAAACAATAAATCATATTTACAAATATAATTTGATCAATGATACTCTTTATGAAATTCATGCTATATTTTATAAAAATAGTAACAAACCACCTAAATTTCCAATATTTATGATTGTTCACACGGAAAAATTTATAGACCCAACATGGGATCCAGGAAAATCCTTACAATTTATTGATCCTTATAATGTTTGTGGTTGGAAATAATGAAAGCAAGGGGCCCAACTTTTACTGGATTATCGAACATTACGAAAGTATTCGAAGCATTTTATTATTGTGGAATATAGCTGAAATATAATTAAGGTGTAAGGTGCCTCCATGGAATTACATGATAATATAACAGTATATTAACGAGTGCAGACAGTTTAGATTGGATTAGCGATGTCGGGTGGGTCGTGGCGGCGTTGGCTCTTCGTCCATATCATGGGGTGTGACTGCAGCCTCATATGCGAAGGGCGTCATAGCAGAAGATTCAGATTCATACCCTGTGGCAGATGATGTAGGTTTCAGCACAGGCAAACCACTCGCCATATTAACGAACAGTAGTGCACTCACAAACAGAAACAGAAACACAGCCGGCAACTGAATGCTCTTTGCCATTGCCATCGCCATTGCCATTGTTTATGATCATGCATGTATTTATCAATGTCTTCCCCGATTTCTACGCCAGGATTCATGAGCATTCGTTTTGCATCGCTTTCACTGTCACCCTCTTTATTCAAGGAAACTTTATTGTGTTTTTCCCCTCCTTTCCATGCGGAAATTGGTCCGTTTATTTCTTGTGCAGACCGTAGCAAGGGAATCCTCTCCACCTGCATATAAACACAAAAGGTTCCGTAGCCCGTTCTTCGGGTTGATAATAATTGTTATGTTCAATTCAAAAGAGGAATTTGGATATTTATTTGTAGGTTTATTTTTTTACAAATTTAATAAGAGAATCCTTTCCATTTGTATATAAACATAAAAGATTTGATAGCTTATTCTTTGGGTTGATAGTAATTATTTAGTAAAACATGGAGAAGTTCAATTTAAAAGAGGAATTTGCATATTACATTGGTCGGTTTACTTCTTGTGCGGACTGTAGTAAGGGAATCCTCTTCACCTACATATAAACATAAAAAGTTCGATAGACCGTTCTTTGGGTTGATAATAATTGTTTAGTAAAACATTGAGACTTTCCATTCAAAATAAAAATTTGCATATTACATTGGTCAATTTACTTCTTATGTGAACTGTAATAAGGAAATCCACTCAAATTATATATAACAATGAAAGGTTTAATAACCCCTTCTTTAAATAAATAATAACTAATAACCTTACATAAAAATGGTGTTTATAATTACTTTGAGATTTATTAACTAAAACTTAATAATGTAAAAAAACAAAAAACAAAACATATTAAAATACCGTAAAAAGAAATACATCAATATTCCATGCAACCTTTAAAAAACAAATATCTTTTCATCCACCAAATATCTTTTAGGTGGTGCTACTTGACATTAACTTTCAAGTCAAGAATACCCTAGACCCCACCAAGCAACCATCTGATAGATTTGGAAGGCAAAAAAAAAACAGCAAAACAAAACATTTCTACTAAGATAGCTATCAACTTCTCAAACCATCAAGCCACAAAGCATTTCTTAGGTTAAAAGGCTTAAAATTTTGTCTTACTTTCATCACCTAGGAATCAGCTTCACACAACTTTAGCTTAGCAATGAAAGTGAGTGACCATAATAGTCACCGTGGTGTGAGAATCAAGATGAAGACCATCCTTTTAAAATAAACAATGATAATAACAATCTTCATATATATTAATTAAACTATAGAAATACCTTCAAATCAAGGTATTACAAAAATAAGTCTTAAACTTTTACATATTAAGTTAAATTACTTAGTGTTATACTCTTCCAATTGTCATATACATTTTATTAAAAGACAATAAATTCATATCATTTTATAATCAATAGATTTAAAAAGGCCAACCTCCTCTCAATCAAAGTCCAAACCTTTTAAGTTAGGAGAAATTGACAAAGAGATTGAGTCAGTTGCAGCCAAAGAATCCACACTCTTACAAACACTTTACCCTCTTCAAGAAATCTATGGTCCCTTTCCTAATTCTTTTGTGAATGAATTTACTATAAAAAATCGAGGTCAAAATGTCATGGTTCATTTTATAGTAGGTTCCAACAATGCTGACCAAAGTGGTAGTTGCCATATCATTCAGTAAATAATAGGAGTTTCACTAACCATAATGGTCTTGGGTCCTTCATGATAGATTTTATTAGGTTATTCACATAATCCATGCCATTTTAATCTATCTCCTTAAAAACTTTGATAAAATCCAACAACTAAGCACTAACTACATCTTGGTGCACCAGTTTATATATAGAAGTCACAAACTCGCCCAATAGGTTATCAAATTTTGTACTAGCTTCACCCATTTTGGAGCATTCATCTCCCACCAATTTATCGCCTTTGGCACCACCCTCTTACTTTAGCAGTATGGAAAAATTTATTGCACACAATCTAGGTGAAAAATCCTTACTGTCCTTCATACTACCCTAGGGTAATTCGACCATAGACACATTTGAAACTTCTCTTCTACACCACCGTTCCTCCTTTTCCCACACTACCCAACTTTGTAATGCTTTACCTTGATATATATATATATATATATATATATATATATATATATATATATATATATATATATATATATATATATATCCATTTTAGTATGGGAATAAATAGATTACACCATCGGCTCATATGGGAAGGAAGGTAGAGTAAACGCCATTCATGATTAAGTAAAACCCATTGTTGCCATCTCTAGCATTGATTACATTTCTCAAATTGATTTTGAGGGATATTTGGGGATAAATATACAAATGGAGGGTCCTAATCAATAAATTCATGGCATCCTTAACCAAAGGTTCCCTTGATTCGCTAGGATTGATGTCTATCCAAACATGTTTTGGCTTGCTAAATTGAGCAAGAATATCCACCCAAAGGTTGGCCGACTTGTCTACCACTTTACTCATTGCTCTCTTAGTATGTCTTAATATAATCAGGCCATGCTCTTACATAACAATTTTACTTCATGTATGACCATCTCCTATCTCCAAGAGTAAATTACCCCATTGCTTAAACCCTGAATTAAAAATTTGGAGTTATCTTCAACTACCAATCTTTTCCATCCTTTTATGACTACTACATCTAGTCATTTAAGTAAGATTAGTTCTTCTACTTGATTATTTGTTTCTTTACCAGAATTCAAAGTAAACAATAAAAGGGTTTTGTCTTCATGATCTTTAAAGATACAACCCACACCTCTTAGGTCCATGTTGACTTTTTTGGATCCATCAAATCTAAAGTTAACTATCCCCTTTGAGGGAGGTGTCTCTAAAACTTCATTTATAATAATAGTGACTAAAACAACTCTAATATCGAGGGGTTTACTATGAATAGGTGAAGAATTTTTTTTAATCATTACACCAGGCTATTTCATGAGTCAAGAATTGATATTTATTTTTTGTCCAAATTTTTGTTAGGTCTTAAATTATGACTTCCATTCTATCCCAAACTTTACTAGATGATTGTTGAACTTCCTCAAAGATACTTCTACTTATTTATGTCTAAATATTCCATATGATTATAGCTAGTCTAATTTACCATTAAATTAAAAGATGGTTATTTTTTAGCAGAAAGTTTTTGGGAAAAAACTATGTGCACTTTTTCTGATTGATGTATTTAGAATCATCATGTGTGATTCGTCATTAGGAATAAAAACATGTTTTTATTCCGATGATGAGTCAAGGATGGTGATTCAAAATGTGTCGATCAAAAAAATCACACAATGTTTTTCCCATAAATCTTTCTACTCAAATTAATGGGTTGTGAAAACATCAGATCTCTTATGGTTATTCTTAATTATCAAATTCCACTAAACCATTAAATCCTTTACCTAATTAGAGAAAACAAAGTCGAGGTTCCAATTTTTCATAGAGAGTCACTAAATAGCTTCATTAAAAGGACAATATATAAAAATGTGATTACCAAATTCCTCTGCTTCTCCACACTATAAACAAATAAATGGCCGATGGAATCCTATTCTCATTCTATATTGGCATAGGTTAGAGCTTTATCTTGAATATATATCCAAAGGAAGATGTTAGTTTTTTTGTAAACCATACCTTATTATTTGGGAAGAAATCAACCTCATGATGAGATGTAAACATAACCTTATTATATGCTTCTTTGACCATCATTGTGCCACTTTTACTACCTTCCAAGACCAATTGATGCTAGTCATTATAAGAGGAAAAAAGATAGTTTCTAAGGAGATGGATGATCCTTAGGCCTATTTATCTAAATAATTTATTTGGTTATGGACCATCTAGTGTTTTCTAATTTTTTCTGCCCTCTCTTATCTCCACATAATATGAGACTCTTAAGCCCCATATACAGGGTTCACTTTAAGAGGCCTTGACCCAAACTCCCTTAGGTTTGTTTTGGTGAATTGGATTCACTCCATGAATCAAAATGCGTAGATGATGTGAAAAATCACCTTGTTTTTTCTGATGGTGTCATAACACTGAAAAGGCTAGGATGGTATTTTGCTCCTGAGCATCATTATGTTGCTGAATGTCATTATGCTCCTAGACATCATTATCTCGTCAGACAACATTATGCTATTAGGAATCATTATGTTGCTCGGTACTAATATGTTATTGGGAGGTAACATGTCAACAATATGCTTTCATGTGGTAGCATGCTTCCATGTGGCACCATGTTATTATGCAACACTATGATGCCATGTGGTACCATAATGTCACATGACACCATGTTGTTGTGTAGTACCATGTTGCACGATGACCTATTGTCATGTAACACCATAATGCCACATGACCCCTTGCTACCATGTGACACCATATTATCACACAACATTATGCTGTTGCATGGTGTAATGCTACCATGTGATAACATGCTATCATGCACCAATAATGTTATCACCTGGTAGACCAGTAGCATGGTGCCATGTGGCATGATACTATTGCTGGTACTTGATGATGACAACTAGTTACTCTGGTTTCCCACCTTGCTTATAAATAATGCTACAATAGCCTCATTTTACACTTTGATTAAACCTTTTCTCATCCTACCTCAACCTTCCTACTTCTAACTCAACCTACCTACTTCCACTAACCTATTTCCAATGGTTTCCACATCCATAGAAAATCACAGTCAACTAGGGGTGATTCAAAATTATGTTTTTAAAAATATTTTGTGTTCTAATTTCCTCTACATGTTGGATGAGCCTGGATCCTTTGTTGATTAGATCAATCAATACCAGCTTAGATGCTGCAATATGATATGGCTATCAACAACCAGCTACTACAATCTCTAGTTGGGTGTTTTAACTAGAGTGAGAGCCATTTCTATGTATGGTTTAACAACAAAACCATATCTTTTGGCACCTTACCATTGGATATCCAAAATTTAATAGGTCTTCCACATTGTAATATAAGTCCTGTTAGCACCAAGGTGATGTTATCTGATGATGATAAAAAATATTTAGAGTCAATTTGTAAATTGTCTATTGACCTTGTTGGTAAGTGTTGAATTTATTAATGAAATTGACATTTATTAATTATTCTTGAATCATTTATTAAATATAGTTTGGTATCTTAATTTAATTGCATGTTTTACTTCTATTTTTATTTTAGCTTGTTGAAATCAAAGGGGGATCCCTGTAGAAAATATCAACAATCCATTTCTCAAATATATTGCCCATTTCTTTCAAGCAAGAATTATGTTGCAGGGAAGACCATCAGACATTCCCTTCTGGGATATTTACTATATTCTTCATTCTCTTTTGTTTGTTATTTGTGACTAGTGCATCATTATTTCTAGCAGGATCAGGGCATAATTGAATTTTGCTTTCTTGAAGGATACTTACACAATTTCTTCTTCTAACTACATTTTGGCCTTGTACTTCGAGGCCTTAGATGAAATCCAAAATGCTGCTATTCCCATTTCCCTTCATCCAAAAATAAAAGTTAATGCTTTGTCTCCTGAGGAATATGAGGTAAGTTTAATTTTCCCAAGTCTCATTTTTTTGCTTTATATTTCAAATTTTAATATTTTTTACCCTTTTGTTTGTTATAGTAAAGAGTGCATGTCTATGACACAAGAAAATACGCTGTAAGTAAAGGTTAGTGTGCTCCAGAGGGATCTAGGGATACCCAATCCATAGAGTCTTCCTTCAATTCCTATTGAATTGTAAAATGCCCAAGAACTAATTCTGTTTCATCTCCACTTCCAGGATCTCCTAAATTTATTTTAATGTCTTTTTCTTATTTTATTAAATGGAAAAAAAATAATATTCATATTGTTTAATTTTTTCAGTTGACTCTTGTATTGTTGTTGTTGAGGATTCTTCCACACAACACCATCAATGTTTTCCATTACAACTTTCTTTTTGGTTTGAAGTTTGTTATAATTTTTTAGTTAATTAACTACATAAATTACTTATTTTTCAATTTCTTCTAAAACCACCAATGTCTCTCCCGCAAGCGTATTGAGATGATAAGGGCCAACTCCTACAAGGATGCCAAGAGGGGAAGAGATAATTTTGACAAGAATGATCAGAATGGATGATGTAGCCACTCTACAAGTAATAACATTAACAGATTCAATTTAAATTTGCTTTCATTTTATGTTTTTGAATTTTCTATTTGTGAATAATTTTTTTTGCAGTCCACTCCATTTTTGTGAGGAGACCTAGAAGTATGCCACCACCCCCACCACCCATCCAAATTTAGAGAAGAGGGAAGAACATCTCCCTCCCTACACAAAGTCAAGACACACTACAAATTTATGATTTCTTGAATTTCTCATTGGTGGCCTTTTGAATACAGATGATCTTACATGTTTGCAGTAGATTGATCTAGATGAGGAGTTTCTTGGCATTGAAAGTGGGCCCTCGACTATTGGTGGTTCAATCCACATCAATTTATTCAATTTCCTAATGTACAATGTCCTCCTATGAATCTCTCTTCCCCAGCTAGCTCTTCCCCACCCCACATAGATAATGCCAATGTTTCTGAGGATTCTCTCACTAGTTTTTCATTAGATAATCTAGTTTCAGAAAATTTGCTTGTAAATTTGAAGGATGGTGTTATTAGTGAATTTAATGATTTAAAAAAATGGGAGATAAGGGAAAAAACCCTTATCAAATAAATCAATACCCGTTATCATAACCACTCTAAAAGAGTGAATTTATTTTCTATTGTTCAAAATGAACCCTCAAAGATTGACACTTTGTTACAGTAAGCATAATCTGGATTGATCTCTATGGACAATGTTTATAATGATAAGATTTTAGATATTATGATAAACATGTTAGAAAATTTAAATGAAGAAGCCCAAGCATATTTCAATAAATGGGCTAAAGATATTAACCTTGTTACCATTGCCCAAGCATCTTTATCTATAATGTGTATTTTGATTATTATAATACCTTTATATATACTTGACACATCTATTATTTTTTGTTTACAGGCAAAATAAGAAAATTTGAAGCAAGAAACACATCTTCTTAATGTGATTTTGAAAAATGCCCGAAAAAGTATCTCCTCAACAATTGCATTGAAAGAAAACCTGCTTCTGTTAAATAAAAAAAAATAACACATTAAAGAAGATAATTAAAGAGCATGGTATGGATCCCAACATTTTATTGAATAAAAAAATAGATTTGGATCCTACAATTCTTTCAATAGGAGATGCAACGAATGAGGAGAAGGTGATTCTTGCACAAATGAATTCTACTGTAGAGGATCTTTAGAAGGAGGGAGTGATAATGGAGGATTCACAAGCAAGTCCAGATAGAGGGGTTTCCATGGGTGGGGATGGAAAGCAACTAGCAGGAGGAGAGTCTCAATCACAAAAATGATGATTTGTCTGAGTTTATATTGTTTAAATTTTTTTATATCATGTTTATTTGAAAAACACTTGCTTTATTAAATGATATTTTATAATTGTTCCAAATACTCTTAGCTATATATATATATATATATATATATATATATATATATATATATATATGTATATATAATGTAGTGGTCAAGTTTATATATTCTATGAAGAAAAGGCAGAGTAAATATTCTATAAATGGTTTTAATGTTCTAGTTGTTGGAATATACTAGTGGTCAAGTTTAATGTTCTATGGATGTTATGGTTTTATGGTTTGAATGAATGGCTATAATGTTATAGTAGTTGTAGCCTTGAATGCATTGTTTATATATTCTATGAAGAGAAAGTGGAGTAAATATTTTATGGATGGTTTTAATGTTCTTGTAGTTGAAATATACTATTGGTCAAGTTTAATGTTCTATGGATGTTATGGTTTGAATAAATGGCTATAATGTTCTAGTAGTTTTAGCCTTGAATGCATTGTTTATTTATTCTATGAAGAAAATGTTGAGTAAATATTCTATGGATGGTTTTAATGTTCTCGTAGTTGAAATATATTAGTGGTCAAGTTTAATGTTTTATGGATGTTATGGTTTGAATGAATGGCTATAATGTTCTAGTAGTTGTAGCCTTGAATGCATTGTTAAACTGATCTACTAGTTGTATGTAGCATTGAATGCATTGATTGTGATACAATTTGGAAATATGTGAACCCAACCATAGGCAAAATATTTATATTTGTACTAATAGGAAAAATAACCTATGGTATAATAAGTATTCTATGGATTTATATTGTTCTAGTAGTTATAATATTGAATGAATTGGTAGGAGAAAAAGTTGAGTAAATATTATATAGATGTCTTTAATGTTTTAGATGTTGATATATATTAGTTGTAGCTTTTGAATGCATGGCTATAATGTTCTAGTTTTTGCAGCCTTGAATGCATTGTTAAACTGTTCTAGTAGTTGTAGCATTGAATGCATTGTTAGTGTTATAGTGTTCTAATAGTTGTAGCATTGAATGCATGGTCAAACTATTCTAGTAGTTGTAGCATGAAATGCATTGATTGATTGATTATTAAATATGCAAACTATAGGTAAAATATTTCTAGTATTTGTAGTATTCAAATATTGTAATGGTAGAGTAAATATTCTATGGAAAATATTGTTCTAGTTGTACTATTGAATGCATCCTTAGTGTTATATATATTGAATGAGATGAATTGTAAAGATAAAATACTATTCAAAATACACAAAATTTTAATAGGACAAAAAATATTGAATCCGATGTATTGAATAAGATTCATGATTGTAACATCCAGGTAATAGATTACATAATTTAATGTATTTGAATAATATTGAATAAGAAATATTTTATAAAATAATAATTGATATACTTTTCTAACTACAAGCTCGAACAATGAAAATAATCTTTGAGAAGCTTGCCCATTGTAAGATTGATTTGAAACTACCATGACAATGTCATATTCAGTCTCTGTAGAATATTAATGAAAATTATGATTGTTAATGAATGACATGCATTGCAAAGATAAACTACTATTTAAAATACACAATTTTAATAGGGTAAAAAATATTAATTCCACTGTATTGAATAATGTTCATGAATGTAACATCCAGGAAATAGATTAGAGAATTTAAAGTATTTGAAGATGAAAGAATAAGAAATATTTTAGAAAATAGTACTTGCCATACTTATCAAACTAAAATTTGGGCAACTGAAACAATCCTTGAGAAACTTATTCATTGTAAGTGTGATTCACATATACCATGCCAGTGTCATATTCACTCTCAGTATTCTCTTCCTTTGTATTGGTAGATGTATTAGTCATGCCTCTTCTTTCCACTAGAGAACTCCATGTTACCACTACTCTGTCATATGGAAAATTGTCTATAGAATAACGTGAAACATATTGTCTCAAGCAAGTCTCTATATTTTTATCCAATCTATTTCTAAGTTTTGACTTCATGAAGGGAAATGCACTAAACACTCACTCATCTTCCACAGAACCCAAAATCATTATTTGAATAAGTTCATATAATCTAAAGTATTTACTAATACTTTCTTTTAAAACACTATTTGGATAAAGTTTTTTTCATAGATGAGTAATGGCACCATTTTTAGTTGGGCCACTTAAACATTAAAATTGATCCATCATTGTAATCCCAAACTGTGTTAACTAAGATGTAAGTAATTGCTTATTTAAAATACCATTAATATGAACTCCATTCACATTTAAAGATCTATAAAAATGCATAACAATTGTACCCATGTATTTTTGAAATATTTCACTGGTATGTTCTTCACTGTTAACACTGTTCCAAAAAATGGGATTCACAACTCCCATGCCCTCCAACAACTCATCTCTTTGAAAATGTTCGCTAATCTCAGCGGCTAAACTTTGTGAGATTTTGCTCAATTTAATTCATGTTTTAGACAAAATAGTACATATATCAAATGTGTCATAGGTACATCTTCAGGCTCAGCTCCCATAACTTCAATTCTTCTAAAGCATGTGTACATTGAGATCTCAATGCCATATACCACAACACAAAGATGATCATGTATATTGAATTTCAAATAACTCTCTAGATTCTGAAAATTAGTCAAAATTTGCCAAGTTCTAAAAATAGGTCCATGAAAGCTTTCATTCAATGTGTACAATATATATAAACATTGACATACACATTTTCTCAAATGTATGAAGTCAACAATATAGATATATCTCTCTTGGGCATGTTTCATTAAATAGTTGATTTCCTTCAACATTGTCAAAATACTGCATAATGTGAGTAAAGTTTTTAAATCTATTAAACAACATAACAAATCTTTTGCTTTGTCAACTTTCCTATGATATTTATACATAAACCCTGTCAAAGATGGATATTCCTTAAAATTTTTTTAGGTAGGTTCATACATGGAAATCCATCTAGTTTCCACATCTTTCAGTAGTTTTTTACCATCTATCACCCCAATTATAAATTTTTGGAACTCCATTAATCTTTTTGGGCTGATTTACATGTACGTATGCAAGTCATGAATAAGATCTTCCACTTTTGTGACATTACTAAATGTGCTAACAATTTTATATGCAAGATTCATCCTATGTGTCATACAATGGATTGAAATCATATATGGAGAAATTGTTATTTGTAGGTGAACACAAAGACCCTTTCTATGCCCCTACATCACTGATGCACCATCCACACCAACACACACCAAGTTCATAGCTATGACATAATCATCTATCCTAGTTCTCTCTCTTAAATTGGATACAACCAATTTATGGAGGTTTTTTGCATTTCAATTTTTTACCATTTTATGGATAGCTAAAATATGAGATTGCCTTGTATAGTTTTCAAAGATATACATATGCATGCAAACCCATGTTATTTTTTCAACTGTAGTGACCTCATCGATGGACAAAGAGATAAACAATGATCTCTTAACACTTTTTTTTAAAATCTTCCATCTCAACAATGGCTAGACATTTTGCCATTTCCCAGCACTGTTATCCAACCAATATGATTGTGGAATATCTAGAAACCCATTATGTTCAAATAAAGTTTTGCAATAAATAAAATAAAAAATGGGTATTTTATTTTTTAAAATCTATAAAATAGTAGAGAAATTTACACATTTTGCCCTAAGATTAGACTGCATAACTTTTCCAAATTGTGCTTTTATAGTTCCCCCTTTCTCAACAAGATGTTTTTATCATTTCTGATCATTTTTGTATTCATGTGCATATCTGACATGCATGCATTCTTTTCCATTTTTCCATCTGTGTGTTCTTGTTATCTATCTGTCTGGGTGCTTCAATAATATATATATTTTCCCATAATGTTTCTCAATTGTGTCCAATTTAAGTTGCATTCTATGTTCTTTTCCAAGTTTCTAACTACAAATTATACATCTACATTCTGTGGGAGGATCATTACCATTTTTCAGGTCTACAAGTTCTATAAATGGATATTTTGTAGCCCAGTCAACTTGAAAAGACCTTCCTGATGTCCATGTACTTCTCTTCCTCCATCTAGTTTTTTGAATGGAATTTTCAACAAAATTTTGTGTTTGAAAAGAATTGTGTTTCTCTTATGGAGTGCATAGAGGAGTATGTTCTAATGAAGTGCTCAGAGGTGTGTCTTCTAGGGGTGATATTTCATCAATAAAATCTTCAAGTGGTGAGAAGCTATCGGGATCAATTATTTATAATGAAATAGTCTCAATATCCATGTCAATTTCTACATTGAAATGGTTTTGATATTATTCTATAGTGAAAAAAATTAACTAATTATTTTAAAAAGATTTAGAATTACCTATATTTGAAGTGTCTATGGTTTGCATAGTTCTTTTTCCTAGATTTCTGAAATAAGACATGATATTGGATTTTTTTGGTATTTCCCATGGTGTTTTAGCCTTGTTGGTACCTCCTAATGCTCTAGTTGTGTTGCTGGGTAGTTTATTAGTACTACCTTCCATTTCATTACCAGGTGGTAGATTACAATCATGCCACACATATCTACCATGTGACACACTGCTATCAGATTCCATGTTCCAGTCATGTGGCACCTCACTATTGGGTGACATGGTGTCATCACATGGGACATGGTAGCTGAGTGACCAATTTCCATCATGCAACACATCACTATTAGGTATCAAATTAATACTACATAATGTGATGCTGTCTCATGATAGATTGCCATCATACGATATATTTCCATCACCCATGAGGTTGCCATCATGTGGTAAACTACCATTGCATGACACCATGTTATGGGGCATCTAATTTGCACTGTGTGACATTATGATGGTAGAGGTCAGGGTGCCAAAAGTAGTCCAATGGTAGAGTGTGGTCTCAATTCTATCTTTTTAATCTGGTAAAAAAAGATACTTTGATGTTAAGTTCATGACTAGAAACCTTTGGGACCATATGCACTATATATAGATGGTGAATTACATGGATAACCTCATAATTATTATAAATCATTGGTGAGCCGACCCCTCAAAAAAAGGACATCCTAAAATTTTAGGTGAAAGGGTCATATGTTGCACCCTAAAAAATCACCAAATTCAAAATCCTTAAAACAAAATATTTGTGAATTAATGAATATTCATTACTAAAATTTACCCTACCCATATATTAACTATAAATTTGATAAATTTTAACCAGTCCTCCTTCTCAATCCAAGAATCCATTAACATATACTCCTTATCTGCAACTTTAAATTTACACTTTAGCTTATTCATCAAGCATCATTAGCACCATTTCATTAAATTCCATATTGTGGAACATTTGGGTATCTCTTCTTGAGTGAAAATTCTATTATTTTTATTACCATGTAAGTTTTTTTCCTAAAAATTTTTCTTCACAAGCTATCACCTTCCTCATAAATTCTCCATTAAAAATTCTCCCTAGACCTCTAATAATATTTTGAACCCAATCCCCCCTACAAGACTTAGGCAAATAGATTTTTTTAGAGCTACCAAATTGATTTTTTTCCTACCATCTAGGTCACTTTAGAGAAAACTACTTTGGAGGTAGGAAATAGCTTTAAAAACTTAGCTGGCTATTTTATGTAGAGACATAATATATGTAGGAATATATTAAAGTAAATATTTTATAATAAGGGCCTTACCTATAAGGGATAACCACTTTCCTTTACAATTGGAAAGCTTCTTTTGAGTCTTATCCAAGACTAGTTTCCAAACTTCTTACTTGTCCCTCTAATGATTACTGGAATGCCTAAGTATGAATTTAGGAGATTTTCAATTGAAAAACACTAATACATATTGAATGAGGGCCTACATTCCTATTTCCACATTCAAAAATTAGATCTTTTATTTAGTCAAGCTAATCCTATAGCCAACATCCATCTCATAATCATCCAAAGTTTTCTTGAGCATTCTTTTTTCTTCTATATATGGATCAGCTAATATAAAGTTGTCATCTACAAATTTAAAATGAGTCAGGGATTTAATACTTGAAGTTACTAGTAATCCTTTGAATTTTTACATTTACAACATATTAATCATTCTCCTTAAAACCTTTGCCATGGTAATAAAAAGATAAAGTGAAATGGGATATCCTTGCCTTATACCCTAAAAAGCCTCAAAATACCCTTCTATAACTTCATTGATGAGCACTAAAAATATGGGATTGGCATTATAGCTCTTAAATGATTGGATATAATTTGCCCCAAATTTGAACCTCTCTAAGACCTTAAGGAAAAAAGATCAACTTACATTGTGATATGCTTTTTTATATCTAATTTGATAACCATCCATACTTTATTTTTAAAATTTGATGGATAGATTAACTCATGGAAAATATATAAATTTTAATCTATAATCTACCTACCCATCACAAATCCACTTTGAACCTCCAAAATTATGTTTTTTATAATTTTTAAGCCTTAAATGCAACACTTTGGTGAGAATTTTATAAATTGTGTTACATAAGGAAATGGGTGTCCAAAGTCATCAAATGAAATAATGTCATCCTTTTTTGAGATTAGTACTATCTTTTTTGCATTCCACTCTTTTTTTTCCAAATTTTGATTTTATGCATTCTTCCACATCTTCCCAAACATTTGTTCCAATGATACGCCAAAAATAATGGAAGAATCCTACCAAAAAGCCAAGGTAGAAAATAGAACTATGATTTGTTCCTCTGAGAAAGGTTTCATTAAATCCAATTTACGTTATTCTAAAATTAACTTGGGGATAATAGAAAAAAAATGCAGTTTAGGTTTCCTCATTTTTAATCCCCTCTTTTACTAGTAGTCTTTGGAAACAACTAACACCTTTTATTTGATATATTGTTTCTTTTCAAGACTTTCCTCAATGGAAGCCCAATTTTCCTAGTTATATTAATATTTCTTATTACAATGGTCAATATATGAAATAATTTTATGTATGTTTCATCTTATTCTAACCAATGATCCCTATATTTCTCCTTCTAATGGGTTTCCTTCATATAGATCATTTATTTAAATTATGGCATCATTATTTTTCAATTTTATAGAAGTTATATTTGAGTATTTCCTTCTTAACATATTTTACAATATTACTTATATCCTACACTAAACTTTAATTATTCATAATAACATTCCTCACATTCTTTAATGTTTTGTTGAGAGTAAATCATTTACAACCAATATCAATGGTTTTCCACGATTTTACCATTTTCACACAAAAGAATGGTCTTGAAACCATATATATTTCATCTTGAAAGGGATTACTTCCATATTTTTATCCTTTTTCATGATTATGGAAATCAGCCAATGATATGATCTAGATAAGTTTAAAATTCATAACTAAAATTGATGTTTTCTAAACCCCATTTGGGGCTTAAGAGTAACCTATCCAATAATTCCATTATATTCCACTCCACCACCCTTCAATTGAAATATGTTAATATTATCTCCATAGGTTCCAAATTAATTAATGAACAACCACATTGATTAATGAACACTTACTTTAGAACACATTTAAATCAAAGGAGCTAGGGTGAAAATAGATTTCCGACCAATATTTTCACTACTTTTTAAAATTGTATTGAATTCCTCACATACAATCTATCTCAATTGAGGGTGGTGAAGACGCAAGCTTTAAAAATCTTTCCAACACAACTTATTTTCCTCTAATCCCATCAAAATGAAATCACATAATCCATCTCTACCTTAAGATCTTAAAAACAAATATGAATTCCCTTTATTCACTTACCAATAATTGTTCCATTGAAAGAAAAAGGGTTTCATAACATAACCAAACCCCTAGATCTACCCCTAACATTATCCAAAACCCAATCACACCTATTCTAGATGCACTACACAATAATTTTAAACTAGCTCATATCTACTTTAGTTTCTTTAAGTAAAATAATTTATGGTATTTCATCTTCCACTAGATGTTTAACTACGTAAAATTTGTCTTAGAAATTAAATATTATAATATTCAAAAAATCAATTGATGTGGATGCAGATCCTCTTCCCATGAATGGATTCATTCAACAAGCTAAAAGCATTTAGAAGGGCATGTCAAAGACTGAGGCCAAAATTTGTCCCTATATACTCAGCCATAATAAAGAATTCATAATGTTTGATAGGTGGTTTGCATCTGTGCCTACCTCAATGTAGCCCAACAGGCTCTCATTCATTTGATAAATTCTCACGGTGTAGATGAGTCACATTTTGGCGTGTAGGGAACCATAGTGCCCAACCTGAATACTTCATTCTCCTAGCATACTTCATCATGCATTATATATTCAACTTGAAAAATAAGTGTCAATGGTAGTCAGACATTGTTTTATTCTCCATGAATATTTTTCCTTTGCCTTTATTCTCATCACTTAGGCATGTTGGGACAAGGATTTTTGGAACAACAAATATTTCAATGAAAGATGAGGAAGCATAAACCACATAGTAGGATCTATTATTTCTATGTATATGAAATAAGGGGAATGGGTTTGTAGGGAAGGGTTTCAAGAAATAATGTATTTCCTTGGCCCTAATTTTTTTAAAGGCCTCATTTACATAGGCTACAATAAAGGGTGGATATCTAGGAGAGGTTTTAGAAGGAGATAGGATTTGTGTGGCTTGAAAAATCATTTAAACCCATTTTCACAATTGTAGAGCCTTCTACAAAGAGTAAATCATTTCCACTTGGGAAATTCCTTGTCTAGTTTGAATATTCCTGATCTCTTTGGTCAATGACACCCCTTCAGTGAAATTTACAACCTCTGGTTCTTAAGACAATGCCTTTGTGGGGATGACCTTCTCTGATACATTCATTGAATAATTATAATACCAAAAATGATTCATAGATATGCAATCAACATACCAAGCTAAAATTTATTTAGATGCAAAGATAGATAAAATAATTTTTTTGGCATGCTATATAATCAATGGAATAACATAGCGAAAGACATTCCTAAAAAATTAGGTATAAATGACAACTGACAGTGATGAATATATGATTGGCATCTTATAGATTCATATATGAATCTAAGGTGGGTCCTTTTACCTAATATCTATAAAAAAAATTCCTCAAATTTTTGCATACCAATTGTCAACTGAATATTCTACATTTTTGTCTCTTGTGAGATGAACCCTGGAACTTTACCTTACCTTATAGGCCTTCGACTTAAAAATAAAAATATCATGCATATTTTGACCAAAACACCACCTTTATACTTAATATATTTTTCTTTACTAATTTTAAAATGTTTAATATTATATCATTAAATATTTTTAGTTGACCCATTCCATAATTAGAACCACTGTAAAATAGAAATGAATCGACCCAATGTTTCTAGCACCACTAGATCCAAATGCATGACAATGTGGTAGCTAATGGTTTTGATTTGATAGTAGGTACCCACCTAATCTCTAATTCCCTCATAATGAAGTTCCATAATTCCATGGAGAAGTCATCACATGCAGAGGAAAGTTTTTCCCCTTTCTACCCGTATTAAATTTCTCCATTTACACACACTGAATCCATTAACTGGGGGTTTCAATTTTTAGGGATAATATGCCTATTTAAAGTAAAGTAATTTGTTTTAAAGCTTACACACCTGATTGGAAACACAAATTATCAATTATCTAAGCTAAATGTCAATGCAAAGTAAATAAAAAATGTGAATTCATACGTGTTGCAGTTGGTGCTGTTGTAGTTCTGTGCAATGGTTGCCATTTGCATTGATGGTATGACCACCAGTGCTAAAAACGTACATACCAAAAAACCTTTATATACACCACCCATTTTATTATTCCCATGTAAAAACTTACCATTTTCTCTTAGATTTTAGTGCTTGAACAGATTAGCTATCATTTAACTAAGTAAGGTTAAACACTATGAGTTTATCTGGAACACATTATGATTTGGAAACAAATGAATCTTATATATGTTTCGTTTCATAAAATTTATTTTCATTAGGGTTGGTGCTTGTAGATATTTCATATCAGATTTATTTATGGTTTTATTTTCATATTACATGGTTTTATTTTCACATTACAATATTATTAGCCATTGGATTTTTCCCATGTCTTTCAAATTTCCATTTACAACTGATAGATTCTTCCTTAGATTGGAGCATAGGGAGGTCTAATTCATCTTCAATACTAGTGAGATTTGGAGGTAATGTCGATGTATAAAATATAAAGTGGTATTTTAAAATATCTAATGGAATGGAATTGTCATACAATTTTGCCAATTATCATTCCCTTAGTTTCTATTTAATCGATGAAGATTGATGGGCCATGGAGTCGTGTAGAGGCTTAGTGATAGGCTTAGAAAAATTACAATAGAAAATGCGTGTTTATTCATATTTTTAGATAATCTAACTCTTGAAAATATTACGAGATAAGATGTCTATGACATAAAACAAATTCAAGATTAGGCCCCTTTTGATGTCACAAATGCAGGGTTACCCTGTTACATAGACCCAATTCTCAAATCTTTGGTGCCTACAGAATAGAGAGGGAAGAAGTGACTACACCTTTCCAAATTTATTTAGTTTCCATAATGGTCAATATGATACCAAATGTAAATTATCCTTCCCACATAAACCAGGGGAATCAAAACTACTACTTTTGAAAACCGATCACCTATCATCCATGTGTCTACATTTAAATGGATTTAAACAACATTTTTTGTTTTATCATGATGTGAGATGAATATATGGGCTTTGCCCACTTTATAAGCCTCCAATATAATAACATTCTAGCTTAGTAATCTCATGACTTTATTATGTATGGATTCTCCCTTTTAATAGTGATGAAGGTATCTAAGGTCCTTTGGTTCACACGTTTAATGGATTCCTAGGATTATAATTTTAGCTTTTGGGCAAAATTTTTTATTCCTCTTACATTCTAGGTCCCTATGTCTAGATGTATTTTTACCATTTAGGTGGTCAAAATTTTCATAGTATTTTTTGTGATTTCCTTTTAGCTATAATTTAATTAACCTCTAAGATCCCATCCTCCTTGTATACTTGATTCAGATCCTTATTTTTATCTCTTACACCATCTCAGGTTCTTAGTTTTTCTAGAATCTTCCTACTTTTTAGGCTTTCTTCTGACCTCTTATGTTTTTCCTCTCCATTGGTTGACGTAACAGATCTATTTTCCTTATCCTCACCTAGATCATCCCCATTATTTTTCAAAAGCTAATTTTTTTGGATGTCTTCAACATAACATATTTTTAGCTACCTCCCTTAATCCTTTGTCAATTTATTTCTTTACCATGACATTTATTTGATCTAGAGAGAACTCTAACCCATTTCTAACCCAAGGTAAATTTTAGTGGCCCATATAGAAATGAACTCAGGTTTTTTTTGGCAAATTTATAAGTATTTATTTCTAAAATTTGGAAAAATTTGATGGATGATGTTTAGGAATGTAGGTGAATGGACATGTGAAATGTAACTTGATGTATAAGGTATATTGATGTGTGACTATACAAAAAAAACATAGACATATGGTAATAATTTTCTTTGATGACAGGCCTTTGATGTTGAATGATAGGAATGCCATAACATGATAACCATAATGTTGAATGATAGGTTTTTTATTGCTCAACAACTATGTTGTCTCTCAATAGTGTTGTTATCATTCAATAATATTATTGTTACTTGATGATAATATTGTCACTCAACAACATTATTATTGCTCAATAACATTTAGCTCGATAGCATTATTGTCACTTGATAACATAGGCATCTCTTGATAATATAGCTATCACATGACACCATAGATGTTATATAATAGCTGAAATATCAAATAATAGCCGTGCTACCAAATAACCTATTTGTTATCTGATGGGTGACAATGTTATGGGTAAGTGTCAACTATGCTAACGAGTGACACAAGTTCCTCCAAATGGTAGATATGCTGATATAGTTTAGAAATTTAGTCATTAAATGATTATATTTTACATATAATGGAGAATAATATTATATTGAATTTTGGTGGAGTGGTAAATTATATTTACATGCATGAAATTTATTTTAAACAATAGGTGAGCCAATCTATAAAACTAACTTACACTTAGATAATTTATGTGAATCCACATTGTTCACCACCTAATAAAATAGCCAAATGATAATTTGTAAAACCAAAATATTCATGAATTAATGAAAAATAACCACTAAAATTTAACCTAACTCCATTTTCTACCCCTTGACTAGGATTTCTAATATCTAAGGAGAGATTTTTAAGGATCTGATTCTAATCTTATAAAAATTCATTATCCCTTTCCATTCCTTATCCTTCCACATCATGGTTAATAAAAACATCCATGATTATGTGAATAAAAACTATTTTGATTTATTGTTAAGTTATATTTAGATCTTTATTTCTTTACCAATTTTTTCTCTAGATGCCCTTGTTTAGAGCTCCTAAGCTTAAAATACTTATTATGGGAGAAAATTTTCACTTTTTAATATAACCTTTTGCACTTGTAGCACCAAAAGGGTGGGCACTTATAATCTAAGTGTTCTTTATAAATTCAAGAAGAGAAAATATGCATTACCTGGATAATGGGTTTAACCAAGTTGACATTCACACAAATATTGGCATACATCAAAATTTCATTATCTAAATTAGTTTCACCAATTCCCATGGGTTCCTTATGGCCCTTGTAGTTATTTCTAGGAATTTTATGTTAAAAAATTATAGGGATATTTTATATAGCCTAACCCATAGTGAAAGATTTGAAATAAGTTATTCCAAAAGATTGAATAATGGCATCCATGATTGCATATATAAGCCCACATTCCTAAAAAATAAGGGCCCTCTAAATAATAATATGTAATTTTCCTCATTAGATTGAAAATTTAGTTGTAAAATCCCCTTTGTAAGTAGTCTAATTTCAAGCCTTAGAAATTCTCTCCAGTGTTTCCCAATCTAAGACTTCAATTCCTCACTTCTTATCCAAGCCCCAATGAACTTGAAGAAAATATATTTTTGAGAGATATCATTGTCTATTAATTTCATGCAGTTTTCTTAATTTTAATATTTGGAATTTCCTTATATAACTTTATTGAAATATCCATGATTTCTATAGACTACTCAAATTCCTTTCCATTCATTTCCTCTTGTATTAGGGAAGAGATATTCTTACATCTAGTTGGATCATCTGTCAAGAGACCTTGGCCCACTAATTTTCATTCCACCAATAGTCTTCTCTATTATCTTCTTTTTTAGGAGATAGGCAAACCATCTCTTCTCTTGATCCAAGTTTTTGATCTTATTATTTGTCCTCATTATCTATCTCTAATTTATTCTAATCCACCTCTATTGGTTCTTAATAGAAACACACACACAAATTTCCATCCCTTATTTCCTTCATTGATTCCTTAATTATTATTTTCATTCATGTTTCGTATTGTCTTTTCTTGACACTTTTAATCTCATCATCCATCCATTTTATAAAAGGAATATAATTTTGTAAACTATCTATCTATGATTTTTTAATAATTTAATTAGCTTACTTAAGAATACTCAGATTTTTTTTAATAATCAACTTAAATTACCAACTAACCTATAAAAAAGTAAATCAAAATATAAAAATTAGATCCATAAATTCTATTACATCATTAATTAGTAAAAAATAATTATTTAAGAAAAATAATTCCATTAAAGTACATTCAAAAGTCTCATAAGCAACAATCCTCTCTGAAACCATTAAATACATCAATATGACAAAGTGATTAAACATGGTACTCCTAATTTCATCCTAAATATAGTAAGATGTAATAATGATCACACAAAAATCCAACCACCTCAATAGTAATGATCAAATAAGCCTAACATCCAATATTAAAAATATCTTATTAAGTAATCATACTACTAGTAAATGTCAAACATACAATCATAATATAGTACAATGTCATATATACAATCATATTGCTAATTAATTTAAAATATAAAATCATACTATTATACAATATACAATCATACTGTTGATAAATTTAAAATATATAATCATATTATTGTATAATGTCATATATAATCATATTGGTGAGTAATTTTAAATACATAATTATAATATTGAGAAATGTCATATCATCTTCAGATTAGTTATAAGCATTAGTGACTAGTTTGGATCAATTATAAGGATGGGAAGCATCATTTGGGAACTTTACCTCCAAACACAAACCAATGTTATCCCACACACCTCCCCACTAGGAGTGGCCCTTACCTTCATGAAGTGGCAAATAATGATGATGTGACCTTCCAAATCCATCATATAACATGTGAAAGTATAACCACTTTTACATGCAACTAGTCATATAGACCTTAGGTATGCCTCTATTTGATATGACCTCAAAAAAGCATGTAAACTAGAAGGTACAATGCATAGATAATGTATATAACTACAAAATTACATTGTCCAATAAAATTATAGTATTTAGATTTCATAAAAAATATGGGTCATTGTCCACATAAGCATTATTTTCTACTCAACCCTAAATTCTTAAGTGGATTTATTATTGGGTTATTTATGAGTGACTTGTGATAAATACCTTGCCTATTTATCATCAACCCTCATGCAAGAGGGGTATTCATAGCTAATATGCAGTTTGGAAATAGAGAATGCATTATAATGTAAATCACATAAACAAATATCATAATTTATTAATCATTACAGTATGCATTAAAGTAAAAGACCTCTTTGTAATTTATGACAAGTGCATTTCAATCCATAAAATACAATAACATTGGAAGAATTTAATCATACAACTAAAAAATCTAATTATGATAGGATATTTTACTCTAAAGTATATAAATGTCATCCTAAGCATGTCCTTTTATCATTAATAAAATATTCTCATGAGCACAATCATTGCCTTCACTATAATATAACACTCAAATCCATGAGACTTGTTAAGCTTAACTTATTCCATAAAGTATCTTAGTATTATAAATAAGATAGTTTTAAGAAGTGGCTACCATTTGTTTAACCCTAAATTTATATATTGGGGTTATCTAGCATTAAAGGGGATAGAGATAGCCTAAGGTACAAGGGTGATAAATTATCTCTATAGCAAGCCAATTAGATGCTAAAATCATATATACTATATGCCAAATTCATTAAACTATGATAGGCTAAAAATAAAAAGTAAAAATATAATAGATATGGAAATGACAAATAAGTAATTTACTTAGTTGGTATTGATGATAACACAGTTATGGATCTAGAATAGGTAGGAAGATGATTGAAAGATGATTTTGGAACAATCAACAAATTATAGATTGGATGCCTCTATAACTACAGACATTATCATCAGTCTTAGACAATTGCATCGATGATACTATCTAAACCTAGTATAAGTGTCCTATATGAAATACTTGTTTTAAAAGGATGTGACCATCTAGATGCTTCTAGGTTTGTCTTTGCCTTCACTCTAGTGCATTTAGATATATATCATGGACTTCCACTCCTCATGAAATTGTAAAACCCTAGTTCTTCATATTCATAATGACCTTGGTAGAAATGGATTAGTGGGAACACGGTGTTGAATTGACACCAAAGACCCCTCTATCAATGAGCAATATCTACTTAGCCAATACTTTGAAGAGGGCCTTAGATTGATGTAGTTCTCCCCTATGTGTTGGGTTATATGTGAATCATGAAATATGTAGACATAAATTATAATAGTGATATAGCTTTTAACTTAGAAAATCAAGCTCTTGGGATTATCCTTCAGTACTTCAGACCTATGTATATATTATCCCTATGATTAATATGAAATTAGGAGAAAATAGGTAATCCTTGATTTATTGAATGCTTGATAGAATGATTTGATAAGTTAACTTAGGTATTCTATAAGTGGGGAATGAATGAGGGTTGATATTGTATTTATAACAATCCCTTTAGAGAAATAAATTGCATTAAATCACTTAAGACAAACATTAGGATCCATTTCATTTTAAAATTATATGAATTTGGGGTAATGAACATTTTCATTAGACCAAGACAATTGCATTGACACAGGTGTCTCTCTAGGATGCTAGTGTCTAAGGAACAAACAATTAGGTATAAACTTAGAACTTGAAGAGGTGAAAGATAAGTAGTTTTTAAGCATTATGGGCAAGATAGAAGGTTTGGGTCATACACATAATACTGGTCAATGGGCAGAATATAAAATAGATTCAAGACTTATGAAAGTGAGAAAGGTATAAAATTGAGAGGAATAGCAGAGGTCTAAGTTTTCTAAGTTTACAATACTGAGGTGATATATAATCCATAAAAATATTCTACATTTTCTCCTCACCCTCTTTAATATAGTAATGGAATTATTTATTTAAAGGAGAATAAATGTATACTTGGGTGTGTATAACACACCTTTCTTTTGCTTGAGTCCAACTTGAGTGTTTTACTGGCGAATGACCTACAACCAAGAGAATGTTACAGTACATAATTAGTGAATATAATATTAAATTGAAAGTATTGAAATGATTGAAATTGAAAGAGCAAGGTTTAGGACTACACATATGTATCAATGTAACCACCTTACCTATCAGTAAGTTGATTTGAAAAGATATATCATTGAAAGGATCTAAAACTAAGATTAACACACACACACACACACACACACACACACACACACACACACACACACACACACACACACACATATATATATATATATATATATATATATATATATATATCTAAAAAATGCATATATCTAAGGAGATAAAAAGAAAGAGATATTGAAAGGCATATCCCCCCAACCTTGTATAAAAAGGTGAGTTACCACCCAATTGTTGAGATCAACTCAATCATGTATCCTAATCATACTTATAACCTAGTGAGAATGAGTAGACAAAGTCAAAACATATTATCAAATGGTGAGGCTGGATGATACAATCAAGTCCAACTTGAAAAATTGGCAAGATTAAGTGATTTGTTCACCTCAATAATACCAAAAGAGAACCAAATATTGTAGTAGATTAGCTCAATACAGTTCTTAAAAGTCTACCTTGGTGCGTTATATAGTCCCTAAGAGTGTTTTGAAATATAAAATTGATTTTTATTTTTAAATACTAGGTGAAAATTTCATAGAATATTCACCTTTGATATGTCTCATGTTAAAACTATGTATAACAATGGTACCAATGCCTATAATTCTACCACAACTATGAATCTAAATTATGCAATTGTGTGCTTTGACCAATTCAAATTATATGTAAATGTGGATAACATGCTTCCAAAGAATGCCCCAACTATATGTGGATAAATATTAAAACTAAAATAATTGCCAATTTGGAGGACATGTTTCCAAAACATGCCTCACTGAATCTGGGTGTGTTGAATACTAAATAATGGTGGAGAACATGATTCTAAAGCATGACCCAATTAAATCTGAAACTATGAATGTTTGGAAGTCATGCCTATATGAAATTCCCCCACTAAATATAAAAATGTGTCAAATGTTGAATAAGCATGGATAACATGCTTCTAAAGCATGCCCCCAATGAATAAAAAATTGTGCCAAATGTGAAAAAATTGTGGAGAACATGCTTCCAAAGCATACCCCCATTGAATCTAAAACTATGTCAAATGTGAATAATATGTCTCTATGACATGCTCCCACTAATATAAATCAGTATTTACCTCACCTCAAAGGGATAAGAAAACTATATAGTCTGTGAATGGAACCATGTAGCATATATAATAACATGTCTATGTAAATGTATCATCAAAGCACATAAGTTTATGTGATC
This sequence comes from Torreya grandis, assembly GCA_037957365.1. Classification (NCBI taxonomy): domain Eukaryota; kingdom Viridiplantae; phylum Streptophyta; class Pinopsida; order Cupressales; family Taxaceae; genus Torreya; species Torreya grandis. The sequence goes on along the minus strand of JARHVA010001038.1, from coordinate 174,911 downwards.
ACATGAAGGCCTAATATTCATGATAAATACCATGGAAATTTTTATATAGTAATAATACAATCTCAACAAATAAACAATCACACATACAAGATCACTCAAAATTAATTCAACATATAATGGTCCTAGGAGACTGCAAACAAGGGGCATGTTCAAATGTCACATAATCAAAGGGATATGAATTAGTAAAATGTACATAAAATTAATGATGATATATTCAAATTTCCATACAACAAACAATGACATGTTCAAATGTCAAGGAATACACACATAGAAACAAGGGCCACAAATAAAGGAGCATATTCAAATGCTCTAATAAACAAGATAATAACAAGGTAAGACACTCAGGGAAGTGTATAAAGGAAAGCATAAGCAACCAACATAAACATATGATAATATCCCATGGATCGAAAGTGTTAGCAAAAAACATCAAGTGCATAGCATATAAATTACCCTATGAAAGATATAATCATGGATAAAGGTATGTGTAAGTACATAAAAGCTCAAAACATGATAATGTAAAGACCATAAAATGATATAACCTGGAAGTATCGTTATTAAAGAAGCGAATGCCCCCACTATCCATATGCCACGAGTAGAGGAAAATCCTAACATCTAAAATAGGAATATATCATGTATTTTTTTATGCCTATATCACACTTAGGTAGAATCATGAGACACATGTGTATGTAGGAGTAACTAATATGGCATACATCAACATGGAACTAACACATATACTCCAAGGAGCCAAAAGAATATGTAAGTGCCAAAAGTGCTTTTGGAGTTTTGAATGTTTTTTATTTTTTTGGTATTTTTGGAATATGTGAAGATGTCTAATCAAATAATTATTCATCATCAAAAGGTGTAGGACCACATATAAAATTTCCCAAGGTTTGTTTATATCGATGTAATACCACCTCTTCAATGTTTTTGTCTAATGGTTTAACTAAATCGATTGGTGCAGGAAAATAATCATACCCATCATGTTGTATGCAAATATTTATACCCATATCAGGAAAAATAACACATATGTTTATAGTATCTATCTTAGCATTCCACTTGATTGATAATTTTGTCCAAACTTTAGTTTCAAATTTGGTTCATGGTCTAATATCCATATGGTGGAAAATTTCAGATGTGGGCCACAGGTTATAGGTAAATAAATATATCTTCAAGATTTTGGTGCTAATGGAAAGTATATTAGTTCATCTTTATTATGTTATAATTATGTGAGAAATGTGGTTCCACAAGTTGTATCCCACTTGTTAATATCAAACAAGAGATGGTGGAAATATTCCCCATCAATATTTGTAGTAATAGTTAAATATTCATACTTTGATCATTTTGAGAGATAATTATCTTTTGAAAGATATAAATGATTTTAATTTTTTATCATGTTAGACATAATGTGTATGCATTCTTCATTCTTATATTTCTAAATTAGTTTTTTCAATGCTTCACATTGATTGGTATTATGGCTAATGAACTGATGATATTTATAATATGGTATATTTTCTTTTATAGGTATAAGTCTACTGCATGATCTATGTTTGGTAGAAGGTGAAAAAATCATTCTATGTTCAAGTAACATAAATTTTATTATATCTAGAGTATATTATTGAATCATGATCTATAAAATTTGTTGCAAGGTCTTTTGAGAAGACTCCACATTGTTCACATGATGAATTTGCATTTGACCCTTGTAAGGTTGACTCAATGTTTTTAACCAAAAGGGATGTATGGAATAACAAACATTTACATGTTCATCTATTATTTTTATTTTCCCCTTATCTGGATTCAATTTTTTATCTCTTGAAAGTGGATTTAAATTATATGCATTGAGAACTATAGGTTCAAATAGGTTATGCGAGAGATGATCAAGTGGATCAAATTTTAGTTTTCACATTTTCTCATTTATCAGATCATAAGTGGTATCATCATCATTTCCATAGTAATCTAAAACATGGCCATCTATCTACTCAATATTGACTATAAAGAGAGGTCAAATGGTAAGGGCTCTTGTGGTTCTATTGGATCCTTTATTAATGGTTCTTGATCTTTATGTGCATCTATGTGTACCTTAGTATTTAGTGCCTTATTCACATCTAGAGAAAAAGTATCCATTGTACTTCAATCACCTATTTCATAGATTTGCATGTGCTCAAGAAGAATTCATTGTTTAGGTGTTACTACTATAAGAATGCCTTCAGTTTTGGAATGTATCATTTTGAAAAATTTGAAAGGTTCATCATCAGTAGGCATGGACAAGGTCAAATTATGTATGAATTTTACACATTGGTGAAATGTATATGGTACAACTTCCATTGAATTTATCCAAGGTCTACCTAAAATTAAATTATAATGTAATGATTGAGACATTACTTAAAAAGTAGTTGAAACTATTTTTGGTCCTAATGTCACATCTAATTGGATTTGGCCAACCAAAGGATTATGTGAATTATCAAATCGTTTTATGTGCATAACAATTTTTTGAAGGAGATTGGTTGTAATATCCATGGTGGTGAGGAATTTTATGCTACAAATGTTTAGGCCTAATCCATTAATAATGAACACCCTTTTGATGCCTTTATGTTACATGGTAACTTGTATGAACAAAGGAAAATTTTGGTAAATAATATCTTTGGATGGAAAATATTATGGATCAAAGGTAATGAGCTTGGAATTATTCTTGAAATCTTTCATGATATCCATAAAATAAGCAGGCTCAATGTTACTTAGAACTTGTGTCTCTTGCAATGCCTCATATAGGATATCCTTATAAATATTATATTGGTTTAGGAGCTCAAGGATTGAAAATTTAGTATGTGTTTTTCTCAATTGGTCAATATTGTCATAATCCTTATATTTTATTACAAGCTTAAGTTTAGGAGGCACCTATTGTATATTAATAGGTGGTGGAATGGGTTGGGTAACCTTACCTCTTCAAGTAGTAACAACATATATTGTGTAATCTAATATAATTCATGAGAGAATAATGGGTGATAGATGGTATGTGTCACTCAAATAATATTTAGGTATAATAAATGGTTTAGAGCATGCATATTGACATCTAGATACTGGATCTATAACACTGTAAAAATTATTTTGAAGAGATATCAGATGGTTTTTCACTTTAAAACCCTCTCATTATTGGCACACATTTGCTTAACATTTTTGATCAGGGAAGCAATGTAGAAAACCATAGTGAATATTACAAATTGGAACCTAAAATGGGTGATAGGTGCATCCATGTTACGCATATTTTATAGCAATATAGAAGGAGAAAAAAAATCCCTAATTAACCTAAGGTTTGGAGTTCAAATATTAGGTTCACCAAATGTTTAACTCTAAATTTATAGATTGGGGTTATCAAGGTTAAATGGGATAGAGATAGCCTATGGAACAAGGGTGATAAACTATCTCTATAACAGGAAACTTAGATACTAAACTCAAATATAATATATGATGAATTCATTAAACTAAGATAGGCTAAAATAGTAGGTATAACTATAAAAAATATGGAAATGACAAAGAAGTAATGTACTTAGATGGTTTTGATGATGGCATATTTCTAAATATAGAATAGGTAGGAAGTATATTTGAAGATGATTATGGAATAGTCACCAAATTTTAGATCGAGTGCCTCTAAAACTACAAATACTAGCATTAGCCTTGGATGGGAGTGTTGATGCTACTATCTAAACTTGATGTAGTTGTCTAATAAAAAATACCTATAGGAAAAGGACACAACCACCTAGATGATTCTAGGTTTTTACCTTTGCTCTAGTGCATTCAGCTATGGGTCATGGACTGTCATTCCTCGTGAAATTACAAAACCTTAGTTCTTCATCTTCATAGTGACCTTAGGGAAAAATGGGTTACTGGTTACATGGTGTTGATATGACCCCAAATAACCCTTTATCAATGAGTGTTTCTTACATATCAAATACTTTGAATATTACCTCATATTGATGTATCTCTCCCCTACATGTTGGCTTATGTGTAGACCATGCAATATGTGGAAATAAAGTAAATAGTGATCTAGTTAGTAACTTGCAAAATAATGCTCTTAGGATGCTCCTTCAGTACTTTAGACCTGTGTATGTGATGTCCTTATGATTGATATGAAAATAGGATACAATAGGGAAGCTTTATTTTATCGAGTGCTTGATTGAATGCTTTGATAAGTTACCTTAGGTCCTTTATAGGTGAGGAATCAATGAGGGTTAATATTATATTTATATCAATCCCTTTGGAGAAACAAATCAAATTAAATCACTTAGTATAACCATTAATATATGTTTCATTTTAAAATTATATGACTTTAGGGCATTGGACACATGCGTTAGAGAAGGACACTTACGTTGATGTGGGTGTTTTTCTAGGATGTTAGTGTCTAAGGAACATGAAAGTAGGTATAGAATCAAAAATTTTAGAGGTGGAATATAAGTAGATTTTAAGCATTATGGGTAATAAATAAGGTCTAGGTCATCAACATAATATTGGTTAGACTAAGATATAGGCCAAGAGGCATAAGATATAGAGGATGTGAGACTTTCAAAAGTGGGAAAGGTCCAAAACTGAGAGGAATATCCAAGTTTAAATTTTTCAAGTGTACAATACTGAGGTGATATATAATACATAAATATCATTTTCACCCTTATATCTAATTAATTTGATTTAAATTTACCCCTAAGTTAGTCTTCTCTGTTATAGGCCTGTAAGTAGTTATGCCAACTACCTACATGTCTATAATATTTCATTTAATTCTGATTTAACAAATCACCTTTATATGCTTAGGGATGAGATCCATCTCTCATCTATAGGTATATAGAGGTAAATGGTCCATGTCAATTTAAATCAAGCCACACTACTAACAAGCTAAAAAAATATAAGATGTGCAAGGTTTTTATATTTTATCTATACATAAGGTATGGGTTGATTTTAGATTCATATAGACTCATATTCTCTAGAATAGTATTGTTACCACTCTTATTTCATAGTTTAAATATTTTAAAATTACTAAGATGAATAAGCTACATCCCCCATGATTGAGTAAGATACCTTTGATAAAATAATAATAAACAATAGCCATATGATCACTATGGTGGTTTGAATAACTATCTCTAAAATGTGACATATATATTTCAACCGAACTATCCTTTATAATTAAACATTTGTTGCTAAACCATTTATAATGACATATAAATATAATCACAATCATAGAGATGAAATCAAATACAACTTAAAAACTTTAGATGAATTCATAGTCATAATAATGGAGGAAACCATGGCATACAACCTAAAAATTGAGTCACAGTCAAAACAGCAAAGGAAATTACAACATATATACTAAAATTTGTTCATAGTTACAAAGATGAAGGAAATCACAACATACAACCTTATAATTATGTCTTGGTTACAAAGATGAAGTATAATACAACATACAACCTAAAAATTGAGTCATAGTCAAAATAATGAAGGAAAATATAACATAAAACCTAAAATCTGTATCATAGTTACAAAGGTGAAGGAAACCAAAACATATGATATTCTAATAGTTTTTTAATTACAGTGAAAAAATATAATATAATAGACAACCTAAAAATTGAGTCAGAGTCAAAATAATGAAATAAATTAAAACATACAACCTATAATCATTGTCATATTTACAAGAACAAATGAAACCACAATATACTAAGGGTTTAATGTAAATCCATTAAACTAGATCAAATTAAATCGAATAATATTAGAGTTTCAACCACTATGGTAGAAAATAAAAATCATGAAGGCAAGTTTGCATTATAGTTCCCTAAAACCTGCATGCCCCAAGAAGTTGTATATTCCACTTCTATCACCTAATATGTGTGGTTACAATCATAAAAATGGGGAAACTATAGTTTCAAGGTTAAATTTGAATATAGTCTTGAATCAATGCCATACAACTTTAGGGTTTTCATTATCCCTACCTTCAATATTAATATCATGTCAAAACTCCAAAAAAATTCATAAATAATAGTACAAAAGTCCTCTATAAAAAATAATAAGAGTTTGACATCCATATTGGGTATATTTGGTACTTGCTTATTTGATAATGAAAACAATGACTTTTTTCCTAGTTACATCATCATGTTACAACATATCCTCTTATTTCCTTCTTTATTATTTCCTCTTCCTTTCTTTATTCTCCCCTTTCTCAATGTTTTCAAACTCCCCTTTAACTCAACTTTGTCTAAACTTCTTTCCTACATGTGATCCATTTTTATCTCCATTTTATTTTCAAAATAGAGGTTCTCATGTTACCCTCATTCAATTAATTATAGATATCTAGTTATTACTGAGTAGAAATAAAAACAATTCTTCCATGCATTTTTAATTTCAGTTGAGTCCACAATGGAGTTTGATAACCACACAATGCAAGCCCTATTTTTGAAGGTATTTCAAAAGTAATAATATTTTCAACATGTGTTCACTATGTAACCAACATAATTATTCATTTAAATTCCCATTTTTATCCCTATTGACTATGGAAACCTTCACTCATCCTGTCATAGTCCCTTTTTGAATACTTTAAATTTTGACTTGTTCTTTCCAATAATCTCATATTATTAAAAAAGATTCATGCAATGCACACCCACTACATGAGGTTTATACATTAAAATACTGATATTTAGGTTTCGTGTTGGCTAATGCAATTTTATTATGCCTTAAACCCTATTCATAAAAATATGATGATTCAAACAATATAAACATATGACCAGGTAGTTAATAAAAGGATATAACCATGCAAAAAATATAAGGATGAGACTATGCAAGTGAAAATGTAATGCACAAACCTACTTAAATTTATGTAACCAATACATGTATTTTAAGATATAGATGATTACCACACATCCTAAAATAGAAACATTATAAAACTAAACTCAAATAATGCTATTTGAGTATGTGACTATTATCGGGTAGCCCTGTCAACCCATAACTATCAAGATATGTGATCTTATTTCCTATGATGCCCTCCCTTAATACTATATTATAAGGGTAATAATAAATCATGTTGCATCCACCTCAAGCAAATAATGAGGGTAGTTAGTGTTTTATAATCATATAAATCAAAACAGTTAAGAGTAATAATTCTAAGTATGTGGCCCTACAGATCGTCATCACTTTTTTCCTAAGTGTGGGACTCCTCTTGGTGCTCATGTGAGTATTATGTAGTCTAAGTTTGTGAAGTTTATTGAGTCTAGTGTTAGATATATTACATCCATGATATAAAAGGTTATTGAGAAGGGTGGTAGAGATGAAATTGAGGAGCTTGTTTATTTTGTTAAGCAATCCGATTTTAAAAGTCTATATGAGCAAGATGATTTATTCATCCCTCCTTATAATATCTTGGAGTCAACTTATAGGTAACAGGGACCTAGATATGAGATGAATAAGTAGTTGGGACCTATGGATTATGGTGGTAATATAAGTGACTAGTTTGGGTGGTTGTGTTGTCCTTCTTGACGATATGGTTTTCATATTTTTTTTTGTTTTTGTTTTTGTTATTTTTGTCAGCACCACATTGTGGTGTCTGATTTTTTATAATTTAATAATTTTTGTTTTACTATGTTCCTCCTACTCTAGTTATTTGTGATCCTATAGTGGTTGTTATTATGGTTTTTTTTCTCTCATATGTATAGACTTATATGAATTTTCCTATAACAAAACTATGCTAGCCAAGATGACAAATTCTATGGTTGTTATCTTCATACAAGGTTTTTAAGCACCACTTCATGGGTCTATTATGTTTTAAAAATTCAAATATTTTGATGAGTTATGCCATATGATCAAATAATGTCAATTCAATTTCATATCATTAAACAAGTTAAAGTATGCACCAAATACTACAATTACTTCAAATACTAAGTTTCAAATAAAACCAAACTACAGGGTCAAATCTAATGAAAGAAAAAATGAAGCAAAATTTATAGTTAATGTAGTATCACAACCAAATAATAAGATTCAATTAATATATTTACCAATGAGGTAATTTTAAATTTTACCATCACCTTCTCATATCTTGTTACATAAATTACTTGATTGTAATATCATATCTTTTCCTTGACCATTAGAGGTTGATATGACTAAGCATAAATATAATGGATTTGATGGTAACATATATTATGAATACCATATAGGTATTAGACATTCTAAAAATAGTGTTATAGGCTAAGGCATAATATACAAGTTCTTATCGATGAAAATATTATTGACTTGATTACACCAACAAATGAGGCTAGACTATAATAAAATGATAATGCAAATCTAAAAAATATTTAGTAATTCATTTCCAAACCATAGAATAAAAAAAATATGGATAATTTAGAGGTACGCCAGGTGTATAATGTGCATCCTTCTCCTCAGACATATGGACATCCAATTATGGTATTATTGATACACTTGCAGGTAGATCAACTTCACTTCCTTTTATCACATTTGATGATAGTGAGATTTTTGATAATGATTAAGATAGATATGAAATATTTATTTAAGATTATATCAACCAAAAATTCCATACACATTTTAATTATTTAAAATGGGTCAGTTGAAAAATTCATGTACAATGACACTTCTTTACTCTCTTAGGTATATAGAGAAGGATTTATAAGATACATCAAAATCATTTAAAGTATTTGATAGACATACACAAAATACTCTTGGGTATATATTTATACATCTTCAAGTTGGTTCAACAATAATGGATAATCCATTATTATTCTCACTAAGAACATGGGTATTTGACATTATATTAGGATACACTTGGATATATAATCTTCATGCAGTAGCATCCATAATACATTGATGTCTCAAATATATACATTGTAATCAAGTAGTCAAAGTTTTAGGAATTCAATATGAATAACATATATAATCAATGATATCTCCTCTTCCTCCCCCAATATAACCACATTTTATTATTACACCTATTCAAAATCATCATACATAGGTAAATATTACACCTATTTAAGAACCCAAAATAAAGACAGTTGTTTCACCTATGCAAGTTATTTATATACATTTAGTTTAGAGAAGAGTGGTCCATCCTCCTTGACAACAAATTTCACATTAGATATTTTATTATATTTAAAATATATTTTCACCTTCTATAGTGCATCTTAAGGTAATACCTCAAATAGTTCATAATGTTCCACAACAAACACAATTAGTGAGATATCATATTATATAGTGGACTCCACTAAGTGTTATGCCTTCTAAATTTACACATCCTACAAAAGATTATATGATAAGTGATGAAAAAAATTATATTAATCTACTAGATACCTTTTCATACTCTTATTCATCTACATGTATCACTTTTAATTCACAGAATGTCACCCTACAACTCTATGATATAGGTATGAATTATGGTCCTCCCATCATTGGGATAATTAGCTAGTTTATTTTTTCACACACAAAATATGTAAAAAAAAATAAAAAATATTCAAATAAATATAAAATACAAAAACATTCAAATATTTCAAAAATACAAAAACATTAAAAATATTCAAAAAAAAAAAAAAAAAAACCTAAGCATGACATGAGTTGCTTGCTTACTTCTTTACATATGTTATTTATCACATGTTTAGTACATATCATATTATTTTTCATGTACACATGAATTTAATGAGTTATATGAGTGTGATTTATGACATACATATTATGTATGGATTCCTAGATTTTGGAATCCCTTCTATCTAGTATCCATGCATATGTTAGCGGCATATTATTCTAAAGGTTATAATATCATAGGTTATATATATATATATATATATATATATATATATATATATATATATATATATATATATATATATATATATATATATATATATATATATATATATATATATATATATATATATGTCCTTTATAACATGTTGAAATACATATCTTAAAAGTGTCTTTATAATTACTTATATCTTACATTGTGATACGTGGATTTTTTATAATGTGATATTAATACATATGTATCATGTATACTAGTTTTTATTATTTTATGTTCCTTCAATGTTGTTACTTTTCTTGTATGATTGGATAGGCATTTCTTGCTTATTGTGTGTGGAAAATTAGCCTTGTGTGTGTGACATATTTATATCCATTTCTTGTGGAATTCATAATTTAATTTACATGTGGACCTTTTATTTTTTGTTTAGGCATGTTCATGTCCTTTTTAGATGGCCTTAGGCCTTATGTGTGACAATTGTGTGTTGTGCTTGTTGAACTTGATTAGTTATTGCATGATCCATATCATGAATTTTAGTGTGCAGTATTATTTAAAGATGATTATTTTACTACATACCTCATTAATATATTTATCTAGACATGGCACTTTTATGAATTTAAATATATATGTTTTATACATGCTTCAATGACAATTACATTACTATTATAACATAAATTATCCATATGTTGACATGATTATATATTTGTAACATGATATTATTAACTATTCTTTTGAGTGAGTGAATTGAATTCTATATTCCTAATCTCAAAATGGGGAATTATAGTGGGCTTGTCTAATATATTTAAGCCTTCATGAGCAAAAAAAAATAGATTTCATAAAAAAATATAGGTTTTAAAGATTCAAATTAATTCAAAAAAGAGATTTTTTGATAGAATACAAGTTTCAAAGATTCAAAGTAATTAATAAATCAATACATCATATATATTGGCACATTGATATATATAATGGGGCCATATGACATGCATATGTACTCATTTTATAGAGATTTTATTACATATTCATGCACACCTTAATGCATATGCTTGGGCATATGCAAAATAAGTACAAGAACATAAATTTCAGATTTCACATACATTTAAAATTGAGCATATAGATGGATGAAATTATATATCAATTGGAATATATTTATGAGTAATTATGTTGGTTCATGCACATATATACATTTTTAAAATTAAAAAGGCATGATTGGTTCATGCACATATAAACTACAATACAATCTACACATCTAATGAAAAGTGGTTGTTATTTTACTTCAAATATATTAGCACCAAGATATGATGGGGGCATGAATATTATTCATTATCTTATATAATGATAATTATTAGACTATATATGTTTACAATGTTTTATTTCATTTTATTATGTGTAATGTATGTTTGACTGTAGTGACACTTAATGACCTTGAGATTACTTTTATCAAACCCAATGTGTGGGTCCATCTTCTATTATGGATGACATATGTTTGATTCTAGTGACACTCAATGGCCTTGAATCACTTATAATGAACCCATCATAGTTACACATTATTTTGGATTAGTACATTGGTTAATTCTCTCCATCAATGATATTTATGGCATGTATCTTTCCAACTCAAGGGATTGATTTAGTTATTCAAAAAAATGGGACTTGATCACTCTCAAAATTTTAATGGTTGAACATGATGAACTATCTCTCCAAATGCCTCGACAAGGGGGCATGATTCTCCAATGCTTTTATATTTTATAGATTAATAGGTTTCATATCCTTACATGTGTACTCATTCCTTACTCTCTTTTCAGAGTTTCAAATTTTTCAAATTTCAAATGTGAACAATGACTACTTCATGTGTTATTGCATGGTTTGATATTAGATGTCCTACACAATTGAATATTACTATCAAATATAAAGTGTGTTATACACACTCAAGTATTATTTTTATCCTTTAATCTAGTAATTCCATTACTATAATAAGGGGGGAATATAGATACCTAAATATTTTCAAAGATACTTGGCAATGTTAATTCTTTACATATCTTAAACCACTTGACTTGCACTTAAATACATGACTCTTATTCATCACTCCTATATCTATTTATTTATATGTGGGATTGACCCATTTTTCTGTCACTAATACACAAGAATCTCTAAGTCAATGCCTAAAATGTCTTATATCACTCTAAGACTACTTCCAACCTTAGGACTATTGTCCCTATTTTTCTAGGACAAGTCAATGCTCAAAATGCCTTATATCAATCTTAGAGTACTTCCAACTTCAAGACTACTATCCGTACTTTTTTGGGACAAGTCAATGTTAGGTAGATAGGTACAATATCATGAACCTATCCACATAGATCAACCTTGTCCTTGAATGATTTAACAACTAGTTTCTAGAATTTTAAATATTCCTTTGGGTATTCCCATATATTTTAAAAATCAGATACATGAAATTATTCAAAAGGATCACTATATAATAAAATTAGATCTCACTCATTAAGGTATTTGATTTATATTTAGTATATACCTTTCACACTACTTCACACTGATATAATATACCTTATTCTTCCCAATTTCAATATAAATCACTAAGATCAGTCATAAATCAAGTATAAAGTAATCTAAATAAAGTAAATAGCTAACATTATCAAGTATCAAAGTCAAATTTCTAGTTGCATAATATTTTTAGAGAGTAAAATCACGTAATCACTCTATATGAAAGAATTACATGCAACTTGATTCCCCCTCAGTTTATCTATATATGTAGGTAATGGTTAATCATCAATGGCGGTGATGGGGGTCATCTCATCCCATTACATTTCCCATTTCATGTGTAGGTTTATATCTCTCATAAGTACCCCTAGGGTTTCCAAGGAAAAGAGAATGAAAATATTTTTCTTCATGACACTAATATAAATTAATTATGTCAACCCTCTCATCAGACATAGGTTTAGGTGGGAAAATAGTCATTGATTTATCACAGTCAAATCATACAAGTCCATAGTTTATGAATACAACTATCTTGCACCATTATCCAAAGAGTGATAACTTATCCAAAAATATACATAAACTCTACCTCTAGATCTAAGTTGTCATTGTCATAGTTTATTCTATTTATTATTGTCAAAAAATTGTACCAATCAACCATATATCAAAAAATCTAGGTATCTTATTAGTGGTTTTACTTATTATTTTTAGTATATACCACTTTTCAACTCCAATTTGAATCATTTAATTCTATTTTAAATTTAGACTTATGCTTAAATGTCATATATTAAAATATGAATAGATCTATGAAATGTTATATCTATTAAATAACATTTACTTGTTAAATAATAAATAGGGTAAAGCACTCAACAAACACCCATTGAATAGGGTCTACTTATAAATAAAAAAAACTTTTTATGGAATAAATAAATGCCAACAACAGTGATCAAAATCAATGTAATCTTGGATGAATATGATCACTTATTTTATAGTTGAATGTAATGGGGGGATATTTACCACCCCATCAAAGTAAATATTAAAATTTATTTGTCTTTATCTTGGTCATATGATACACATCATATATATTTGGGATAATTAGATAAGGATGATCACTTATTTTAAAGTTTATGCACATCATACATATTTTGTCATACACTAGATTTTATGCATCCATGTTTCACACTCAATTTTAAATGGTATACATTAACATAGGTATGTATCAGGGCAATATTGATAAGCATGCTTATTAATATAATCATGACTTTATAGAGAAGGAGATGTCTCTTACTATGTTAAGTGATTTCATTAAAATATATAGAGTTACCTTTACATATATCATGTTTCTTTCTCACTTACATGAGGTATACATATCTCACATGTGTGAATGTATCCACTCATACTACTTCTACCACATCATTAAATTGGTGTAAATTTTATACATCACTATCGATGACTTTGATTTAAGCATTTTATTGAGATTGGTTGCATTCTTTTATTTTATAGATTTCACATGGCACTTGACTTATATTTTCATTAACTTTATTTTAATCCACTTATTTCATGTTGACTATTATAATTCCTTGGATTTAAAACTTTATTATTTGATTCCATTATTGGAATGCCCATTACTTTTTCTATAATGGTAGCATACTTATTGGGATATTTTGTCATAGCATGTATTGAGTAATGAAAAAACCTAAAAATGATTAGAATCCTTATCATCTCAATATTAAAATCCTTTATAATTTTTCATGTGCATACCTATGCTTCCTTATAATTTATTCCATATATACAATTAAAAAATAAAAAATATGGTTCCATACACAAATGTATTTCTTTTTTCCTATGGGGTAATCTTACCCAACCATAATATTTATTGACCTATCTATATACATAGTTTTTCCTATGTGGGGGTATAGCTACCTTGTATGTTCCTCTTTGATATATTATGAGATGTATTTAAGCATGAATTTAGCCTAATCTTCCCATGGGAGAGTGTCACTACTAATTATATATATATATATATATATATATATATATATATATACATATACATGTATCACTTTAACATGCCTTATTAATCACATGACTTATTACATCTTGTTTTTATTTCATTATCAAGACACTATTCACTTAAATACATATTCCAATATGAGGGTGCATATGAGGGTACATGACAAAAATTAATTTATGAGTTCATGGGACACATACATGTTTGTTACTTATATAGTTGGGACTACATATTAATGACTTCAAACTCTAAAATTTTCCTACTAAATTGACGTATAATACCTATCATAATTCTACAAGTTTCTTTGAAAATTTTTCATTTTGGAGGAGGAATTAAGTCTTCCCAAACTACATAAAGATCTCTAATTATAAATTCACATCCAATTTGGACTTGACACGTAGTTGGCTTTATCACTTTTCATGACATTTTTATTTTACATTTCACTTTGAGACCTGTAATATGTAATTTCCTTGCACTATTGCGTAGACCATGATAGCTAGTATACTATTTATACACATTATCACATTAATATTATCATGTTTAGTGTCTATATCACTTATATATTCCAAATCAAGGGGTGGACATTTTCAAAAAATTGAAAATATTTATTTATACATGTCTCATATTTACCTATTCTAGAGGTTTTCACTATCAATGATTTATACATAGGATTTTCATCATATTTTATAGAGTGAGTGTTATGCAGGTTTAAAATTTATATAATATTAGATTTCATATGTTTCACACACATATTAGATGGTCCAATTTCATAGATAACATGTCTTATCTTGGGGGCATGACCATTTAGAGGATTCTTTTATGATGATATCTATCCTTATTTTGTTAGGTTGTGGAGCTAAAAGCTTCACTATTATGCAAATTGGAGGAGGTTGCTGAGTGCTAAAACAACTGAAATCGGCATGATCAACTGATGTCGGTCATATCCAGTTACAAAGCTACCAACATCGGTCAGGAATCGACTGACGTCAGTCATCTCCAGACAGACAAGGACTGACGTCAGTCGCCTGTGCATTCCAAAACTGTTAGTTACATGAACAGTTAGTTTGTTAAACAATTAGTTTGCATGTAAAGACTAATTTTAGTCTTGAGCTGAATTTATAATTATTGTTTGCATGGGATCTATATAATAGACTCATGGGGCTGTATTGTAATCAAGGACAAGGAAGAGATCCTTCTAATTGTAAGATCTAGGTTTACAGGTGTGCAAGACCAGGTTAATCTACAAGTTGTGAAAGATTAGGGGAGATCTACATGGTAAGTAAGATCATTTGATTTGCAAATTGTTGCAAGATTAGGGAGATCTACTTGGAGTACTTTGAGTACTTGGTACTGGCAGTATTGTTACTGATTGGTGGAGGGTACAACTCTATGTTTGAGTTGTGGTTGTAATTGGTTGTGTGAGAGAGAACTCTTAAGGGAAGATTACTGGTACACCCAAGAGGTGTGGGAAGAGTGTGATTTCTTCATTGTATTTCCTTCTGGATGAGTTGAATACAAGATTGTATTGTCTCTCAAATTCTGTGTTGTTTCTGATTTCTAGTTACTTATTACTTTTGGTTAAATTTTGTGTTTAGTTGCTTATACAAGGTAATCAATTGTGCTCCTAGATCCTAACAAGTGGTATCAGAGTGAGGTTACAGGTTCATCAGAGCCTGGTTTGGAGCAGGTTAGTGTTTGTTTGATTACAGGTCACTCTTAGGGGTTTCTGATTGAGTGGGAGTAAAGCAATGATAGAAGAAAGTAAGCTAAGAATGGAGAAATTCAATGGCAAGAATTATAAATTATAAAGGATGCAGATAGAAGATTATCTGTATTAGAAAGATCTGTACTTACCGTTGGGTGGGGTTGTAAGCAAGGCCATGGATATGAAAGATGAAGAATGGAATCATCTTGATTAAAAGGCTCCGGGATCTATAAGGTTATGTCTGGCATCGTCTGTGATTTCCAACTTATCACAGGTTAAGACAATAGTAGAGTTAATGGAATCTTTGGCAAATTTATATGAAAAACCCTCAGCTTTGAATAAGGTATTTCTTATGAAGCAATTATTTAATTTGTAAATGTTGGAAGGTGGATTGGTACATAGTCATCTTAGTGATTTCCATGGATTAGTAAATTAGTTAGTTTCAGTCAATATTGCT
Organism: Torreya grandis; assembly: GCA_037957365.1. NCBI lineage: Eukaryota > Viridiplantae > Streptophyta > Pinopsida > Cupressales > Taxaceae > Torreya > Torreya grandis. The sequence goes on along the minus strand of JARHVA010001038.1, from coordinate 158,494 downwards.
TTTGATGATGAAATTAAGGCTCTCTTAATCTTATGCTCATTACCTGAAAGTTGGGATAGTTTGGTAATGGTAGTTAGCAATACTGCGTCTGCTTCAAATATCTTGAAAGTTGATGATGTTGTTAGTGTAATCTTGAATGAAGAAATTCGTAGGGAAAGCACAAGGGAATCATCAGGGAATGCTTTAAGTGTTGAAAGTAGGGGAAAGCAAAGAGAGAAGATCGAGCAAGGAAAATCAAGGTCAAAGATAGGCAGGAGATCCAAATCCAAGTATGGCAGTAAAATTTGCTAGAATTATGGAAAGAAAGGGCATGTAAAGAAAAATTGTTGGTTGGTAGAAGATCAACATGAAGGAAATGAAGAAGCAGTTGTTGTAGGTATTGTTACACAGGATGCTCTTGTATGTTCCTTAGATAAAGTGGAATATTGGGTTTTAGATTTTGGTGCCTCTTTCCATGCAACCCCAAATAGAAAAAATTTCCATGATTATGTCCAGGGAGACTTTGGAGAGATTAATTTAGGGGATGGTAAGCCTTGTCAACTGGTTAGCAAAGGGAAAGTGTAGCTAAAATTGCAGACACACAACACATGGGTGTTGAAGGAGGTCATGCATGTCCCAGTCCTGAAGTAGAACTTGATTTTTGTAGGAAAATTGGGTGATGAGGGATGCACAGTAACTCTCACAATGGATTCTTGAAAAGTTTCCAAGGGTGTACTTATTTTAGTAAGAGGTAAGAAAGTAGGTACTCTTTATCTATCTACTTGTATTACTGATTCTCCTTTTGGTTTATCTACTTCAGATGTAGATGCGAAGATGTGGCTCTGTAGGCTTGGTCACACGAGTAAGAAGGGGATGCATGTTCTTGAGTCAAAAGGTAAGAGTTCAGATTTGAAAAGCATAGATCAAGATTTTTGTAAGAAGAAAGTGAGGTTTCTTGAAACTGGGTCAACAAAGAAGGGAGCTTCTATTGGAGGATCACAATGGTATGCTATAAGAAAGGATTGTGTTTATTGCAGGAAGAGGAAATTTGATGTTTTGACAAGAATAGGAAAGCCTTGGTTTTCAAGGAGAAGATGATGGATAGAGATCAGCCCAAGGGGCTGAATAATTTTGAGTAGGGTAGTTTTGACAAGGTTATGATTCAAAGTGAGCTCGCAGGTAAAAATTCATCACTCACAGGAAAACACAGTTACCAACGTCGGTCAAGTGGAACTGACGTCAAATAGGTAGATACCAATGTCGGTCATGTGCAGACTAGAGTCAGTGGTGTCAGGTAGGTGGATACTGACATCGGTCAAGAAACCAACATCAGTGACCAGGTGGACACTGATGTTGGTCAGGGAACCGACATCGACGATCAGGTGGAATCGACATCGATCGGGTGTAGACCAGGGTCGACCAAAAAATAGATTTTGGGTGGACAACAAGCTGTCAAGGAGTCTCAAACACCCATGAGGAGGACTGAAAGGGTAAGTAAGCCTCAAATTTGTTATTCACCTTATTTACACTACTTGTTGCTCACTGATGGTCAAGAACCAGGAAGTTTTGAAGAGGCAAAGCAGGTAGAATCCAAGAAATATTGGGAGCATGGTATGAATGAGGAAATTGATTCTTTGGAAAAGAACCAAATGAGAGATTTGGTAGAGTTGCCAGCCAAAAAGAAAGCATTAAAATATGAATAGATTCACAGGTTAAAGAAAAGAGAGAATGGACACGTGAGACAGAAGGCCAGGTTATATGGTCTTGAGCAGGCTACAGGACAATGGAGGTTTGATAGGTGTATGACAAAGCATGGCTTTAGTCAATGTCAATGTGACCATTTTGTTTCCTTTACTAGGTTGGATAATATTAGCTACATTATCCTGTTACTATATGTAGTGTGTATGCTTGTTGTAAGGTCACACATGCAGGGAGTTACTGAGCTAAAGGTAAAGTTAGTTTAGAGGTATGCCATGAAGGATTTGGGAGCAGCAAAATTCTTTGGCATGAGTATTCTTAGAGACAGGGAAAATCACAGGTTGATATTGTCTCAGGATGATTGTGTGAATAAGGTAGTGGAGTGGTTCAAGATGTAGGATGCAGAACCAGTTAGCACACCTATGGATGGACAGTTCACATAATAGTGTCCCAAATCACATGATGAAGTTGAGTACATGTGTACTAGACCTGATATTACCCAAGCAGTGGGAGTTGTCAGCAAGTTTGTGGCTAATTTAGGATAGGAGCACTGGAAAGTAGTTTAGTGGATTCTCAGGTATCTGAGAGGGACCAGCAATAGGTATACATGCTATGCAGGGTCAAGCACTTATCTACATGGGTATGTAGATTCAGATATGGCAGGTTACTTGGATGATAGGTGTAGCACCATAGGATGTGTGGTGGTTGGTCTTCAAGATTGAACTTGAAGAGGGATGCAAGCCAGGAAACAAAATTAGATGATGTATAAGTATAGGTACAGGTGTAGTTGTTTATCTCCAAGTGGGAGATTGTTAGGTTGTGGAGCTAAAAGCTTCACTGTTATGCAAATTGGAGGAGGTTGCTGAGTGCTAAAGTAATCGATGTCGGCATGATCAACCAACATCGGTCATATCCAATTACAAAGCTATCGACATCGATCAGAAATTGGTCGACATCGGTCATCTCTAGACAGATAGGGAGCGACGTCAGTCGCCTGTGCATTCTGGAACTGTTAGTTACATGAATAGTTAGTTTGTTGAATGGTCAGTTTGCATGTAAAGACTAATTTTAGTCTTGAGCTGTGTTTCTAATTATTGTAATTAGGAAGTCTAATTATTGTTTGCATGGGATCTATATAATAGACTCATGGGGCTGTATTGTAATCAAGGACAAGGAAGAGATCCTTCCAATTGTAAGATCTAGGTTTGTAGGTGTGCAAGACTAGGTTGATCTGCAGGTTGTGCAAGATCAGGGGAGATCTACATGGTAAGTAAGATCATTTGATTTGCAGGTTGTTGCAAGATCAGGGAGATCTACTTGGAGTACTTTGAGTACTTGGTACTGGTAGTATTGTTACTAACTGGTGGAGGGTACAACTCTGTGTTTGAGTTGTGGTTGTAATTGGTTGTGTGAGAGAGAACTCTTGAGGGAAGATTACTGGTACACCCAAGAGGTGTGGGAAGAGTGTGATTTCTTCATTGTATTTCCTTCTGGATGAGTTGAATACAAGATTGTATTGTCTCTCAAATTTTGTGTTGTTTCTGATTTCTAGTTACTTATTACTTCTAGTTAAATTTCGTGTTTAGTTGCTTATACAAGGTAATCAATTGTGCTCCTAGATCCTGACATATTTTTCCTATATCACAATGAGTAGTTATATTGCTTACTACATTATTTGTTAGTATATTATATAATAATTATAACATGGATATATTACATTAAGTTTGTCACACTATTACATTGATTTTTTATGCATGAATGTTTGATTGTGTATGCATGTTTTAAGTTGTGTATACATCCTTATCTTATAGGATCGTCTTCTCATCTTGTTTTTTGAGTTATGTCATGAGTCAAGTCAATAACTTGGGTGTAATCACTAACATTATGTGATCTTTTTTTGGTACGTATGTTTCCATGGTGGTAACCATGCATCTATTGGGGTATATTGCTTTATTATTTTCTCATTTTTTTAATATAATTGATTGATTATGTTATTATTATTTTATTTGCACCCTCCTCCCTAATATTTGGGGCATAGTTTTTATATAGGTATACTAGTTACTCTTATTAAAAATTTGAAATTTTTATGATCTACTTTTTAATGAAGAGATACCAATTCAAAATTAAAAAATTCATAAAAATTCAAAACTTAAAATTTGAATTCAAGATTTCCATGTGTATAAAATAACACACTACATTATTTAACATATGAGGGATATTTTTCAAATTACATGTGTTTTTAGATAATAATACACGATGACTAAAATATTTTCCTTGCACATAGTTTTTTAATGTGTTCTTTTGAGATGAGTGATAGTATTAATAAGGTCTTCATCCTTCAACTTAAAAGGGGGACATTATAAAAGAAAATTTCAAATTTAAGTTGTGTCTGTTATTATTGAAGATGAACTAATTTATATACTTCTACGATAAATAAGTGGATGGGTTCTTAATGACTCCCTAAAAAATTTATTGGGTATGTATGTTTCAAACATTTTTTAAAAGTCTAGGGCGTGTGCATTGTGCCTTGGTGACTCCCATGAGAGAGTGTTAAGATATGTTTTCAACACCTATCAAAAGTATAGTTGTGGAGCAATTATAGTGTAATTTGGGAGTTATACCAAAAATGTATATCCTTTTATATGCTTATTTTCAATTTCAATTTCAAGAGCTAATTTTAGAAATAATTTTTTTTCAAATAATTGTATATATATTATAAGTAATTTAACTATATTTATAAATTGGTACTTGTTTTAGGGCATCAACGAATCTAGTGTAGATGGAAACTCATAAATAGCAAAGTCAAACCTTTCATTCTTATCTACTTAATAAAAGATACATGCTTCAAATTATCTACATGTATGTTTTGATGAATGCATGCATTTCACTCACATACCTATGTGAAAGTGGGGACATTATGTAAACATAAAAAATTAATACAAAAATCTTATTCCTATGTTTAATTCTTAATTTAAATTACTTATAAAACTTTCACTTAAGTTTTTATTTAATCGATTAAATATTCATTTGAAGGAGCAAGTTATGGGGCAACCGAAATTCCCCATAATCAATCAAGTCTCATAATGGGCTCATTTAATGTTCTTTATTAGCATTTATATTTTTATATTACAAAAATAAAATTAAAATGTAATGAAATATATTTGGCATGCATAGAGGATGGAGATGGGGTTATTTTCTTGTGAAGAGGTGTATGAAAGGTGGAAAAGAGATTAATCCTTTAAAATAACATGCTATCTATCATGAAACATTATTATTATTATTATTATTTTTAATTGTAAGTTATTACACATTATCATTATCATCAAGGTTTAAGGGATGAATTATTTACTATCATTGTAATGATTTGAGTTTGAAAGATATATTAGTTTTCTTGAACTTTAATGAAATGATATTTTTCTGATATATATATGATTTTATGTTTTGATTCTCTTCTTAATGATATATGGGATTTGAATCATAATAAGAGTTTTTTGGATTTAATTATATAAAATAATTATTATCTGATATTTTAGATATAATTATTAAATTTATATTTAAAAAATAATATTTTATTTCTTATATATAAATCTATTAGTGAGATGATGAAATATCATACAATACTTATTTTATATAATTCAATCTTTGAAAACTCTTACCTATTATTATATAGTGAGGAAATTAATTTTCAAATAAAAAAATATCAATCTTATTTGAGAAAGCCTACAAATTATGTTGAAAATATATTATATTTATTATTAACTCTCTTCTCTTTCATTTTAACTTCAATAATATTATGGGGTTATGTTATTTTGAGATAATTTTTTTAGTTTGTTTATATTCATTTCTTATCTTTTTCATGGTAAGTATTTTATTTTTTAATTGATTGAATTTTTTAAGGTTTTTATTTTTGTAAGTAAAAGTGACAATAATTCATGGCATTTTAATTTATTTTATTGAAAAATATTTTATTTTATTTTATTCAAAAAATATAATTTATATATTTGTGAAAAATGATTTAATAATTTTAAAATTATATATTTTTTTCATTTTAAAAATTGTTGATTTTATAAAATATCTTTAAAAAATTCATTTTTTACTTTTAAATATATTTAATATCTTTTTTATAAATTTATAGACTTGTCTAAATTTAATTATAATAAAAAATTAACATCCACACACAAACACAAAATCCTATTTGCCTACCATGTTTTATTAACCATTAATTCATAGGAACCATTAATTCAAAGGAATAATCTATGAGACAAAAAAAAATACCCATATTCAATCACATCCCATGGTAGGTCATATTTCATGGTCTCTATCAACATTTATATTCCTATAATAAAAAATTTGTAATGAAATGTATATGACATGCATAGTGGATGGATATATTATTGTTTTGGGAAAAAGATTATGAAAAATGGCATAGTAAACTAAACTTACTTCCATATGTTAGATGTTGTCATTTTATTCATCACACAAAACCATTATTATCAAGGTTTGAGGGATAAACTACATCTATCACCAAAATGATTTTGGTTTTAAGGATAAGTGTATTTGTGAATCAATGATTTGGGTTCGAGGAATAAACTAACTTTATTAAAAAAAAATGATATGAATTTGAGGGATAAATTATATCCATTCCCATATATTGGTTTAATTTGATGATTTGATGCCCTTCTTAATGATAAGATTTATCATATTTAAGAAATGATATAAACTAGACTGAATATCTCTATTTATAAATAATTCCCTTCCCTTTCTTTTTAACTTAAAAAAATATTTTAAGTTTATAATATTTTAAGGTAATATATTTTTATTTAATGTATATTTGTTTTTTCCCCTTATTTATGATACAATTTTTTGTAATCACTTTGATTTTTTTTTTTAATTTTTAAAAAATATAATATGTAAGTGAAAAATGATAAGATTCCTTAGTATTTTTGTTTATATGATTGTAAAAAAAAGTTATGTTTTTAATTTAATTCAAGAAATATAGTTTGTGTAACTAAACAATAATAAAAGTTCTTCAAATTTACAAAACTTTCATTTTTTTTAGTTATTATTAATATAAAATATTATAAAAGTTAAATATATTTTAAATTTGAAAATATAGTTTTTTTTGTTAAGGTTTATATTTAATTATGATTTATTTATAATTTAATTATAGAATCTTCACAATTTCATTATTGTATAAATACACATAATTATATTAATATTTATTTATAATTTAATTAGTGTTTATTATGTAAACATAAATAATTTTATTGAGTATATTATATAAAGATATATATAACTATGACTATTTATTTGTGAATTAATATAAAGACCATAATTTTTTTTTTTTTTTTAATAATTGTCTTCTTACTTGTAACATACTTGATGTGTACAATATTGTGTTAAGTTATAGTTAAGATATACCTCATTTTAAATGAGAGGAAGAGTTGTGTGACATCATTAGCTCTAAAATTTGGAAAATGTCTAAGATGTAATAGTTTTAATAATCTACATAAAATCTAAATTTGTTACATAAGAACTTGGCAACTATCAAAATGTCACTTTTTCATTACATTAAGTTGTATCACTACTACAACATGATATTTAAAAAAAAATAAACATAAAATTATAATTTCACCTCTAACTTCCCTTCCCCTATAATTTTTACATAAAATTATAAAAGGTTAAATATTTTTTTACATAAACTCACTATTTTATAAACAATACTATTGTACACATATTTATACATTAGTCTTATGATTGAACAATAGGGGAATATCTGGTAATAATAATATTTTGTCTACTTAAAAAAGCAAAGGTGAAAAAAGATAAAAAGGTATTAGATTTATAGAAAAACTTTGGAATCTTTCAATTTTCTTAAGACTATCATGCACATATAGGTAATAAATAAATCACATAAACACAATGCATTTGATTTATTTAGGTAGCCTTACTACCTCTTTAACTTTTTATGCTCTTATATAGATAAGAAGAAGGTTAGGGTTAGGATTTGAAAAGTAGATTACTTGTAGAAAAAATATTCGTAAAGATAATATTTTTTTATTATTAAAAGAATTAAATTAATTAAATAATTAATTTATAATCTTATCTCATAATAGGTAGTGGAAAAGTGTAAATTTATTAGTGTTTGTCCATTTATTATATTACATAAATAATATAAGTTCATCTTAAATCATAAAAAGGTGTATGCGTTATTAAATATACTAACATCTCCCTTTAAGATTTATTTAGATAAAGAGAAGGACAAAGGAACCACAAATTTATCCCACCTTGATGACATCTTTCTTCACTCCTAAAATTTGTATAATCTAAATAAATCAAACCTCAAGTAAGGGGTTTTTGAAGATGTCTACAATTTAACTTTTTGTCTGGTAATAATTATTATCAATGACCTTATCCCTTATTAATAACCAAATATAATGCATATGTATCTTAGTGTGATTTGTGTATTAAGGTTTTATTTGTTTATGAGAGATGTGGATAACATTCAAATTATCATACCAAAGCATTATGCATTGGGCTTGCATAAATGCAAACTTAAAAATCATGCACTGAATCAAAACCTCAACCTCTATTTTAGAATTTATTTTTTTAAGACAAAGTCATGAGACCTATGCCAAGATGATAGATATATCTTGTGGTTGAATTATAATCAATTAGATAATATTTCTAATAATTATAAATACAACCTATTATAGTCAATCAAATTTAGTCATTAATACTTGATATTGTCAGTTTTGTCGCATTTTCACTTTAATTAACTTGAGCACTTAATCTGGACCTATTTCACCACCTCACTTTATCCTAAGTGCATATACAAACATATCTATTTGTAATTTTCTATATTATGTAGATAGAAATGTTATAGATTTATAAAATCCCCTCTAAGCATTTGTACAAACATCCTAGATTCTAAATTTCACACATTTCCTTTCAGTTCAAGATTGGCCAGTATGGGTAATAGTGTTGGTTAGTTTTGACCCATATGAGTTAATCCTTACCTTCACCTTAACATTGGTTAATTTTCAAATTTAGACCCTCCCTTACAGGTTGTTCCATATTTTTAGGATAGAGAGAGTGAGGTTTTCCTCTTTTGTATTGTTAAAAAGACACAACTAAGTCACATATTCTCTCACTTGGATTTTAATATAGTGGTGCACCTAAATTATTTTCCACTAAACAAGCTTCTTTATTCTTCCCAAATTTGATTCCAATCATTTGAATTAGTACTTAGACAATTCAAGTGTTTGTTTTATCCAATTCAAGCAAAACATTATAAAGTATTAAATACATATCTATATGAATTCATGTAGCAAAAGGAGCACAATCACACAAAAAAATCTAAGTGGGATAACTACGTGAGCTTTATTTCCCTCTTAGGAGTATTGGATATGTAGAAAATGATCAATCATCATGGGGGTGATTGGGGTTAGCTCAGTCTATTAAACTCTCCCATATCTCTTTGTTGGTCTTATATATATTGCAAGTCTTACTAGGGTTTTTAATTTGAAAATTTTATTTACAGGTCATTCGTGTGCATCTCAAGGTTAATTTTCAGCACACAAGCATTTTTCTAGCAGCTATAAATGATTGTGCCCTGATTTCCTTATATTTTTGTAGAGGATAAAATTGACTAGTAGGGGATAACAGTTCTAGTTAATCATGTCCCCTTTCTATAAATATTAACCTTGATAAATTACACTTCTAATTTTAGTTTTCACATTAATATTTAGATCTATTGATCAGTTCTATCCACTGTTCAATTTCACATAGTTGAATCATAGATAATAAACAACTAAGTCTTTTGTATTGTTCATAGTTAGCATTATTTCATTTGATCATTCTTTATTGATTTTGGTACTTTGATTTCATTCTACTTTTCATTAGTTATTTTACAATATTTGATTTCTTTCAAATAATTTTATCTTAATTAGGGTTAATGCACCTATTAATTCTAAATTCTAATAGAACATATTGGTGGACCCACTTTTTATTTGAGCATAGATTTAAAAATAATTATCCTAGGGTTTAGATAAATTCCTAATATTTAACACTAAAATAATATTCTTTCGACCTTGGATATAACATCTAATACTAAAATAATTTACTTTCAACCTTGAATTTAATAGTTAATATTGAAAGCACTTTATTTTCATCTCAAATATGACATCTAATACTAAAAGCACATTATTTTGACCTTGGATTTTAGGAGAATTACTAATCTCCAGACACAAAAAATCCTTAAATTTAGTACTCAATTTTATATTATTATTTACAAAATATTTTCCTTGTTATTATTAAATTTCATCTAACACACCTACTTCCATTATCTCTTTAAGGAATAATTATAGGTTAAGTGGGACCTATATTGAGCACATTTAAACCCCTTTGATCACTGTTAAAATGGACTCCTCTAATGAAATAAATGGTTCCCTTTATTTTGATGAACAAATTTCTCATAAATATTTTTGAGAATTTAATAATTTTTGAGAATTTAATAACAATGAACAAGCTAATCAAGATTAACTAATTACACATCATTATAGGATTTTTTGTGGTACACCTTACATGATTGAATGTTTTTTTTGAAATAAAAGAGTGTTGTACACAAACAAGTATAAATTTACTTTTACTCTAGTAATTTTATTTCTATACTAAAGGGGTGGAAAATGTAGTCACTCAAATTTAGTCATGAATACTTGATAATGTTAGATTTGGCCCATATTCAATTTAATTGACTTGAGCATTTAATATGTACCTATTTCTCCACTTCACTCTATCTTAAGTACCTATACAGACCTATCTCATTATAATTTTCTATCTTACACCTACCAAAATGTTTTAAATTTCTTAAAACCCCTCTAAGCATCTATATGAAAATCCCATATTCTAAATTTCACATATTTCATTTCAGAGAGGATCAACTAGTATGGGTCAATATTGTCACTCAGTTTTGAGCCCTATGGTTTGATCCTAACATTCACCATAGCAATGGTTAATTTATAATTTAGAACCTCCCTTATAGGTTAGTCCATATTTTTAGGATAGGTAACATGAGGTTTTCCCTTTTTACATTGCTATTTTTTTTTTTTTGAAAAAGAGGGGTAAAAATTTTATTAATACCAAGAATACCAAAGTACAAAACAACCCAAGGCCCATGCCTCAGGAATCACCAAAAACACTAAAAACCTCAAGAACAAACAAATTACGCTCCAATACCAATCTCATCCTCCGCAATGATCCTTTCCAAATTCTAGTGAAGTTCGTAGGGCATCTGCTCCCACCCATCAAACTTTTAGCCAACAACATCTTCTGATCCCCATCTAGCCAAGCAATTAGCTGCCCTGTTCCATTCCCTAGGAATATGGGCAAAAATCATAGAATCCATACCAGCACTGACCTAAAGAATCTGTTGAACAATCAAAGACAACTACCAACACACATCAGAGGTCTTCTTCTCAAGAAGCAAATTAATCAGAACTTGAGAGTCAGCCTCATAGATCACTTTCCTCCACCCCAAATCATAAGCTCTCCTTAAAGCATGTAATATCGCATAGCCTTCCATCCGGTTGACCATCTGCACACCTTTGTTATCCACAAAAATCAAGACCACCAAACTAGTAGAATCCCTACTGAGCCCGCCTATCCCAGCTGATCCAGAATTCCCGCGAGACGACCCATCCGTATTAAGTTTCAAAAAACTAGCAGGAGGTGGCATCTATTTCCCCATCTTTTGCACTAAATGCCCAACCTTTCCGCAATCTCAGTATCACTCTTAGCTAGTGGCAGGATAATCTCACTCTTAACCCCCACAGTTTCCTGGACCATGCCCAAAATTCTAATCCAAACCTGCATAATTCCCAAATTTTCTCCATAGAAAATCTTGCAATTTCTTTCCAGCCAAACTTGCCACAAAAGGAAAATGGGACCAGCATACCATACCTCTTGCAAAAATGAAGCTGGTGAGGGCGATCTACCCAATATTGCCCACAAATCATCCAAGGAGGATGCATGGACGCATTGACATTTCCATGCAGCCCACCAAAAATGCCTTAATTGCAATGAGAAGGGGCATCAAAAGAATAAATGTTGAGAATCCTCCTCCTCACTACAACACAAGGCACACCTTGAGGGACCAACAAATCCCCTCTTATGGATATTATCCCATGTTAAGCATTTATTCCAGGCCACGGTCCAGGTGAAATAGTTACACTTCGACCAAGAGAAACTATTCCATACTTTTTTCCACCAAGGAACTTCCCTCACGCCATCCAGTTGCTGAGAGATCAATGCTTGGTATCCTGAAGACACCGTGTATGAACCCTTCAAATTGGGGGCCCACACCAGAACATCCATTTCCAAAAGGGCACTACAACTACGTCCAACAAGAATGGAATGGAGTTTGGTGCACTCTGCTTCTAATCCCCTAATCAGCCATTCTTGAGGGGATTTCCACCTCATTGTCATCACTTGTCCCTAACGAGAAAACTCCTTGAAATCACCCACCTTGAACCAGTCGACTTCACCAAATATTTGTGCTAATATATTTAGCTGAGGATATTGATCTGCTATGGGAAGAAAACCATCCCAAGAGTCCTGCCAAAACCAAGCTTCCATCTTGTCTTTGCATATCCAAAACAAACCTTGCTTAATGAGCTCAATGCCCTTCTTGAGCATGGACCATATCGCCAACCTCTTCCCTGTCAAACTATACCGAGGAGTATCACTGTGAGGAGCCCTTGCCAAATACTTGTGGGATAAGATTTTAGTCCACAACCGGTCTGGTTCAACACACCATCTCCAATATAGTTTCATAGCCAAAGCTGTACCAGAGAGAAGTGACTGTCTTAATCCAAGACCACCCAGCCATTTTGGATTGCAAATAGTCTCCCATTTGATGATATTCCATTTGGTCACAGCTAAATTGCCAGCCCAAAGAAATTGCCTAGCCAAGGAGTCAAGCTATTTCACAAAACACACTGGCGTGACCTGAACCATACACCTGTATATAGGGAGTGCTTGCACAATAGATTGAAGTCGCTAAACCCTACCAGTAAAGGACAGCCAATGGTGAGTCCAATGATTAACCTTAGCATGAAATTTGTCTAGAAGGCCCTACCACGTCTCCCTAGATTATCTCCCAGTCGAGATGGGGATGCCAAGATAAAGCAGAAGAAGACTTCCAATTTAGAACCTAAATAAATTAGCAATTCTCCATTGAATTGGAAGAGGGGTGGTGAAGAAATAAATTGAAGACTTACCCTCATTAATTAGCTATCCTGATGCCTTAAGATAAACATCCAAATCTCTGCACATATTAGACGCCTCTCTCACCGTTGCCATGCCCATCAAAGTTGCATTGTCAACAAACTAAAGATGTGAGAGTGGTGGGAGACCTCTACCCCACTACCAGCCCTGAATATGTTGCCCTTCCACATTCCTTTTGATCAGCTGACCCAGCCCTTCAACCAAAAGAAGAAATAGATAAGGGGAGAGAGGATTGCCTTGCTGAAGGTCATGAAAAGCTCCAAATAAATTAGAATGTTCCCCATTAATCAAAACTGAGAAGGAGGTCGAATTCACACAGCTCATGACCCATCGAATCCAATCCTCACTAAATTCAAAAGCATGCAAAACCTTTTCAAAGAAGGACCATCGGACTCTGTCATAAGCTTTACTCATATCTAGCTTAATGAACATGGCCTTTTCCTTAGACTTGGCCATTGAATGAATTTACTTAGTAGCCACCACTATGCCATCCAAGATTTGTTGCCCTTCCACAAACCCACTTTGCTCTTCAAAAATAAATAAAGTCAGCTACCTTTTCAATCTTTCTGCCATCAGCTTGGAGATGATTTTATAAATCACATTGTAGAGGGAAATGGGATGAAATTGACTCAGCTGATCAACTCCCTCCCCCTTAGGGATAAGAGCCAAGAAAGTCAAATTTAAATCCCTGAGCATCTGCTTATTCATCTAAGATTCACGAATAGCAGCCAAGAGATCAGCTTTTATAATGTCCCAAAACTCTTGGAAAAATTCAATCAGAAATCCATCCGACCCAGGTGCTTTACCTTTTTGCATCTGGAATACAATATTCTCCACCTCCTCTATAGTGATGGTGCTCATAAGATGCTCATTCATCTCCCTAGAGACCAAAGAGGGGATACATGAAAGAACCTAGGTCTCAGCCACCAAATCCCCCTACACTTCCTCCCGAAATAAAGAAGCAAAGTATAGTTCTGCCTCAGTACAAATACCTCGAGTGGAATGAATGGTCTCCCCCTATCTATCACCAATGAGGAAATAATATTACCATGTTGCCTGGCTTTCACTGAGTTAAATAAGAATGTAGTATTCCTATCCCCCTCCTGAAGCCAAACATTCCACGCTTTCTACTTCCAAAATATTTCCTCCCTCAACTCCCATTCCTCCACTGCTTTAAGAGATTTAGCCTCCTCTCTTAACAGAAGTTCAGACACCCCCTCCTCCTTAATCATCTAGGTCACAACATCCAACTGTGTTTGTGCCACCTTTTTCTCCTGGTGGATGTTGCTGAAACATTGTCTGTTCCAGTGCTTAAGCTGATATTTGACAAATTTTAGTAGCTTGGCAAAAGTGTACATAGCCATTCTAAATCCCAATCTACCTCTTCTCCACCATTCGACCATACAACCGTACAGGTCTAGGTCCCTGAGCCACATCAGATGGAATTTAAAAGGCAGTCTCTGAGGTGTCCTGGCTGATGAAATAGTGAGCTTAACGGGCTAATGGTCTGAGCCCCACCAATCAAGTATCTCGGAGCTGGAAGACCATGACCCCCCCACCCAAAAACATGAAACCATGAAACGGTCAAGGTGCTCGGCAATACTACTATCCCCCAACCTTCTATTGTTCCATGTGAATTGGCCATTGTTGGGCTTAATGTCAACAAGATTAAGGGCTGAGATATTGTCTCTAAGCAAAATGGAAGAGGGCTCAGTTTTCATATTAACTCCCTGTTTCTTTGATAAATCTAGAATGGCATAAAAATCTCTAGCAATAATCCAAGGCAAATAAGGAAACAACCTACGCACCTCATGAATATTGCTCCATACATCGAGCTTGCCTCAAAAATCCATCAGAGCATAGACATTAGAGAAAATAATAGATTCCCCTAATTTAATGCACCAAGAAACCATAGATAAGGAAGATCTGAAAGTAATTCAAGACACTGGTTGGATCTTGCACGGGTTCCATAAGCATGCCACACCCCTCGAGGATCCCTATGCTCCAACGCACTGACATTGACCTTGCCTCCATATCTTGGGTGCCATAGTCATCATACAATCAATAGAAACTTTAGTCTCCCGCAAAAAGAGAACATCTGGAGAATACCTATGCACTAATTCTTGAATAGCTTTTTGTCTGGGGCTGCTGTTCAAGCCCCTTGCATTCCAAGAGATAACAATCATTTGGGAGGAGTCAAGAAATGGGTGTCCAAGGTCTTAACCACTCCTGACTCCACCAAGTTCTCCCCAATCATCTTAATCCTCTCCAAGTCCTTTTTACGTCCTATCTTAGCATTTTTCTCCGAAGCCCCTTTCTTCCCATCCTTCTGAAGGATGCCCAGGTGAGAGGTAGCTTTCCCTTTTTTGTTCGCTTCTACTGCCATGGCCTATAACATAGGCTCTACTTCCTCTACACCCTACCCCATACCCACATTTACCTCCTTCATCACCTACGCTCCCGTCTGCCCATCCATGAGCATGGGCATAGAGACTTCATCTGGCGTAATGCATGGAGGCTTGGCAGTGCTAATCACCACTTCTAAAGCCATCTCTAGATGATCAAAAATGCTCATATCTTGATTAATCACTTGCTGCCCAAACTCATCTAGGATATCAAACCTGTTAAATGTATCCTCCTCTTGTCATTCCCTTAAAGTTCTTTTCTGTCCTCTGTTACGGGTCTGGGTTTTAACTTGAATAAATCCCTCAGCATCCTTATTCTCCCTTACTATCGACTTCTTCCCTTTGTCAGTAGTAGGCATGGAGATAGAGGGGGGCATAGTATCCTGCTCCAATGACTTAGCTTTTGGACATCTTTGCACCAGATGGCTATATTCATTGCAAAGGCAACATCTGAATGGTAGGGTCTCATAGTCTAGTGATTGAACCCAAGAATATGAACCTACACTCATCTCTACTGCATCTGGCAGTGGTTTACTTAAATCAATTTCCATGTAGATACGAGCAAAGGTCATCATCTTCTTACTCAAGGTTTGTGTAGAAGATCCAATAGGTCAGCCAAGCATTGAAGCCAACATATGAAGCACGTCCTCCCGACAACATTCTATTGGGAATCTAGGCAACCGCACCCACAATGGCACCCTATTAGGAAGCTCCTCAAAGGGGTTAAAGCCTACATGCCATGGTTTTACAAATAATCCCACCTGGTTATAAAAATAGGGCCCCCTTCAAAGACCCTGTTGCAGTCAATCGGGCAGATAAATGTCATCAAGTAGTTGTTTGCTAACATTGTGACTTCCATTTCTCCCTCAGGTTCCCAAACATGTCGAGCCCAAATCCCCAGGAATTGAAGGGAAAATTTTAAACCCAGGAACTTATAAAATAAGGAATGATTAGAATAGTATTCTACATCCTCAGTAATCAGTTCAAAGGGAATTACTAGTTTTGGTCATTCTTTGCATCTCTCCAGACATCCATTAACCTTCATGATCCTAGACCCTCCAGGCAGATTTGAATCCTTAGCATCAGTATTCTGTGAAAAGAGGGCATTCTCATACCCTTACACATCCTATCCTGGCAAGTTCATGCCCACCACTTCACTGAAACTGAAACCAACACCAGTCTTGGAAGGCATGCTCCTAGCCATGACTGTGCCTACCTTATTGCTTTCTCAAGTTGTAAAATCTTTCCAGCCAACACCTTCAGCCCCTTCTCGATGGATTGACCAGTGGCTGTGTGCAACTCCCAGCACAGTATACTGAATAAAAATTTTAAGTAGAAAAGCAACCCCAGCTGCAAAACCCCACCCCTGACTACCAGTCGATGCCCTCTCCCTTCCTACGCAATGACTCCAACAGCAAAAATCGAGCTAGGGCACGACTGCCCTAGCTCGTCAGCCAAAAATAGTCCATCGGCATGTTCTCTCAGTTACCGGATCATAATACCCCTTTTTACATTGCTATAAAGGTACATCTAGGTAACATATTATATCACTTGGAAATTTAAATATAGAGGCACACTTACATTATTAAATATTAATCAAAGCTTCCCTATTATTATACAATCTAATTCCAATCATTTGAATAAGTCCTTATCCAAGTCAATCAAAACATTATCAAGTATTCAAGCCATCTCTAGATGCATTCATGTAGTAAAAAGAGAAAAATAACACAAATCAATCTAATCAAGAGAACTATGTGGGACTTATTTCTCTCTTTGAAGTATTGGATATATAAATATCAATCAATCATCATGAGGTTGATTGGGGTCAGCTTGACCTATTACACTCCCCCTCTCTCTTTATAGGTCTTTCAACTTATACAAGCTCTATTAGGGTTTTTAATTTAAATAAGTTATTTATAGGTCATTTGTGCACATATACAGGTTAATTTTATGTATATAGGTGTGTTTCTATTAGTTGCACATGACTATGCCTTGATTTTATTATTTTTCCATGAAGGACATAATCAACCAATAGAGGATAGCATTGCGATCCAATCATGTCCTGTTTCTATTCATCCTAACCCTGAGCACTTACAATTCTAGTTTTAGTTTTCACAGTCATATTTAGATATGTTTATCAGTTCTAAACACTTTTTAGTTTGACACAATCAAATCATAACTAGTAAATAGAAAAGTATTTTGTATTGTCCATTATCATTCTTATTTCATTTGATTATGATTTCTAAATTTTGGTACTTTTATTTTTTATGCTTTTCACAAGCTAATTTAGAACATTACCTTTATTTTAGATCATTTTATCTTAATTAGGCTTAATTTACCTATTAATTCCAAATTATGATAAAACACCTATAACTATGTTTTTCCATAAGAAATCTAATTAAAATTGATGATTTTCACCTATTGAGAAATACTCATTCCCATAATTAATAGTATTATGAAGATAGCTTATAATTTTATTAGTAGTTTTTAATGGCTATTATGGGGGTCTTAATAGAAGTGTGGCACTAAGCCAACAACAAAAGATAGGTCAGGATGAGCATGAGTCAAGTAGAGAGGACCTACCACTAATTTTATATAGAGTGTGCCATCGAATGAAGGAGAAGAAAACTTGGTGGAAAGATTGACTCTAAATTGAAATGAATCTAGGGAAGACGTACAATTTCCATGTTGAAGTGATGGAGTATATCTTGAGCATACATGGACTAATTTAGAAATATGCCTTTCATATAATGTGAGACTTTTTAGGCCAAGAAAAAGAGTCAAAATCACAAGTTTTTCATTTCAGAATACTTCATCAACCATGCTTTCACATAATGAATCTATTTAGTGGGAATCGCTATACTGATTAAGTCATACACATATAAGACCAAAATTTGGAGTTTTCCATCTGATTTATTTATGTAGACTATGGCATTAGAGGGAATCCTTATAAAATTACATTTGGATAGGAATGTGTTAATTTTATCATATGAATCCCAAGAATTCTAGTTTAAATAATGACATTTTTTTATCTTCACACATAGCTATATTTCTCACTTTTGATGGACCCTTTTATTGTATCCAAGGAGACTAACATCCTGATGGAATTAATCTATGTAATGGGAAGAAAATTTTCATGGTAATCAACACCTTCAACTTATTAAAATCCTTTTCGTACAAGCCTAATATTTTACCTATTAATGGATCCATCTGTTTCATACTTAGTGTGGTACACTGACTTGCACCTCATTATTTTTATTGAATTCAAAATTAGATCTAAGTCCCAAATTTTGTTATTATTAAAAATGAAAATAGGTTACCATAGCTACCTTCCATTTAGGATGTTTACTCACCTCATGATAAGTCTTTGGATCCTGACTCATTACTAATTGAGCAAAGTGTGCAACACCAAAAAAATATTTTAATCTAGTCTTGTGTGGATCTTTAAGATTTCATCCACATCAATCAACATCATTGATAAATATGCAGACCCATTTTGGTTGTGGTCATGATGGTTTTTCAATTACATTCTAAATTACTTTTAGCTCTAGTAGAGGAAAATCACGTTCTTCTACTAGTGGAAGAGTTAGTTATCCCCCTATGACTCATCATCTAAACTATAATGATGATTAGAATGAAATCAATCCAAACTAATTTTTATTCAAAATAAAAATAAGAAGTTGTATCTAGATTGATATAAAATAATTGGGGATTATGAGAATACGTATTATAGTTAATAAAAAAACACATCATATTGATAAAGCAAAATAATTGGGGATTATGAGAATACGTATTATAGTTAATAAAAAAACACATCATATTGATAAAGCACTTTAGTGGTGCCTGGGATAAGAAGAAGATATGACTTTACATATTCACAATAGAAACCCATCCTTTCCATTTATTTGATCTTATCATCTAGGATGCACCCATGCATTACACCTAAAAACCTTTAAATCATAAATGTCGGGTGATATGAGACTATTTTTTATGGATTCATGTCTTGAACTACTAGTACAGGATGTAATTTTGAATTTTGGTTACACATTAAGTTTCCTTTACCAAAAATTGAGGATGAAAGACTTTGGAATACACCATGAAATTATTAATTTCCTTGAGTTTAAAATTCTTGCATTCATTGAAAACATTCTGCTAAGGTGTGTAGGGCATACTATACTAGAATTATATGTCTATCTATTCACATAAGCTAATCATCAAGTTATTGGCATTAACTCCATTATTTTTTATAAGATACTAAATTATTATATGTGACATGCTCATTAGCAGCCAAAGTAGGGAGGTCATCGATGGTTGTAGGAAATGATAGGAAAGAATCAAATACGACCCTAGTATTTAAATTAATAGGTAACCAACTAGATACACTTCTGTGAACCCTACCTTTAACAAACATATCTATAATATGGGATAATATGTTGAATGGTATATATCCACCATCATTCATAGACATTGTTACCAAAAAAAACTTAAGTCATCTTTTATCTCCTACCAAAGATATTCCCACTCTCACCTTTGAAGAAGAGGAATCGAAAATCATTGATAAAAATGAAGAACAACTATCCTTGGAATGATCTGTCAGTTTAAAATATTTTGGATGAGTTTGCCCTAACTCCATGAATGGATTTTTAAAGAATGGAAGGATATGGGTACATGTAAGATTAAAATTCATCCCTATATAAAAGGCATTTTTATTATGATTTTTAATTTAGTTGAAAATAAACATGTAGTTTTCAATGAATTCCATTGGAAATTGGGACATCATTTTATTATGGCTAAGCCATGACACCTTGATTACAACCCATATAATGAAAATTTCAATCCAAAAACTATTTGGATTAGGCTACCCAATTTACCTCTTCAATTTTGGGAGCATTCTATTTTAGAAACCATAGCAGAATCCATTGAAGAAGTTTGGGATGTTAATCCTAAAACACTAGAAGGGATTCATTCAACCTATGCCAAAATTTTAGTCAATGTTGATATCACCAAATATTTACCTACACAAATAGAACTGAAAGTTAGAAATAGAACCTGGGTGAAACCACTAGACTATGAAGGTCTACCCTTTAGATGCCACAAATGTTTTCAAACCAGCCATTTGGTTAACAATTTTACTTCCCTCAAAAATAAAAAGAAAAATTATTGGTGTAATCTGGTCCTAAACATATTATAGTACAAACTTTAGCATAAAGTGTAGAAAGTAGGGTAGCTCCTGATCTAGTTTCAAAAATGCAAATGGAAGTTCTAAGCATACAATCAAAGGAGTTTTACACCTTACAAGGGTAAAACTAGATTCATAAAGTCAAAAAATTAATTGAAAGTACAATCATATGGATCATACCCCTTCAAATAAAATCCAATCAACCATTTCAAAAAGGGAATAATTATAAAAAATGATTCCTTTGGCATCAACTAAAATAATTGATTCACTTGAAATCTCCACCCCAATTATACCAAGCTCAAGGGAAGCCAAAGATTGGAATATTGTGTGTAAAAAAGGGGAAATAAATGTAAAACAATAAATGGATCCTCTGAATATGACCTTTATATCTCAAAAATAATATATATAGCATGGGTTATAACTTTATTTTATCTTTTTACTTTCCAGATGATGTGTGGTTATTATTTTTTTATTATTTTGGGTAGATTTTGATCCTTTTATATAGGATTTGTTGATACATTTGGATGTGTTATCCATGCCTTATTTTTATTTTACTGGGTAGGGTACCTTTTCAAAATCTATTTTTAACAATACTAAAAATAAGGTATTTGAAAAAATTCAAGTTCTCAAAGACTTCACTTTTTTTTTCAAGTAGTAGACCCAATTTTCGCAAAATAAATCATCAATTAATGTAAGCACATATTTTTGTTTCTAAAAAAACATATATAAATGACATGAGATCATTGTGAACTAACTATAATCTATCATTTTCACTTTAAGCTTTGCCTTCAGTAAAAAGATCCTTACATTGTT
Organism: Torreya grandis; assembly: GCA_037957365.1. Taxonomy (NCBI): domain Eukaryota; kingdom Viridiplantae; phylum Streptophyta; class Pinopsida; order Cupressales; family Taxaceae; genus Torreya; species Torreya grandis. Next base: position 137,134 of record JARHVA010001038.1, on the reverse strand, counting down.
TTATAGGTGCACGACCTGGACAAATTACATATTTCAATGAAATTTAGGTGACAAAGAAATATTCTATTCTTGTTGATATCCTATAATGAATAATATTTTAGGTGAAAAATTGTAAATGAAAAATTTACTCATCATTTTGATGTGAAATAACATGATAGGTGCAAATTCAATTGTTTGCATTTATGTGAGTGTATGCTTTTATATATAAAAAGTAAGTTCATAAAAAAATAATAACATGAGTAAATTTTTCAACATTTCATTCTCTATCTTAACATGCCCTTTTCCCTCAACATCTAAAGGACTAGAGTTACCCAAAATATATGTAGTTATGCGACTTATGTCAAGAGTGTGAAATAAATAACCATTGTTCACCATATGGTGAGAGGATTATAAATCTAAAATCCATTTAGACACTCATGATTTTTACGTTGTTTCAAGAAGTGTTAATTATATCTTAGAGATAAAGAGTTAATTTTTTTTTCTTCTTCTAGGTAGTCCATTATATTGAAATGTGATGTTTCAACATTTCCTAGTTTAATATAAAATGTGTAAGAATCCTTAATTAAGTTTTCATTCCATTTCCATTTGAATTTTTCTTGACAAGTAGAAAGGTTATGTTAATTCTATTGATTTACCTTAGGTTGAGGATTTTTTTTCCATTTTCATTTGGTAGGTCCCTTACCTTAGCCAAAGTTAGGGTGTGACTTCACATTAACATCATTGACATCTAATTATTTATGCTTAGAACCTCTATGTCAAAGGTCACCAATGAAAATAATTTGTATTTATTTTATCTAAAATTTCTCACTAAACCTTTCAAATGTTGGTGTGAGATATGTGATTCCCAGATACTATTTTTGTGCATAGTGATTTGAGATAGGCTGAATAAGGATGACATGGTTTTGAAAAGATAATTATAATGACTTAGTCACTATTCTTGGTTACACCTATATCTATAAGAAAAAGTCTCAAGTACTTGATTTTAATTATGAAATCCTCAATCTAAGGGTAGTTGTTAGGACTAAGAGTTCCAAGTTTATTTTCTAGTTGACATGCTTATAACTTACTATACTTTTTGAAAAAAATATTTTGCATGGTTTCCTAATCTTCTCAAGGTTCCATAATGATCTAAAATTTAAACTTTAATATATGATAAATTAACTATCCTAGGATTATTTTGTCTTTTTTAGAATGATTTTACCATTTTTCACATTTGATTAGGTAGAGTGGATCATATTCTCTACTTATTTTGATTTGTTAAAGACCATTAATAATAATAAGATATGTAGTGTACCCTTTCCAACTAAAGTATTAGGAACTAATAAAAATTACCTTTTTATACCATTGTTAATACATAAATTTAAAAACAAAACCCAAAACATTAAGGTTATTTGGAGTAATATAACAAATTGATCAAATCAATGAGAGGATTGCAATAGTAAAATCACCTAGAGGGATTTTTTTTTATTTTTATTTTATTTTTTTATGAAGAATATATCCAAATGTATATATCAAAATGATCATCTCGAAAAGAGGATCATAATGGTATAGAAACTATAAATATCATTTTTTTTTACCAATTAAAAACTTTATTTTGGGTCTTTGTTCATATGTTTCTCGATTAGAAATACCAAATTCCTCATAGTTTGAAAGATATTTCAAAAATAATTTTTTTGAGGTTTAAGATATTCTCACTATAAGACCATGAACTATATTAATCAAACTATGTGTAGTATGCCAAATATACCCAAGAGTAATATTGAATAACTAGGTTAGGTGTGTCTGGTCTTTAGGTTCTCGAATATACTTTCACATTCATAAATAGTGAACCAACCTAATATTTTAGTACACTAACTATGGAGGGTTCCATCATACTCATACTTTTACTATTCCTTCTTTGATAATAACTTCTTAGCTCTAACTTATTCCTAGTGCACTAAAAATTTAGATGGTTGATGGCCACCAATGACATAATACCTTCCAAACCCTAGATGATTCTGATATACTAAAGGTATTGTTGATGCCTAAAGGTGTATCACAGGTGACCAGAGTGTTCAAGAACACTTATAATTTTATAATTCTAAGAATTTAGTACATGCATTCTAGTTGTGATAATCCTATTATCAGTTGATAGAATAGAGGCAAACCAAGTGGACTATTTCAAAATATTTATAATGTTTGGTGGTTGGGAGCCACCATGGCCAAACAACAGATCTATGCAAAATATGAAGTATCTATGCTAAGAAAAGGGAATCATGATCAAGAACTAATCTAAGAATTAATATAATATGGATATTTATAATGATAATTAAACTAGGGTGAATTGGTTTAAAAAGGAGTAAAAGGAAGGATAGGGCCGAAAGAGATGGTGTTGATCTTCATTCCAAACATCATGACAAAGTTCAAATATCATTTATGAATGCATTTAACCAATGTGTAACATGAAACAAATCATGCTTAAATATTATTAAACATCAAGAAAGCTTCTAAGGAAGGTATAAATAATGTAAATAAGAACCATTTTAATTTAAAGATTTACCCTAGAGGCAAAAAACATTAACCGAAATGTAAGAAGAGTAAGAAAATGAAATGAACCTAAGGAATTTAAGTCAACCTAGCATTGGCACAAGCTAACAACTCCATAATTAAATGTGTACACTAATAATTCATATGAACCATTCAAATATGGAATTCAGAACAAACAAGTGAGAGAAAATCCATGATAACAATGAACACAAATAAATACTGGACAATATTTGTAGGATTTTTTGCTTATATTAAATACTCCAAGTTTACAAAGTAATTTGGCTCTAAAAACTCCCTCCATTTTTACAATTGAAAATTATCCTTTTATAAGATGCAAGATAGTATGTCAGTCAGCCCAATGAATGACAAAAGTACAAGTGTAAGGAAAACTATCCTTTCACAAATGTTCTAGAAATATACTAGACTTTCCTAATGGATTGATCTATAGGAAATGTGTTTTATAGACCAAACATGCCTTTGAAAATAGAATATTTCACTTTCAAAATGGATAATATTTAGATATAGGAAGAATATTCCTATGTCTCTTAATCTTTGGGACCCTTGTGCTACTACAAGATCCTCATGGCTCTTTGATGCTCTTGGCTTTCAATAATCCTTTTATTTTTTTATTTAGGATTATGTCCATAATGATACTATTGTCTATCCAAATTTCCTTTGGTTCCTACTTCTTAGCATTCAAGGTCAAAATAGAATTTCATGTTCCTTCAGGAAACACCCTTCTAAGCTGCCATGGCTTATTAGACTACTCACTAGTGGACTTTGGACCAAGTTACATTTATACAGATGATAATTTAGCCTCCTTTTAGGTCAATATTAATGCTCATAGGGTTTGGTTAAGGTCCTTACCTCACCAGGGCATTCCTATAGGTTCTAACAGTGCTCCAATAGTGGCTATAAGATCAAACATCATGAGCTTAGATCCCTACCTTTACATTATTAGGTCTATAAGGTCTTTGATTTGGCACATTTCACTCATGTGGTTTTTATGTGGTAATTATATGGCATCCCTATGACATTCTGATCATCATTTTTCAAAATAAATATCTTTAAATTGACATATGTGTAACCATAATTTGACATTCATGTGAATGTCATTTGATGTTTGCATGAATATCATTGATGGTCGCATGACCGTTAATTTTAAATGCATCCACAAGGATATTTACTATATTGAATTTCATGTATATATGAATATCATTTGACATCCATGTGGACATCATTAATGGGTGCATGTTCATCAATTTTAAACATGTATTTGAGAATATTTGCTAAGCTTTCCACTTGTCATTTTTGGGTTCATCCTATTTCTTATGTGTGACACATGGAAATTATTTATTACTTTTGTGATCTTTGTACTAGGCTCCCATGCATCATATGATTTTTGTACTGGGCTCTTATGGACCATAGATCTTGGTAACATGCTTGGGCTTTAACTCTTTGGCTGGGGTTTGACTTTTCAATGCTTGTCATGCTTTGTTGGATCCATCTCGTATGAGAAAACATGAATCATTGATCTTGCAAATAAGAATGAAATTTTAGCTCAAGATCATATATAAAAGAATTAGGATAAAACATTGAAGCTAAGTTCTAACCATATTAAAGGGGCCTCATAAATTAAAAGGTACCAAGGCATAAAGACTTTGGACCAAGGTTAGAAACCTAAAATAAAAGGACCTCACAAATAATAAAGACATAGTGTAAAGTATTAGCCTAAGGTTTTTATCATATTAATAAATATGATAAACCTTAGGCTAACCATGAGATTATTTAGAGAAAGCTAGGATAGAAGAGAACAAAGGGATCATGGGGCATAAAAGAGACCAAACATAGGATTTTTAGTCCAAGGTTTAGTTGTGTTAAAAAACATGACCAAGCCTTAGGATAAAAATTAAACTAAGTCTATGGTATGATTAATTTGTTCACGCTTATATTTAAATAAAAATATCCCATCAAATTTAAACTTGAATTAGAAGGTCTAGGTAAAACATTAGTCTAAGGTTTCAAAATATGAATTTAATTAATTAATTATAGACCAAGGTTAGTAAAAGATCAATTTAACATTGAATCAAAAAATCCCAAGCATGTTCATTCCCAAATTGGATCCATTAAACCTACAACCTGAAACACAAATATTCAATGCTAGTACTTTAGATAAGATTAAACCAGAAACATGAATAAATAAGTCAGCTAGACCATGGTGTGGATGATCTTCAAATAAAAATAATGTGCAATCATGATAATGACACTCGGATCAATTGAATATTCAATTTCAAGGTACAAAATTACATAATTTGACACATGGGTCCCCATTTTTTAGAAATGGGGGTATGTTGACCTCAATAAATGGTGTCTTTTGGGGGAAATATAGTAATGTTAGAATTTAGAGAATTTGGTTTAGAATAATAATTAAGCTAATTATTACATTTGATTAGGCACCATTATTAATATTAGTTCATGGTTAAAACAAATCTTGCATATGCAGAATTAGGATCAAACATCAAAACTTAGTCATGCTATGTGTGTGCTTTGATTCTACTTACTAATTGCTAAAGGATTTATAGAACAACTTCTAGGTTCATGACTTTAATCATTAACATTGAATTTTAGCATGTTTGAATATTCATTAAGAACCATGCTTTAGCTTAAAGAAGGCTTGGGCATTGCTCTATTGCTAGCCAGGCATCTATATCCCCAATAGAAATGCCTTTGGCTTCACTTAAGACCTTGCTCTACTACCATCCAAACGTCCATAGCCCCAATGGAAATTACCAGAATCACCTCTACTTAAAAATATCTTTGAATTTTACAATAAGGATCTATTTTTTGGATTTTTTCAAGTCATTTTAACTTTTTAGCAAAGGTTAGAAACTAGGTTAGTTAGGTTTAGGGATTTGTTCAAGTGTTTAATTTCTAGACAATCATCCTTGGTTGTAAACTTTATCCTAGGTAATTAATGTTTTTTAATTACAAGCATGACTATGTCCTAATAGTTTAAGCTTTCATCCTACATGTGTAATCTTTCTTAAAACCAATCTTAGATCAAAACAAGGTTTAAAATCTCAAGGAATAATTAATTTATCCATTAGTCTTTGCTATATTCTTTAAACTATAACATCAAGGTCATATTTCAACAATCTATGATCAACCAATGTTGAGAAGTCATACTTGCATTTTAAAATTGTGAATCTCTTGAGCAGTTAGATGAAACTTGAACTAAGGGCTATCCAAAAGGACTTATTTAAAAGCAATGAAGAAAGCACAAAGTGCAAAAAACATATAAAAATAAGGGATATGAAGGGAAGAAATAGGAAAGAAACTAATCTAAAGACATACACTAACTCCATAAAGATCCTACCTCTAGGATCAAATGGAAGTTATTTATTCTATTATAAAACCTTGAGGCATGATTGATTTCACTTAGTGGCGTCTTCTTATGGATATGAGCACTTGTATGCTTGTGTCTTCTAGGTGATGTAGGTTGGCCTCCTATCAACATTCTCAGATGTATGGATCGAAGGTATGAATCTAAGACCCAATCATATTCTTCCAAAATCCTTTTATATTACATCAAGAGTGCTAATTATCCTTCAGTCATAGACATATAGTGACTTATATCATCTTCATTCAATGATGGTAGCTCAAATATAATTCTTGTCCTAATGTCTTCACTAAATTTAGCTTGAGGTGGAGATAGACCACTAATATTTGTACCAAAACTTTCCAAGTCATCTTAAAAAGCTACTTCATCCTAATCAGTTGAAAGAGCATGAAAATTATCCACAATCTTACTATTTAAATCAAGATGATTGCATACATCCACCCTTTTGAAGGTGTCATATGAAAATTCCTAATTTGTTTCACTTACTTCATCTTCATCCTCCATGAAAAATGGCATCTTAGCTACCTAATTGAGTCCCAAATCATCTTGATTTGGGCTCTCTAGAATGATATTTTTGTCTTGAAATACCTCAATTTATTTCAATAAATCTTGATATAAATGTTTCCATTAGTCTTTTTCTTCAGGGGAAGACTCTATTTCAATAATGACCTCATATGAATTACCTTCATAGCTATCTTCTGAAGAAAATTCAGCTTGTATCTGATCTTATTCATGGGGATGATCATCTTGAATGTCCATTTCATATTATAGATCATCTTATCGTTCACTTTCTTCTTCAAATGGAAAATCAAAATCCTGTATGAAGGATTTAGAAGTTATCATAAATTTAGATGTCCCTGTAACAATGTATTAATAAAACATAGGTTCAAATGTAGCCTTTTCATTATGATATTATTCAAGGATATTACAATGATAAACTAGGCCCATATCACAAAGATTCATTTCATTCATGTCCTCAGATGACTCATTGTTGTTGTTATCATGAAACCCATTGAACCTTTGAGAAGCATAGTCTCTGTTGGAGCCTTCCCTAGAATTGACCACTTTTGAAATTAAAGAAAATTAGTGCTCAGATTTTGAACCATCGTAAGTATGAATTCATACTCATTATTTTGTGCTTTTGAGTTATGAACTTGATTATCATTACTAGTGGGTACCAAAGCTCTCTATCCTTGTGGATGAAATCTATCTATATCATTTTTGAAGAACCCCAAATTTTGGCTAGGATAGGCATGATTTAAGGTTAAATGGTTCAAAGTTGGTGTCTAATTTAAGGCATACACACTTTGATTGTCATTGGGAATGAAATTTAGTGCTGGGAAATTAAGGATGACATTTGGGATAATATATACAAGCTAACCTTAAGGCTATATTTGATCATAAATTATTATAGCTTCAACATAATCTAATGTTAAGGTGTTTATGACTCCAACATACATTTTAATAAATATAGAAGTCATGGGATCCAAATCATCTTTGTAAATCTCTAAGGCTAAAGGGATACAACTCTACCAAACATCTTTTGGAACCTAAAATTAAAGGATCTAATGGGATCATTTGAGTCTCTTATGACAGTGGTGAATTACTAATACAGAATGCATGGATTAATGATTTTACCAAATTGATCAATAAATATTCTATTAAAATCATCCCAGCTAGCTATGCAGTCCTCTTGAAGGTTAATGAACCATTCATATGTGGCATCTTTGAAAGTAAATGGGAAAAACATGATACATATTCATGAATAACATTTAAGAGTCTTAAAGCAGCTTTGAAAGATATGACATATTCTTTAGCAGTGGTAATGCCATTAGGATTGAAAGAAGGTAAATACCTTTCAGGGTTTCTTGGTAAGTCATATACTTGACCAGGCACATTTATAGAAGATCCACCTAACCATGCCATACTTTGATGAGGATCTTACTTGTGGTAGTTTCAACTCTAAATATTGTTTGAAATATGATGTGTAATCCTCATCCTTACAAATAATAATGATTATACTCACAAATTATTAAAATTTTGAACAAATATGTATAAATAATATCAAAGGAAGTCAATATTTAACTAAATTAGCTCAAATATATGTCTAACTATGTCAGTATGAATGATATTTACGTGTTTAAGATCATATGAACTCAAATTTGCAAAGAATTAATCAATATTTGAATAGAACCACTATTACTAACCTCAAACACCTTAGACTTAAGCTATCTTTACCACAAATACTCATTGATCTTCAAAGAATATCAAGCTTTATATAAAGGAATCACAAAGATTGGTCTAAGACCACAAAGATGAATGATATTTACATAAATATGCTAAAATAAACATAAACATGCAAATATTATGCCAATATTCGAACATAATTCATAAGAATGAGTAAATTTTCTATAAATTCACAAAGATCTAACTAGGCCCTCCTTCTAACACCAATGAAGCTCCTCCTGTTGATGCCTAATTGTGTATCACAAGTTTCCATAGTGTTCAAGAACACATCTCATTTAATTTTTTTAAGAATTCAGTGCATGACTTATAGGTTGTGATAATCCTATTATCTGTTGATAAAATAGAGCCAAAACAAATGGACTATTTCAAAATATTTATAATGTTTGGTGGTTGGGAACCACCATGGCCAAATAGCAGATCAATGCAAAATAGGAAGTATCTATGTTAAGAAAAGTGAATTATGATCAATAACTAATCTAATAATTAATCTAAGATGGATATTTACAATGACCATTAAACTAAGGTGAATTGGTTTAAAAAGGAGCAAAAGGAAGGGTAGGGTAGAAATAGATGCTGTTGATCTTCATTCCAAACATGATGACAAAGTTTGAATATCATCCAAGCATGCACTTAACTAATGTGTAACATGAAACATCTTAAGCTCAAATACTATTACACATTAGGCAAGCTTCTAAGGAAGGTGGAAATAATGCAAATGAGAACTAGGTTCAATTTAAATATTTACCCTACAAGCAACAAACATTAGCCCAAATGCAAGAAGAGTAAGAAAATGAAATGAACCTAAGGACTTTCAGTCAACCTAGCATTGGCACAAGTCAACAAATCTACAATTAAAGGTACACACCAAGAATTCATAAGAATCATTCAAATATGGAAGTTAGAACAAACAAGTGAGAGAGAAGGTATGATAACAATGAACATAAGTAAATATTGGATAATCTTTGCAAAATTTCTTGCTTATATCAATTGCTCCAAGTTTACAAAGTAATTTGGCTTTAAGAAATGCCTCTATTTTTACAATTGATAATGATCTTTTTATAAGATGCAAGGAAGCATGTTAGTGAGTCCCAATCAATGAAAAAAGTATGAGTATAAGGACAACTATCCTTTCACAAATGTTCTAGAAATATACTAGAATTTTCTAATGGACTAATCTATAGGTAGTGTGTTTTATAGACCACACATGCCTTTTTAAATAGAATATTCCACTTTTAAAATGGACAATATTTAGCTATAGGAAGAATATTCCTACATCTCTTAATCTTTGGGTCCCTTGTGCTGCTGTAAGATCCTCATGGCTCTTTGATGCCCTTGGCTTTCAATAATCCTTTTCTCTTTCTATTTAAGATTATATCCATAATCCTAATATTGTCTATCTAGATTTCATTTGGTTCCTACTTCTTAGCATCCAAGTTCAAAATATAATTCCATGTTACTTCAGGAAACACCCCTCCAAACTACCATGGCTTATTAGACTTCTCATTATTGGACTTTGGATTGAATTACCTTTACATAAATGATAATGTAGCCTCCTTTTAGGTCAATCATAATGATCATAGGATTTGGTTATAGTCTTTACCTTTCTAGGACATTCTTATACATTCTAACAATACTACAATGGTGGTCATGAGCTCAAACATCATGAGCATAGATCCCTACCTTTACATTACTAGGTCCACAAGGTCTCTGATTTGGCACATTGAACTCATGTGGCTTTGATGTGGCAATTCCATGGCATCCTCATGGCATTATTCTCATCATTATTCAAAATATGACCATTACCTTTAAATTTAGATCCAAGCAACTATCTTAAAATTGATGTACACTAACAAAATGAAGATGGTGTTGAAACAACATCCCCTCATATTGTGTCAAGAGATCTATAAGAAACTTAGGTTGTAATTCATTTCAAAGAGGGCTTACTTGGGTTTTTTTTTGGATGATGGTAATTTTTTTGGTAAAAAGTAAAAAAATTGTTTTATGGGCAAAGGCCTTCCATATCATGAAATTGATTCTATTTGCATAAGCATCCACTTCAAATAGAAAATAATGTATGAAACAAAAAGAATAAAAGATAGATCTATGCTGACACATAAATGTAATTTGATATTTTTGTGGATCAGATAGCCATTTTGAAGGAGGGGGTTTGAGGATAAGGTTGTAAGTGTTGGTATTTTCTTGATCTAATATTATTTTATTAAAATTAAATGGCATAATTTAGGGTTTTGATATTCTAAAATATCAACTAGGGGAGGTGTAATGAATTGGTATACATTATGAGTTTTATATGCAGTTCATGCATTTCAGATTAGGTGTTTCTATTAGTCAAGGTTTTACCTCTTATAAATAGTATTTATTATATGTTGTTTAAAGTACTACAAAATGAGGATGTGCTGATTTAGGATTCATACTTTTTTTTTCTATTTCATAGGTTGATATTTTTTGATGTAATATTAAAGTAGGATTATATGCAAGTAATTAATGCATTTCTAGGTAAAGTTCTCATTGATACCCTTTTCAAAAAACCATTTTTTCGGCAGTTTTCTATCTAATATATTTTATAAATTGAGTAATATATTTATTTTGTATAAAATGGAAAAAATAATTTCTCATTTTTCCATTTATAAAATTTTCAACAACATCAATTCTCTAATAATATATGATTCCATTTCACTATGCTTCCATGGCCATAGTTGATATTTTAGTTTTAATTTGTAATTATTTGGGAATCATATATTATTAGAGAATTGATGTTGTTGAAAATTTTCCATGGCCATAGTTGATATTTTAGTTTTAATTTGTAATTATTTGGGAATCATAGAAGCACCTAACAATACAATATTGGGTTCATCACTAATTCAAATTTATAAATAATAATTTCCTCTTTTAATAATATTGATTTGTTTTCAACATTTGTTGTAATGGGTAATTTCACTAAACCATCTAGTGGAAATTTTTTAGTAATGAGTGAAGGATCACACTCCCCAATCTAAGCATGGTCGTTCAATATAAAATGGAATATATTATTATGATGATAAGTCTATAAATCCATATTATTTCCCAAATATTATTGAAGGGCTTCATCATTGGAGAATACATCTAAGGATATATTTTAAATGAATTGGCATCCTTAATTAACTTAGGATGTATAATTTGTATAGTCATGACACTAATCATTTATTTCACATGTCTCTTATTGGATTTTGGAAATTGGTTATGTAGATATTTATCTTTTATATGACTCTCATGATTATGAGCTTGTAAGTATCAAATATTCACTTATATGGGTATATTTTTAAGTATGAAATCTTTATTGCATCCAAGACCTTGTTATAGTAAATGAGCACCCATAATGACAGGTTATGTGATGCCTTCCTGATGTTTACCTAAACCTTGGTCTTTATATCTAATTTTTTTAAACATTTTATTCTAAATATGTAATATTCCAAACCAAAATATTTTACATTAATTTGGTTTTCTTAAAAATCCTATTTTTTATAAATATAAATATTGTATTTAAAATAATAAATTAAATAAAATATAAGTTCACAAGGGGTTTTATCCTTGGGTTGTTATAATCACAAGGGTTTTCATTCTAGAGAGTGGTTGTATAGCATGATGCTTATACAAATTAGATTATTGAATTCATAATTGGATGATTTTAATACTTCCACATCTCTTCTCCCTTATATATCCTTTAAAAACTTCTCAGAAAGGAGGCATCCCAACCAAGAGGCACCTCTTCACCAAAATATGTGACTGTTGATATTTCCATTGAAAATTTAATAAAAATTTTGTTCACTTTTGTCAATAATTACATTTGACACTTCTGTTCACTTCTGACAATAATTCTATTTGACATTTCCATTCATATTCATTTAATGACTACTATATTAAATGGCAACACTATTATTTGGTAGTGATTTCTCTTTGGAAGTAATTTATACATGTGAAATGGTAGTGGCTCTCCTTGAATTCAATGATCTCCTTCTTGGTGATATTATAGACCTCCCTACCTCAAATTGCTTATCCTGAAGCAATTATAAATTAGAATATTCAAGAAGTAAGGATCCTCCCCATGTTGCATCTTATATTAACAATCCATAAGTATAAGGATGATATGAAATCCATATGAGAAAATAATGTATGATAACTTCAGTCTCATTGGGAACCACCAAAATGTCAAAAAAGTTTGTATACATTTTCCATTAGACAGTTTTACAAACAACTAACACTCTGAAATATTTAGGTTTTTTGTTTTCACTCAATAATGAAGGATAGCATAAAAAATATGAATAGCTCTTGTCAATTAAGAGGTGGATGAAAATATTTCTAGCAGACATGTACTTTATCTTATGTAAACCTGTTAAGCCATTCCTTATGATAGCGTATCGAGTACATGTAGAATTTCAATAGAATGCAAACATAGATCCTTCAATGGCTTGATGTTGATCCATGATTTTCTCTTTTTCAAAATCATAGAAAAGTATAAATGTATAAATAAATTCTTACACATTAAACAACACATATATTATATTTGTAGAGTCTTTTGCAAATAACTCAACTTCATTAAAATTATCAAACTGACAATCCTTTTATAGCTATGATATACCAAACTTCACAACTAGTTCAATTTCACTAAAATACAGTTGTATCTCTAAATTTAGGGGAAATAAATCTATTCTCACTGGTAAATATAGTGAGGTATGATTGGAAGATTTAACAGTGAAATGAAATCCCACATGACTATGATAGACTATAGGGGAACACCAAATATAATATCCTAGTTACTCTTTGTAAAATGGCTTGTGAAAAATATACCAAAATAGGTTTACAATAGCATGTGATCTCATGGAAAATAGATCTAGTTGGAAAATAATTTGAATAGAAGTATTCATATCAAACTTGTTCTTAATAACTTTGTTCTTTACTTGTCGGGCTCTATGTGGAAGATCTAGCTTTTGATAATTGATCAGAACTTGTGCAAGTAATGCTGATACAAATGTATCTTCAAATGAATATATAATTCATCAATATTTTCCTATGATAGTTTACCATGGAAAATATTGATGATATTGATGAACCTAAAAAAATCTGAGAGAAATGTTGTCATGTTTGGAAGAAATGATGAAAGGAGGTATGAAAACTAGTTATCAATGTTGGGTAGTGTTGTCACTTAGATTTGCACCCTTTGAGGACATGACAAAGATATCCTCATCTAAGTGGCACAATGGAAACACCTATAGGATTTTGGGTAGCCTAAGGATGAGGTGAATCTTAGGATAGGGATATCTCCCTTGATGTACCAATTTGGATTATAACTACCCCTAAACTTTTGAGGGGAAAAGGGAGAAAGATAACTAAAAGAAAACTATCTTAAGGGAGGTGATACACCAAATAAGATGATGAATTCCAACCAGTAGCATGTTACATATGAAATCAAGGGACAAAATTAACATACACTCCTTCAATATACATATTCTCACATCAAATGACCCATCTCCTCACACTTGCAAGAAATCCATACAACTTATTAAATGACCCCTTTTTGACCTCAAAATGACCCAAAATGACTAAAAGGACTAAAATAATGAAGGAAAAAGGATATTATAATATTAAATGACATAAATTATCCTATAAGACACCTTGTGATATCTATATTAAACCCCTAAAACACCTAAAAGTCAAGTTTTTACCTAGGGGTACCCCAATTTGACCTAAAAGTCAAAATTGGTCAACAAATTGGCAACTCATAAGGGTAGTATACATACTATACTACCTAGAATAGTAGCCTCATCAGTTGATTGGGATTAGGGAGTCATTTGAAGTATGAGACACAAAGAGATGATCTTTGACCATAGAATTTGGTCAAGATAAGACCACCTGATTGACTACCTTAACCACATAAAGCAAAGGGTGCACATAAGTAAAGCAAACACACAAGACACATACACCATGTGCTCAAATCAATTAGGGGAATAAAAAAAATATTATTCATAACTAGAAACTAAACATACCTCTTTTATAGGGTCAAAAGGAAAACTTCTTGAATCATCTTCATGGTGAGATGAAACATAGTGCCAAGCATGTTTCTCCTTGGATTGAATTCTTTGTGGATTAGACCTATTCTTTGGCACTTCACTTGATCTGATCTCAAGTAGATAATTTGTGAATAGGTCTCTAATGTATATTATATTGTTCACATACCTCATAATACTGCCCACTCTTCATCTCATGATCAAATTATATCTTTTTAGTAGGCATGGCTTCAAGAGGAGTAGTTTCATGTTCCTTGGAAGATTGAGGCCAATAGGATTTTATTCCATATTTCAAGAGTTGATGTGTTTCTCCCAACTAGTTAAGAAGATGATATCCCATCTTGATAATTTCAAACATTCAACCATAAAATGTATATTCTTATTGAAAGGATAGATTTAAAAATTTGCTTTTCCTTTGCATACTTACTTGAGTACCAAGGTTGCCTTCTCCACTTGTGATTAGCTCATATCCTCCTTGAATAGGAGTATATCATAATCTAATGATTTCAAAAAAGTCATTAAAAGGCTGATTATGAAATTTTTCTTTCCCATCCATGGTATCTTTCAAAGTGATGGAAGAGCTAATGATCCTTTCTTCCTCTTTGGCAAAAGGAAGGCATTCTTCTTTATCAACCCAATAAAAAATTTCCACATAAGACATCAATTCTTCCTCATCTTTCAGGATATCTTAAGGGATCTCAATTTTCATCTCAACCTATAAAATAGGAATTTGATTCTCAAGGGTTGTGAGATCGTCCATTTCTTTCTCCTTTATGATTCCAAGATTAGGCATTTTGAAGTCATGTGACTTATTCCAATGAGGCTACCAAGGAACTAGAATTTTTTAAAGCAAGAGTTCTAAGTTTTTATCAATCAATTTCTCCTTCTTATGTTCCCATACCATAGGTCCATCAATTCAAAGGGTGATGGGGTGAGTACAAGATGAACTAGTTGGTGGATATGGTGCATAAAACTCAAAATCAAATTGGGAATGTAATGTAGGGGATTGTTTTAGAAGATCTTGAAGAAGGGGAGGTAGACCTTGGGCTAAAACAACTTGGTTTTCTTCCTTCCATTTTAAAATAAATTCATTCACATCTTATTTATCTTTATCACTCTCTTTAGGGAGGTTATTGGGGTGTTTTAAGGTATATAATCTTCTTTTCGGTCTAAACCTTCCATCACACCTTGACTTAGCAACTTCAATTTTGACTCTAACTCTTCAATTTTCTTAGATAGGTTCTCTTGGAAAAGTATTTCTTGAAGTTCATATGAATCATCATGAGCATAAGGAATATATGAGGGTTAACATGAAACACAAGAAGATTCTTGAGGAAGGGTGGGAGGGACTTGTAAAGGATCAAATTGATTCTCAACTTCACACTCCTTGACAATGCTTCTATCCTCTTTCTTTCCCCATGATTCCACTATCTTATTCTAGCTTAAAATATTAGGATTAGAAGTCTCTTTCTTAGGTGGTGGGGATTAAATTTGAAAGGGAAATGAGGTATTGAATTCCAATTCCTTTGATGCTAACATGGACTATTTAATATGAATATTATCCAACTTAATTTTCCTATCAAGATTAGCTTTGAAAATAAGGTTTCTCTTCTCAACTCTCCCTTCCAACTGATAGGGAGAAGGATGACTTTGATATACTTGATTGTGATCATGATTAGGGATAAAATATGGTTAATGGGAAACATGGGAAAGTGGATATGAAGGATGATAGGTTTGGTGAGGTTTACTTTCATAACTCCTAGCTTATCCTCTAAGGAAGAAACTAGGCCACTCACATCAAGCATTTCACTTGTGAGCCTTTGCCAATTGGCTCTCTCAATAGGTACCCACTCTCTTTTGACCAAATATAATGCATCTCTCACATTATGAGTAAGAAGAATAGGAAGATCTTGACCACATCCTCTTAGAGTATCAAGCTCTAACATGTACCTCTCATAGCCCAAAAGAGTTTTCTTGAAGGTTAAAATGGATTGACTTGAGAAGTGACTAGGTTGACTAGGAGGAACAAGACATTGAGGGGGATTCCTATAGGATTGACACACTTCATGATAAGGATGAAAATGATCATATTGGGGATAAAAATTACCATATTAGGGCTGGTATACTTCATGATATGGTGGATTAAGAACTTGCTCTTATTGATAGGGAATGACACAAGCTTGAAATGTCTCACCAACTTATGTAAGATAAATCTTAATACCAAAATTAGCCATGAAACCTCATTAAAAGAAAGAATACAAATGAAAATTTTACCAAAAACATTCAAAGGATAACCTAGGCTACTTGATCAGTTGATATAGCTTTAGAGTCACCATTGATGCTTGAATAGATGCCTCCAAAGGCTGATTATTGAAAGACAACACTAAAAATCTTCCAACATCTTAGATCAAGAGTCCCACTGAGCATGCCAAAAAATATTATCATTTGTATTTAAACAATTTAAGGAGATGGAAAATATATACTCATTTAAATGGTACAATGGAAACACCTATAGGCTTGTGGGCAGCCTAAGGATGAGGTGAATCTCTAAATAGGGCTATCTCCCTTGATGTACTACTTTGGATTGAAACTACACCTAAAATTTTGGGGGGAAAAGGGAGATATATAATTGAAATAAAAATATCCTAAGGGAGGTGATACACCAAATAAGATGATTACTTCCAACCAACAACATGTTACACATGAAATCAAGGGATAAACTAAACATACACTCCTTCAATCTACATCTTCTCACATTAATGCTACATTATGAGGTTATGGATGAATGTGCAAAGCTAAGAGGACTAGAAAAGAGGAATTGAATGGCACTAATGAAAATAATAATGAAATCAATCCTTGAAATTTACTATAACACTTCATATTCTCTACAAGTAAAAGCTTTCCACCTGTAAATAAGGTGAAAGAATATACAACATGCTAAAGAATCCATAGTCTTCACTAAACAAGATTAATCATCCAAGTAAAACACACTTATGAATAGTCATGATTAGGTAAAAATAATTATTCTTATTGATCAAATTTTATTCAAATGAGTATACATTCACCATACTCAAGAGGAGCATGAGTTACAATGGCTAAAATGGCTAGTTCTTATAGAGCTTAAGAGAGAGAGAAGAGAAGAGAGAAGCTCAAGGGTCACAAGGACACTTGTAAATATAAGAAAAATAGTTAATTTTTCATGGTAAGAGGATATTTGATGAAAAATTCAAGTTAAATAAGCCCAAGTGTCCATATAAGTCATCAAACTCTTGCAAAGTGGCATAAAACTCCTTGTCTTGGCTTAGAAAACTACCTTCATAATTTGGACCTGTTTGAACATCCCATAACTAATTAGGGATAGGTATGATGATTGTAATTAAGGGGAAGTGTTTAAATTATTCCTCTACATTCATTTTTTTTATTCTTGGTCATTTGGAACCTTTCTAAAATGAACTATCATCATCTACAGTCCAAAAAACTCCTCTTTCATGCACCCTGCACACTTGGCTCAAAATTAGCTTTAGTTTCTCATGAAAATATATGGTATGGAGTGTATGAAAATTTTAAATAACCTTCATGGCCTTAAAATAATTATGGACACCTTAAATTTAGCTCACTTGGATTTATTACATCCTTCTCACTAGCTTGTCTACTATGCCAATTTTGACTGGCTAAAAAGAGAGATATTATTTGGAAACTTAGGAGTTTTTTATTGGAATTAAATGAAAATAAATAGTTATTAAAATTACTAAAATTCCACCCAAAATTTATTTCATCTTCATAATCCTCTTGTAGCCTTCACAATGCACAAATCTGTCAAGAAAAGCCTATTTTGTACCCTATCCGTATAATTTAATATAGATAAAATGTATGGGAGGGATATTTAAAGAGTCCTATACAATTTAAAATAACTTTAATAATAAAAATATTCCATTAGATTAGCTATCTAACTCCATTTCTCCAAAGTGGTCTTGACTGAGGGTTTGCAAGGGTTTTAGGCCTATTTTGACTCTTAAGTTTTGTTCATAAATCTCTAACATAAAAATGGATTTTTTTTAAAAAAATATGACATTAAAGACCCATAATAACCTAACATAATTCCTTTTAATTAAATTCAAGGCCTCATGGAAGATATGAGCATTTGAATTAAACCTATAGAACTTGTTTTCTTATTCTTTATAGGTTTGAGATGGTTTTTGAGCCAAAAATGGATTATTCAAGGTTTAATTTTCATCAAAATAGTTTTATAGCATATAAATTCACCCTAAAAACATTTTAAAATTAATTGTAATTCACATCTCATGATAGATTGATGAATGACCCCCATTTGGCTTTGGCCTAAACTTTGTTCAATAGGCCTGCCTATAAATTTTATGTTTTAGATCATCCTATTAATATTTTTTTAATTAAAAAGTATTATACAAATCTATATTAATCTCATAAACATGATACAACAATATATAAATCATTCCTAGGGCTAGAAGTGAAATTGACCTATTGTTTGGGATCTAGGCCAAAATCCTGCTCAAGAGTCATGATTTCAACCTTAGAGTTCTAGGAGACTTTGTTTAGTTTATCCCTTTAAATATTGGTTTATAATGTTTTAAAATATTTTTTATAACTTTAAAAACCTATTTAATGGTTTAAAAAATTCCATGTTCACCCCTTCATCTTCCTTCCTTGAGGTTGTAGGTTTCATGTATAAAGGGAGTGCCCTCTGTCTGAGATAAAATAGAGGGAACTCCCCTATTTACTCATACAAATTTGATAAATTTATGAGTTTATACAAGTACCAAAGGTTATATATACAAATTTTGAGCTCTTGAATAGGTCAATATCCCTCTCAACTCACCCAAAACCTAAGACAAGCTTATGTAAAAGGACTATGTGCATGAATCTTCAAAGTGGATTATGTTTAGCTTGTCTAAGCCACTTATTTGATATATATACATTATAAAAGTAATATTTAAATTTTAATATTCATTATAAATTGGGCCCCATATCCATTCAACACCTTTAAATTTCATATACCCTTCACACTCTTTAACCTCTCAAGATTGGGGTTTAACATTGATTGTGTCCTATTTCTAGGGAAGATACCTATAGGTTATTTTACAGTATTTGGTCCTTGAAGGAAATAATACAACACATTATTTAATATTCTAGTTTTCATTATATATCCACCCCATATTATTCATTTACAACCTCAAAAGTATCCATCCCTTTGTTCACTATCTACTGCCCATGTCTTCCTCTAACAGTAACCTGTATAGGTGTTCATTGCTTGTTTTGGATTTAAAAAACCTTGAATGAACTACTAGAAAACCATAGGTTAATTTTATCTTGGTTTTGACCACATTATACATATTTAACCTATCCTAAACATCCCTTTAATCACCCTTTCTCAGCTCACTATCCTTCATAGTCACCCATAGTGGTTGTAGGTGTACATTGTCACTTGAATGAATACATGTAGGTGTGAATCACAAAATCAAAAATATATAATACTTATTTGGATATAACATAAGGTCATTGGGATTAATTTTTGATATTACAACTCATATTATCATGCTTAATCCTCCATATGGATTGTGTAAGATTTTTACCCCTATTGTAGGTGTGTATTTTATGTACAAGGGACACCTGTAGGCTCTTATGAAACTTGAAAATCATGCATATATCCTATATTTATGGTCTCCTTTGATCATTAATTACATTTTTAATATTAAGGAATGATTCAATTTGATTACATGGTCAATATTTTAAATTCTTGGATAGAGAGTCACCTTAGGCTCAAGACTGTAGAAGTCACTGGTTGTTCACAGTCATAAATTGGCAAGTTTAGGTCTCCAAGAAACCAATCTCCACATGTTTTATGCCCTTAAAACATTTTATAGTTATTATATATGCTATATAATATAATTCATTCCCATTATGATGTATTAGAGGCTCTTTAAAATATGTCATAAGCTATTCATAAAATATCCCTGAACCTCTATTTGGCATTTTCAGGGACCAAATCCCAGAACTCAGTCACTTCATCTTTAAAGGTAGTCTATCCTTCCATTTGACATTTTATCTATTTAAATGGGCATATCTTGAGGTTTTATTCATGTTATTACCTCAAGTATATTTTCATCATCAATTCTAAAACCTCAAGATGGTTCTCTTGCCCTTTATAGTACCACGTGTAGGTGGTTATGGTCATGTACAGGCAATGTGTGAGGATAATAGGAAGTGAATGTTGTATTTTATTCATGACCAACATCAATTATACTTAAAATGTTAAGAAAAATATATCATGGTATTAATAACTTTAGGAATATTTCTATATCAATGTTTCAATGCTTGAAAACTCCTGTAGGCACATATCAATGGCATATTGAATGTAAACATTGTACATGACTGCACATTACCTCTTTTGGTATCAAATGAAGGCTTGAATCACCACTTCATGATGTTAAAGGATAAAAAAGACTTAAAATAATTTAATTAACCATTATGATTTTTTTTTAAATCCCCATGCACGTACTTCACCATAACTAAATGTAGGAGTGAGCAAGAAGTTGACATGAGTATGACAGTGGAGTGCAAGTTTGTTCCAAGCATGATGTAGTGAGATAAAAAATGAAGGGGGGTGATAAATATGGTATTTAAACATTTATATGAAATTATCTCAACCCTTGAAACCATTATCAAAGCATGGGAGCTCTCAAAATGGTGAAAAATTACATATCATCCCAAAAGATACTAATCTATCCATCTGAGATGATTTGATCACTAAAACACCATGAAACCTAAAAATAAGCATGGAGGGAATTTTATAAGAGATCCAAAATCCTCTATAGTCCACATTAGCTACTATTTCATATGTACTTGCTCAAATCAAGGCAAAACCCATAGGGTACATGAAATAACAGGCAAAAAATATAGTGAACTTCATGAGGATGCATCATGAAGCACAAGCCATCATTATTCAAAATAATTATATTAAAATTAATATATCTAAGTGTAATACAACCTCCCAAAATCATTTGACTTGAAACCTATTTAGTTTTCCATACTGAGCAAAAACTTGAAGGTCACTTTTGTATGTCTAGGAAAACAAAGATGGAACAAAATAGTTTTGGGGAAAAAATTACACTTCCAGAGAAAATCAAATGTTGGGGTGAGTTTGGGGAATATGAAGTGATGTTCCATGATATTTTCCCATGTGACACACTTGCTCATGGGCCGTACAAGTGCCATTTTCTTCTCTTTTCTCAAGAAAACTACCTTTTCTTTTGATGAACCTACCACTTTTAGTTACTAATAGTTGTTTAAGACCTATAATGACACATGGGATGTGATTTCATGTTTTAAAACCTTCACACTTTCAGATAAATCTATACAACTCATTAAATGACCCCTTTTTGACCTCAAAATGACCCAAAATGACTAAAAGGACTAAAATAACTAAGGACCAAGGCCAGTATATCATTAAATGACATCAATTAGCCTATAAGACACATTTTGACATCTATATTAGACCCATAAAATACCTAAAAGTTAAGTTTTTACCTAGGGGTGCCCCAATTTGACCTAAAAGTTAAATTTGGTCATTAAATGACATCAATTAGCCTATAAGACACATTTTGACATCTATATTAGACCCATAAAATACCTAAAAGTTAAGTTTTTACCTAGGGGTGCCCCAATTTGACCTAAAAGTTAAATTTGGTCAATAGGTAGTTTGCTCAAATATTGTGAGTGAATTTTAGATTCCATACTAGTAATTTATAACTCCTTTCTCTGTTCTCTCTTAAAAAATTAAAACTTCCATCTGTGGCCTAAAATGTTTTGAAAAATTTAAATGCTAAGAGTAATAGCTTTTCACTCAAACCATATATCTTGATTTTGTAAATACAGGTTCCAAGTGCACAAATTCTATTATTTAATGAAGCCACATTTTTTTGATATAAAATCTCTTGAAGAACATCCAAGAATAGTGAAGCATACATTTATTTTAGTACATTGGAATTTATCAGTGAAAAACCTAATATATAATCACAATTTATGATAAATTGCCTCTGTATTAGGAATTTTATTTACTTCATGATGCCATACTTTGATCAAATGATCATCTACTACACATTTTAGAATTTTAAAGTTCTATTTGAAATTATTATTTCTAATTAAGTTTGTTGTATAATAATGCTCTGACATATAATTATGTTTAAGTGGAATATTTACAATGGAGTCTCTCAACAAGGGCCTTTTCCTTTCCTCTAAAATAAAAAATAGAATGTTTTTAATAATGTAAATACCACCAAACCATAGTTTATGTTGGACATTTGACAATTCATAGGGAAATGATTGGGTCATTATGTCAACTCACATATTTTTTGATTTTAATAAATTTAAACTTTACGATATCAAGTTTAGATCCCATGTTTTGAATACAAACTTCCCATGAAGAATGTCTTCTTCCCTATACACTAATGAAGGTTTAACCATTTTAGATGGAAATCCAAGTTCAAATTGTTGAGATTCATAATATTATAACTTTGGGAATATGAAGTTTTAATTATGGATAACTTCAAGCTACTTAAAAATCCACACTTGAGGACCTACATCATATAATAGCTTGATGTATGAATACACAACCCTTATATTTAATATGAATAAATTTGGACTTTTTCATCCAGTTGTTAGGTTCACCACATCCTTGGCGTGCCATTCATCAACATATATTAATATCCCATCATCATAGTTTATTTCTTCCAGTATCATTTGAGACCATCCTACCAAAGAAGCAAACATGGAATCAACTTCTTATTCATTTTTTGTTTTGGATGGTTGACTGTAATTTATCTATAAGTCATAGCCTCAAGTGTAACATTTACAAGATTGAAAATTACAATTTAATTTCCTTTGTTGATTTATAAATGTTTTAATCACTCCTCTAAGGACTCTACATGTTCAACATGTGAATTTCCTATTACTCCAAGATAGACAAACAAATCTAAAAGAAAAGGTGCACATATAGAGTCTTATATGTTATCCATAATATCACTGAAAGTCTCTTCAGTATCCTTCAATGAATGAGGTGCATTTAATGATTTTTAATCTTCCAAATCATCAAGATTATCTAGTGGGCATTCCATATTCTATCAATTATTTTGGTTGGCTCTCCATCTTGTTTATTTTTAATACCATAGCCCATGATATCTTGTTGATAGTGTGCATTAGTTAGATAATCAATTGGTTTATTAAACTTAGAACTTGTGTTTGAGAAACATTCCTTAAGACCTCTATCTTGCACACACTGAAGTTTATCTTCACTCTAACATAGACAACGCATATCAACATCATCATTAGTGTTTTGGATAGATAAATTATGTGCATCTCTAATATCCAAAGTTTTTATGTCATTCTTCCCAATAGACAAGTCTCTATAAATATCAACTTCTTCTTGGATAAGTATGTTTGGGCATTCCCTTAGTTCAACATTAGATGCCTCATTCATTTTCTCTTAGATAGGGAAGTCAGTCTTGGAATTTTTCATCTTGTTTTCTTTTGGGACCTTTTAAAAATTGAATTTCTCATCATATTCAGTACTACCATAAATATGATTCACAAACTCATCTTCTTCATAGTGCATGTTTCCATTCCATGACTCTTTTAAATCTAAATAGTTTGAAAAAGAGATTTATTTTCAAATCTCTACCAAAAGGGCATTTTATGACTCAAAACTATCTATAATTTACTTATGTAGTGATCCCATGGTTCATAGGCTGGCAAGAAAAACAAATTTGATACCATTGTAATATTCTAAATCAGAATATTTTACATTAATTTGGTTTTATTGAAAATCCTATTTTTTTACAAAATAAATATTGCATTTAAAATAATAAATTAAATAAAATATAAGTCCACAAGGGTTTTCATCCTTGAGCTATTATAATCACAAGGGTTTTTATACTTTAGAGTGGTTGTATAGCATGGTGTTTATACGAGTTAGATGATTGAATTCATAATTGGATAATTGTATTACTTACACATCTCTTCTCCCTTATATAGCTTTTAAAAACTTCTCACAAAGGAGGCATACCATCCAAGAGGCACCCCTTCACCAGAATATGTGATCATTAACATTTCCTTTGATAGTTCCATTGATAATTCCATTAACATTTTCATTGAAATTTTCATTCACTTCCAGGAACAATTCTATTTGACACTTCCATTCACTTCTGACAACAAATCCATTTTTAATTTCCATTCATATCCATTTAATGACTATTGTATTAAATAGCAGTGATACTCCTTGGCAATCATTTCTCCTTGGCAGTGTTTTCTTCATGTGAAATGGTAGCACCTTTCCTTGAATTTAGTGATCTCCTTCTTGGGGATATTACAAAATATATATTTTTATTATCCATATTTAACCAAGCTAAGAGATTGTTTTGTCTTAAGTATATTACAAAAGTTGTTAACCACAGGTCCTTTACATTTATCATCATAAGGTGGTGTAATAATAGGTGTATATGATTGAATATGTATTCCATAGTATTTTGAGGCAAGATATATTCCATTGATTTCAAATGTGCTCATTTTATCTTTGTATTCCCTAGTGCCAATTGGTGTAAGTTTGATCTTTGATTACTGTGCATCCATACTATCTATTTGAGTACCATTATCCTTTTGGGTTTGACTACTTTCACCCAAATCAAATGTGTTTTTTATTAGAATGAATTTTATGTTTAATAATTTATGGTAGAGGTGTTTTTAAATGTGATATAATGTTATCATTAGTCTTTATCATTTTACATGACCAAAATGGTATATCATCTATGAGGCATGCATATATAATTACCTCATGTATAAATTTTAAGTATATATGTAATGTGGATGGAAAACATGAATGACATGGGTCTATGGTCTCCCACATAAAATAAAACAGCCCACATCATTAGATATTTTTATTTGATAGGGTAAATAAGCAAGTTTTGCAAGGCTCCTATAACCATTGAGTTTAACTAAAAACAACAATATACAAACATTTAAACAAAAAAGCCCATTGAGATAAATAACAAAGAGGGATAACAACCAAAATTCCACTAATATTCCACAAAACAAATAAACAAACAAAATACAAAAATAAACATAAAAACCTTAAAAAATAGTAGAATATTAACCATAATATTCCTTAGAGTCAGCATGTTTCATGGGTATATCTCATTCCAACTTACCTTTGTTATCCTCCAGCTTATCCTTCATAATTCTTCCCCTAGTGTGATTTCTTGAGCCTTCAACATAATCCTTTAGACATTTATTCTTTGGGGTCATGGAGTCCTTTTTGTCTTTGTAGTTCTTCTCAATAGCTTTATTCCTCTTAGATTTAATGTTGTTCTTGGGTGGGGATGTGATGTAATTGTCCCCTAATTCCTTTTCCTTCAAATGGGTGTTATATTCTACTACTTCAACTAGTTTTCTAAATTTCCTAGTTCCATGGTTTTCCTATTCCATTCTGAACTTATCAATCACAACTTTTATAGTGTTCTATTCCTCCACAAACTTAACTATAAAATGACCCATATACTTAATGTATCATCAAATTCATAAATTTATTCCTATGGTCCATGGAGGGGTCCCCTAATTCATACATTTCCTCCTTATTTCCATCCTTCTCAAACTAGTTTATAATGATATATTTGGGTTTCTTCCCCTTAGTGATAGATGGGATTATTTCCTTATCTTTTCCTTTCTTAGTTCCAATTTTGGTTTACACAATCTGGACACTGGCCAAAGGGGAGTTAGTCTTAGTATTTTTAGAGGCTTTGGGGTTGCCTATCCTATCCTCCTTTGAGTTTATAGAGTCCACCTTTGGGTTTCCATCCTTTTCACCTAGAATAAATATCACCTTACTCCCCCTTAGAACTTCCCCCTTTTGACAAGGATAAAAATTAGGCCTTGGTAGAGAAGTTCATTTTCCTAGTTTACTTGAAATTCTAAAACCATGCTTTCCAGAGACTTCAAAAGGATATAAGGGAGGATAATTTTGTGTCCCTAAAGTGATTTAAAAATAGAAAGTGATGAGAGAAGATAAGGATGAACTTACCTTCTAGAGTTACATACTTCATTATATGGAGACACACATCAGGCTACCTTCTTGGAAAGTTCAACCTTGGAAAACATTTTTTCTCTATTTTTATTGTGACATCCATTTTAAAGCAAGTCTACATAAGATCGAGTTTCCTAATTTTTCCCTTGAAGGCTTTTATTCCTTCATAAGTCATGCCTATAGCTTTACCAATTAACTCTTCTTTGATATCAATCTTCAACGCTTACATATGAACCTTACATTGATTCTAACCAAGGGCTAAGTCCTTGAAAACTTTATCACCATGCCTAAAAATTCATTTCATGAATTCAATAAGCCCAAATTTTTTAATATCTACCAAATTATCGGGTTACCTTAGACTTTTTTACATGAAATGGGCTCTTGTAAGTCACTATCCTTGCCCATAGTTGCTTCATTTTCTCTTGGAAGGTTCTTGAGTGGGTTACAAAGTTTCAATTTTCTTGGAAAGAATGTTTGGGATCCAAAATTAGGAATGCAAAAGTTGATGCCACACTTTGTTCTACCAACATGGATAGCCAATTCCTTCCCTTATATTGTGTAATAATTAAACAAAATGGGATATAAATCTCGTTTATTCAAAAAAATAATTCCTACATGTGGTATAATCCTATGCAACTTAATAAATGATGTTTAAATCATTTTGAATCAAGTCAACTAAGTGGGGGGAATCTGAAAGTCTCATTGCAAATGATAAGTGAGGGTTTCCTAAATCCTAAGTTGGAAAACCCACCTGAGACCATGATGCCTTATCTAAAGATATTACCAATGGAAACCTCGCTAAATAGGTTGAAGAGACATTTGGAACCATCAATCACATGATTTATGGTATGGGAAGGAATCATTTTTCCCATGGGATAATTCAAGATGTTAAGTGAGTCCCCTTTGATAATAACCTTTTCAAACTTTGACTGGGTAGAAAGTTGAATTCCCCATAGTTTTGCTTTTCCCTCCACCACATTGTTTGTTATAACCCCATAGATCCTATATAAGTAGTCACAAAACCCACTTTAAATTCCTTGATAACCTCTCTTCCCCCTATATTTCCCTGGTTACCCTTTAATGCCCCATAAAAATTCATATGCATCTAGCCCCTCAATGGTTTAGACCATTTATTTTGGCTTCTATTACCTTTGGACCCTAAATTAGTGACCTCTTGATTAATGTTCTAGTTGAGGAAGATTTAGAGGTCATCTTTCAAACTAGTAGCCTTATCTTTGGGATAAAAGGTTTGCCACTTCTTAGTGATTATATAACATAATCTAAGGAATTAAGACTTGTATTTCCACCTTTTACTTGTGAAGATACAATCATTCTTGGCTTTCCAAAATTCCCAAAATCAATGAGGGAGGGTGAGGCACCACAAGAAAGAAAGGGAAAGTAGTTTCCATGGTGTTTTCTATTGGGTGATAATATCTGGAATGAATTTGGCTTCTTTGTTGGTCTTATATATATTTCAAGCCTTAATAGGGTTTTTAATTTAAAAAATTTATTTGTGAGTCATTCATGTGCATCTAAAGGTTAATTTTCAGTACACAAGCATTTTTTTAGTAGCTACAAATGATTTTGCCCTGATTTCCTTATTTTTTGTAGAGGACAAAATTGACTAGTATGGGATAATAGTTTTAGTTGATCATGTCCCATTTATATCAATACTAACCTTGATAAATTACACTTCCAATTTTTATTTTCACATTAATATTCATATCTATTGATCAATTCTATCCACTTTTCATTTTCACATAGTTGAATCATATATAATAAAAAACTAAGTCTTTTATATTGTTCATAGTTAGCCTTATTTCATTTGATCATTCTTTGTTGATTTTGGTGCTTTTATTTCATTTTACTTTTCACTAGTTATTTTACAATATTTTATTTCTTTCAAATAATTTTATCTTAATTAGGGTTAATACACCTATTAATTCCAAATTCTAATAAAACATATTGGTGAACCTACTTTTTATTTGAGCATAGATTTAAAAATAATTATCCTAGGGTTTAGATAAATTCCTAATATTTAACACTAAAATAATATTCTTTCAACTTTGGATCTAATATCTAACACTAAAATAATCTGCTTTCAACCTCAAATTTAATAACTAACATTGAAAGCACTTTATTTTGACCTTAGATTTGACATCTGATACTAAAAGGACTTTATTTTGACTTTGGATTTAAGGGGAATTACTAATCTCTAGACACAAAAAATCCTTAATTTTAGTACTCAATTTTATATTATTATTTACAAAATATTTTCCTTGTTATTACTAAATGTCATCTAACAAACCTAATTCCATTATCTCTTTAAGGAATAATTATAGGTTAAGTGGAGCCTATATTGAGCACAGTTAAACCCCTTTGATCACTATTAAAATGGACTTCTTTAATGAAAAAAATGGTTCCCTTTATTTTTATGAACAAATTTCTCATAAATATTTTTGAGAATTTAATAACAATGAACATGATAATAAAGATGATCATAATGCATAATATAGTTGTGAAGGCTCATATAAGATTCATATTGACGAACTTAATGGAGTATATTAGGTATAATTCCACTATTTATCCACATTTCAATAAGGCTCCTTCAAATTTCATAAGATATACATAAAGTAAATTAATTCCTTTAAAAAAACCACTCTTTCCCATTATAAACCCTACCACAACTATTGTTACTTATATTATTGATATTGTTATCACATCTACACCTTAAGGTTTGGGGGAAACACAAATATTTAAAAATATATATCTATGCCCATGCCCAATCAAATGAATCAAATATGACCTTTGATAGCTATGTATACTAAATCACCTACCTTACCTACTACACAATCCCTTATGTAAACCATTTCATATTTTCATGCTAAGATGCTACAATTAGAGAAAGGTATACCAAAATTTATCCAATCAATGGATTCACAAACTTTGATTCATAATCCATTAGCACCTTAGATTACATCATATCATTTAAGTATAAGATTTTTAGTTCCAAAACTTCCATTATATGAAGTTAAAGGATAACCAGAACAACATCTTTTATTGTTTCATGTAGCATGTGTAGATCATGATTTCAATGACAAGTTAGTAACTCAGTTATTTCTGAGAAGCCTAAAAGATTTTTCCTTGTTTTGGTTTTATGATTTACCTATTCAATCAGTCAAAGCATTAAATCCTATATAATATTAATTTCTCAAGCATTTTACTATCAACATTGATGACAATCATTCTTATATGCAAATTACTAAGCTTAAGCAAGGAACTAATGAGTCTATCAGTGATTATATATATTTTATAATACCATCCTTGCTATAATGACTAATACCTTGGCAAATAATCAATTGAAATATATTTTCAAATCAAACTTACTTTCATGTTTGCATGAGTCAATTATTTTAAATAAATTAAGATCATTTTAGGTTTTTTTTCATATAATAAGAGCAACATAAGTCAAAATTATTTATCTGAAAAAACTAAAATGTGCACCTACATATACTTTAACCTCAACAATTTTTTTTTTAATAAAACCATATCACAAAGCTAAGACAATAGATACTAAAGTTGATGCAAAGATCCTAGCCAATGCTATATTCTAACCTTCTAAAAAAAACACTTTATTAAAAAAGCCAAGAAATTAATTTTCTAGATTACAACCACCACCTCATAAACTGATACAAAATTTAATTGAGTGCAATCTCGTTACTCTATCTCTACCACTAGAGATTAACATAAGTATACCTCAAAGTAAATAATTTGATAAAAATGTATATTTTGATTACCATAGATGCAATGGTGATTATACTAATATAATTTTTAATCTCAAATACCCTATTCAATATCTTATCGATAATAATGTCATTTAGCTAAGCACTCCTACAAAGGAAATTAAGCCTCAACAAAATGAAAATGTTATGCTAAAGAATTTTAGTGAGACATTTACAAACAATAATGTGAACAAAGATCATTTAGTAGTACATCATACTTATAATGTATATCAACCTCCTAAGTCATTTGATCATTCATTAGATGGAGTTATTAGTATAATTTTTCAAACTTCCCAACCACATTCTAAGATCACCTTTGATGATAATGAGATAGTGGATGATGGTTCTGATTTTCATGTCTTCTATACAAGCACATATTGATCAATAACCTAGTGATAATGCACTAATTGATAATGTGTCAAGTGAGAATACATGAAAAATTAGCATTAATTCATTCATTAGGTTATACAAAGCATTACATACAAGCAACATTTAAAGGTGTCAATGTGTTCAATGGGAAACAACAAACTACTTTGGGACACATTGTATTACATCTTCAGATGGGCCCTACTATATTGTCTAATAATTTTATACTTCTACTATAAAATGGGGTATTTGAGATGATATTAGGATTCCCTTGGTTATATAAGCTTTGTGTTATACCTTATATGGTACATAGATGCCTAAGGTACATTCATTAGAAACAAGTGGTTATAATTTTAGGAATCAGATATGAGTGCCCTCTACATTCTATGGTACCCCTCTTCCCCACATACCACTATAGTTCATTAAAAATTATAATCAATAAAAAATCACATTTAAATATATTTCACATATGCATAAGCTTTCAATTCATAAAAAGGTGCAAAAGTAATCATATTAAAAAAAAGGGGTTAAGTTCATAAAAGGCATTATCACATGAAACATATTCTAATATGGTGATACATATCATCATGTTTCATAATATTAAACTACTCATCATATTTTAAACCATTCTAAATCTCCTAAAACTAATCCTCACACATGGGATTACATGAGTAATGATACAAATAGTTTCATTACAACACCTGCTACATATCTAATTTTGAGTCAATCTAACACTTTTCATTCAAGAAATGTATCCTTCAATAAATTATTATATAATCTTATTATGACTCTCATATTTATGGGATAATTGGTTAGTATGTATAAATTTTATTCAAAAATGTTCAAATAATATATAGGTAAAAATTTGATTATACATAGTTTCTTTATTGATTTATTATGATATTCTTATAATTATTGTGCATGTGATTGGTTTGATAAAATTAATATATCCCTTGGATTTTAGTGAATTTTTTATCTTTTGGATCTTATTAATTTTCCATATCTAAATAGTCCAAAACAATGATCTATACTACTATAATTTTCCATTTACCTTGTTATTTGAATAATTTGAACTGAGTAAAATTACATTTTTCATAAAGGACAATATCAACTAGTATGTCTCAGATATGGATAGCAGTATTATCCTAAGTTGGTTACTTTATATTTACCATTTTTCACAATAATACCAAGTTTGAGTAAATAGATCCTTAATACATTTAATTCTTTGATATTTCCCTCAGTTTCAATATACACAATAGTACTTATCCATGAGAAAATATTTATTTTGTGTGTTATAGTGCTCATACATGTTTGTTGAATACCTTTAAAAATTTACATTTAATGAGATTAAGATCTAAAATAATTCCTCCACATACCTATTCAATTCCCTACATGTCTTTCAAAGTTACAATTCACATATAGAGTGGGGGCAACTTGCACATACATGTCCATGCCATCATTTTCAATGCATACTCCACATTAAAACATGTTGTAGATTGTTTAAATCCATTTCATTTATTATAATTTTGAACCCATGGTTATCAATAATTTCTTTGGTTCTAGTCTAAAAGTAAAAAAAAATAAAATATTTCAAAAAAATAAAAAACATTCAAAATATTCTCAAAAATCCAAAATCAAGACCTAGGAATGATTGGAAATATATTTTACAACATTTGCATATGTTATTTATCTCATGATTGGTAAATATCATAATAGTTTTTTACCACACATGCATTTCACTGATATTTATGACTGTTATGAAAGATATATATATATATATATATATATATATATATGTATATATATGTATGTATATATATGTATGTATATATGTATGTATATATGTATATATATATATATATGTATACATATATATATATGTATATATATATACGTATATATATATACATATATATATATATATATATATATATATATATATATATATACATACATATATATATACATACATACATACATACATACATATATATATATATATATATATATACGTATATACATACATACATACATATATATATATATATATATATATATATATATATATATATATATATATATATATATATATATATATATATATATATATAGACTAAGATGTTAGACTTTCCTCTACCCAGTGGCCATTCTAAATTAGGGGAATTTTAACCAAAGGTTACAATATTTACAAGTGTTATCATCCTATAACTCAAATATTTTTGATATACATACTCTATTCAATTGTCTTGCTAACATCTATATCTTACATTTTGTATATTGATATGATATTTTATGGGAGATGATCACATTACATACACATGATATTGACTATCTTTCTAATTTTATATTTCTTTGATTCTATTAATTATACATAATAGATAAAACTTTGATTTTATATTGTGTATCTTCTTTTAACTTTGTATGTAATTGCTTGAGCATCTTTATGAGATCATTGTTAGGTATGTGTGATATTTGAACATTTCCATTTCTTGTGTCCCTTGGCCTTGTGTGTGAAATATTTGCTTATATGATATTTTAACATGTCCCTTGGCCTTATTGTATGCCATTTCACTTATGTTTGTTTGCTTGTTGAGATTATTAAGTTTGAGTGCCATGATCCATATCATGCACTAGATATCATGTATGCTTCTATTACAATTTTATACTATGAGCTACATTTATATAGGCCTTGACTCATATGTTACATCAACATTTAGAATGATACATATCTTACTATGCTGACATACTTTTTATAAATGCTACAAAAATTAGTGATTACATCTTAATACACATGATATTGTTAAATTTTGTTTTGAGACAGTGATTTCTAGGACACATTACCTCACCTCAAAAGGGCACCATTTTAATGGGATTTTTATACATAGATAATCCTCTATTAAAAAAAATAGTTTTGGGTTCAAAATACAATTTCAAAGAATTCATAACGGTTTAAAATTAAAGCATTGGTACAAATTATGGGGATATTCCATGCATATGCATTCACATTATAGGAACATGTTACAAATTCGTACATTTTAGGTTTATGATACATATTCATGCATAATATTCAAATAAAGTTTACAAATTTACATATATATACAATAACAAATTTTACATTCAGCACATGTGAACATGATATAAATTCATGGCATAATTTCAATATTATTTTATATCTACAATAATGATAAGATCATGGTTATACTCCATTATCTTTTGATTATGCATATAGGAACTAAGGAACAAAGTGATGATTGAATCTATATTCTATTTTTAGTGTTTTATTTAGTTAAAGTGTATAATACAGAACTTGGAGGTTAGGTCCCTCTAGATTTATTATATATGAATTGATAATGGATTCCCACCTATTTTTAATTTTTGGGGTAACAAAGAACAACAACATAAATTGATTTTTATATGTCCCTCCATGGGATATGTTTTTTATTCATGTTTAATTAAAATTGGGGCTTTATCACCCTCATTTTACCATTAGCCAAGGAAAAAATATATCCAAGTGTTTCATGGAAAACACCAAATATTCAATGCTTCTAAGAAGCATCATCTCCAACTAAAGTTACAAGAGCAACATTAGTTTCACACATATAAGTGTTCTCCTTCCCTACTCTTTTAAATATTTTTAAATTCAAGTTATATTCAATTTTTAATTTCATGTATGGAAATTAACTAATTACACATCATTATAGGATTTTTTGTGATACACCTTACATGATTTGAGGTTTCTCCTAAAATAAAAGTGTGTTGGACACACTCAAGTATAACTTTACTTTTACTCTAGTAATTTTATTTCTAGACTTAAGGGGTAGAAAATGTAGCCACTCAAATTTAGTCATGAATAATTGATAATGTTAGATTTGGCCCATATTCACTTTAATTGACTTGAGCATTTAATATGTACCTATTTCTCTACCTCACTCCATCTTAAGTACCTATATAGACCTATCCCTTTATAATTTTCTATCTTACACCTGCCAAAATGTTCTAAATTACTTAAACCCCTCTAAGCATCTATATGAACATCCCATACTAAATTTCTAATATTTCCATTTAGAGAGGATCAACTAGTATCGGTCAATAGTGTCACTCAATTTTGAACCCTATGGTTTGATCCTAGCATTCACCTTAGAAATGGTTAATTTATAATTTATACCCTCCCTTATATGTTAGTCCATATTTTTAGGAAAGGTAACATGAGCTTTTCCCCTTTTGTATTTCTATAAAGACACATCTAGGTAACATATTATATCACTTAGAAATTTTAATATAGCGGGACACTTACATTATTACATATTAATCAAAGCTTCCCTATTATTCTAAAATCTAATTCCAATCATTTGAATAAGTCCTTATCCAAGTCAGTCAAAACATTATCAAGTATTCAAGTCATCTCTAGATGCATTCATGTAGTAAAAAGAGAAAAATAACACAAATCAATCTAATTGAGAGAACTATGTGGGATTTATTTCTCTCTTTGAAGTATTTGATATGTAAGTATCAATCAATCATCATGGGGGTGATTGAGGTCATCTTGACCTATCAAACTCCCCCTCTCTTTTTGTATGTATTTCAACTTATACAATCCCTATTAGGGTTTTTAATTTGAATATGTTATTTATAGGTAATTTTTACACATATAAAGGTTATTTTTTTGCATATAGGTGTGTTTGTAACAATGACACATGACTACACCCTGGTTTTCCTATTTTTCCATAAAAGACATAATCAACCAATAGAGGATAGTAGTGCCATCCAATCACACCCTCTTTCTATTGATCCTAACACTAAGCATTTACACTTCCAATTTTAGTTTTCACATTCATATTTAGATATGTTGATCACTTCTAGCCACTTTTTAGTTTCATATAGTCAAATCATAAATAGTGAATAGAAAAGTATTTTTTATTATCCATTATCATTATTATTACATTTGATCATGATTTTTTAATTTTGGTAATTTTATTTTATTATTCTTGTCACAATTTGATTTAGAACATTACCTTTCTTTCAGATCATTTTATCTTAATTAGGCTTAATTCACCTATTAATTATAAATTATGATAAAACACTTATAACTATGTTTTTCCATAAGAAGTCTAATTAAAATTTATGATTTTCACCTGTTGATAAATACTCATGACCATAATTAATAATATTATGAAGATAGCTTATAATTTTCTTGATAGTTTTTAATGGCTATTATGGGGGTCTTAATAGAAGCATGGCACTAAGCCAAAAATAAAGGATAGATTATGATGAGCATGAGTCAACTAGAGAGGAATTACCACTAATTTTATATAGAGTGTGCCATCAACTAAAGGAGAAGAAAACTTGGTGGAAAGCTTGACTCTAAATTGAAAGGAATATAGGGAAGACATACAATTTTCCATGTCGAAGTGATGGAGTATATCTTGAGCATACTTGAACTATTTTAAGAATGTACCTTTTATATAATGTGAGAATTTTTGGGCCAAGAAAAAGAGTAAAAATCACAAGTTTGTCATTTTAGAATATTCATGAATCATGCTTTCACATAATGAATCTATTTAGTGGAAATCCCTGTAATGATTAGGTCATATACATATAAGACCAAAATTAGGAGTTTTCCATCTACTTTATTTATGTAGACTATGGAATTAGAGGAAATAATTATAAAACTACAATTGGATAGTAATGTGTTAATTTTATCATATCAATCCCAAGAATCCTAGTTTAAATAATGGTATTTTTAATCTTCACACATCGCTATGTTTCTCACTTTTGATTGACCCTTTTATTATATCCAAGGAGACTAATATCTTGATGGAATTAATCTATGTAATGGGAGGAAAAATTTCATGGTAATCAACACCTTCAACTTATTAAAATATTTTTCATATAAGCCTAACATTTTACCTATTAATGGATTCATCTATTTCATACTTAGTGTGGTACACTGACTTGTACCTCATTATTTTTATTGCATTAAAAATTAGAACTAAGCCCCAATTTTTTTTCTTCTTAAAATTGAAACTAGGTTACCATATTTACCTACCATTTAGGATGTTTACTCACACCATGATAAGTCTTTGGATCTTGACTCATTACTAATTGAGCAAAGTGTGAAACACTAAACCAATGTTTTAATCTAGTCTTGTATGGATCTTTAGGATTTCATCCATATCAATCGACATCATTGATAAATGTGCAAACCCATTTTGGTTGTGGTCATGATGGTTTTTCAATTACATTCTAAATTAATTTTGGCCTGGGTAGAGAAGAATTGTGTTCTTATATTAGTTGAAGAGTTAGTTATCCCCCTTATGACTCATCATCTAAACCATAATGATGATTAGAATGAAATCCATCCAAACTAGTTGTTATAAAAAATAAAAATAAGAAGTTGTCTATAGATTGATATAAAATAATTAAGGATTAGGAGAATATGTTGTCTCATAATCTTATGATTGTTCATCAAAAAAAGACATCATATCGATATAAAACTTAGTGGTGCATGGGATAAGAAGATATGCTTTTACATCTTCAAAATAGTTGAAAAATACAAGGGAAACCCATACTTTCCATTTATTTATTTTATCATCTAGGATATGCACCCATGGATTACACCTAAAAACCTTTAAATCATAAATGTTGGGCGACATGAGAATATTTTTTATGGATTCGTGTCTTGCACTACTAGTGAAGGATATGTAATTTTGAATTTTGTTTACACACTATGTTTATTCTACCAAAAATTGAGGATGAAATTATTTGGAATGCACCATGAAATTATAAATTTCCTTGAGTGTAAAATTATTGAATTCATTGACAACATTCTACTAAGGTGTGTAGGGTATACTATACTAGATTTCAATGTCTATCTATTCACAAAAGATAATCATCTATTTTTTGGCATTATCTCCTCCATTATTTTTTATAAGACACTAAATTTTTATATGTGACATGTTCATTATCAACCAAAGTAGGGAGGTAATCGATGGTGGTAGGAAATTATAGGAAATAATCAAATATGACACTGGCATTTGGATCAACGAGTAGCTGACCAGATACACCTTTGGGGACCCTACCCATAACAAACATAGATGTAATAGGGGAGAATTTATTCAATTGTATACATCCACCATCATTCATAGACATTATTTCCAGAAAAACTTGAGTCAGTTTTTATCTCTTACTAAAGATATTCCCACTCTCACCTTTGAAGAAGAGGAACTAATAATCATTGATAAAAATGAAGAATAACTATCCCTGGAATGATCTATCATTTTACAAGATTTTGGATGAGTCTATCCCAACTCCATGAATGTATTTTAAAGGAATGGAAGGATATGGTTATAGGTAAGATTTAATTTGTCCCTACGTAAAAGGCATCTTTATTATGACTTTTGACTCAACTAAAGATAAACATGTAGTTTTTAATGAATTACATTGGAAATTTGGACATCATTTGATTATGGCTAGGCCATGACACCTTGATTTTAACCCATATACTAAAAATTTCAATTCAGAACCTATTTGGATTAGGCTACCCAATTTACGTCTTCAATTTTGGGAGCATTCTATTTTAGCAACCATAGTGGAATCTATTGAAGAATTTTGGGATGTTGATCTTAAAAACCTAGAAGAGATTCATTCAACCTATGCCAAAATTTTAGTCAATGTTGATATCACCAAATATTTACCTGTGTAAATAAAACTTAAACTCATAAATAGAACCTAGGTGAAACCACTAAACTATGAAGGTCTACCCTTCAAATGCCATAAATGTTTTCAAACCAGCCATTTGGTTAACAATTTTCCTTCCCTAAAACACAAAAATAAAAATTATTGGTGTAAGGAAGCTAGTCCTAAACATACTATAGTACAAAATTTAACATAAAGTACAGAAAGTAGTGTGGCTCCTAATCTAATTTCAAAAATGCAAAAGGAAGATCTGAGTGTATAGTCAAAGGAATTTCACACCTTGCAAGGGAAAAATGAGATTCAAGAAGTCACAAAATTGATTAAAATTAAAATCATATGGATTTCACCCCTTTAAATAAAATCCAATCAGCCATTTCAAAAAGGGAAGAATTGTTAAAAAAGATTCCTTTGTAATCAACTAAAATAATTGATTCACTTGAAATCTCCACCCTAATTATACCAAGTTTAGGGGAAGGTAGATATTGGACTATCATGTGTAAAAAAGGGTAAATAAAAGTAAAAAATAAATGGATCCTCTAAAAATTACCCTTAGATCTAAAAAATAATATATATAGCATGGGTCATGACTTTGTTTTGTCTTTTTGCTCTCTAGCCGATGTGTGGTTGTTGCCATTTTGTTGTTGTTTTGGGTAGATTTTGATCCTATTTTGTAGGATTTATTTCTGTATTTGGATGTGTTATCCATGAATTATTGTTTATTGTACTGGGTAGGGTCCCTTTTCAAAATCCATTTCTACCAATACTAAAAATAAGGTATT
Organism: Torreya grandis; assembly: GCA_037957365.1. NCBI lineage: Eukaryota > Viridiplantae > Streptophyta > Pinopsida > Cupressales > Taxaceae > Torreya > Torreya grandis. The sequence continues at coordinate 98,177 of JARHVA010001038.1, read as the reverse complement.
TGGAAAAATTTAAGTTCTCAGAGACTTCACTTTTTTTTTCAAGTAGTAGACCCAAGTTTTGCAAGATAAATAATCAATTAATGTAACCACACATTTATATTTATTAAAAATAAGAATATATAAATGACATGAGATCATTTTGAACCAACTGTAATCTATCATTTTCACTCTAAGCTTTGCCTTTAGTAAAAGGATCATTGCATTGTTTTCTAGGTGCACAACCTGGATAAACTACATCTTTTAATGAACTTTAGGTAGGCCAAGAACTATTATAATCTTGTTGAGATCCTAAAATTAATGATAGTTTAGGTGAAAAAATTGTAAATGAAAAATTTACTCATCATTTTGATGTGAAATAATAGGATAGGTGTAAATTCAATAGTTTTGCATTTATGTGAGTGTATGATTTTATATATAAAAAGTAAGTTAAAAAAAAATTAATAACATGAGTAATTTTTTTAACATTTCATTCTCTAGCTTAACATGCCCTTTTCCCTCAACAACTAAAGGACTAGATTTATCCAAAATATATTTAGTTGTGCGACTTGTGTCAAGAGTGTGAAATAAAGAACCATTATTCAACGTATGGTGAGAGGCTTATAAATATAAAATCCATTTAGACACTCATGATTTTTATGGTGTTTCAATAAGTGTTGATTATATCTTAGAGATAAGGATTTACATTTTTTCTTCTTCTAGGTAGTCCATTATATTAAAACGTGATGTTTCAACATTTCCCAGTTTATTGTAAAATGTGTAAGAATCCTTAATTATGTTTTCATTGCATTTACATTTCCATTTTTCTTGAAAAGTATAAAGGTTATGTTAATTCAATTGATTTACCTTAGGTTGAGTCTTTATTTTCCATTTTCATTTGGCAGGTTCCTTGCCTTAGCCAAAGTTAAGGTGTGACTTCACATTAGCATCATTGACAACTAATTATTTATGCTTAGAACCTATATGTCAAAGGTCACCAATGAAAATAATTTTTATTTATGTTATCTAAATTTTCTTATTAAACCTTTCAAATGTTGGTGTGAGATATCTGATTCCTAGATAATATTTTTATGCATAGTGATTTAAGATAGACTGAATACAGATGGCATGGTTTTGGAAAATAATTATAATGACTTAGTCACTAGTCTTGGTTGCACCTATCTCGATAAGAAAAAGTCTCAATTACTTGATTTTAATTATGAAATCCTCAATGTAAGGGTAGTTATTAGGACTAAAAGTTCCAAGCTTATTTTTTTAGTTGACATGCTTACAACTTACTATGCTTCTTAAAAAAAATATTTTGCATGGTTTCCTAAACTTCTTAAGGTTCCATAATGCTCTAAAAGTTAAACTTTAATATATGATACATTGACTATCCTAGGATTATTTTTTATTTTTTAGAATGGTTTTACCATTTTCACATTTGATTAGGTAAAGTGGATCCTATTCTCTACTTATTTTGATTCAATAAAGACCATTAATAAGAATCAGATATGTAGCGTACCCTTTCGATTTTAAGTAGTAGGAACTAGTAAGAATTACATTTTTATACCATTATTAATACATAAATTTAATAAAGGTAAAAATAAAACCCAAAAAAATCAAGGGTATTTGGAGTAATATAACAAATTGATCAAATCAATGAGAGGATTACAATAGTAAAATCACTTAGAGGTATTTTTTTTAAATTATGAAGAATATATAAAAATGATCGTCTCAACAAGAGGATTATAATGGTATAGTAACTATAAATATCAATTTTTTTCTAGACTATTTTTTTTTTTTGGTCTTTGTTCATATGTTTCTCGATTAGAAATACCAAATTCCTCATAGTTTGAGAGATATTTCAACAATAAATTTTTTGTTGAAGTTTAAGATCTTCTCACTATACGGCCATGAACTAGAGTAATAAAATTTTGTAGTATGCCAAATATACCCAAGAATAGTATTGAATAATTAGGTTGGGTGTGCTTGGTCTTTAGGTTCTTGAATATACTTTCACATTCTTACATAGTGACCCAACCTAATATTTTAGTGTACTAACTGTGGAGGGTTCCATCATACTCATAATTTCACTATTCCTTCTTTGTGAATAACTTCTTAGCTCTAACTTATTATTGGTACACTACAAATTTAGATGGGTGATGGCCACCAACAACATAATATCTTCCAAACCCTAGATGATTCTGATATATTAAAGGTACATGGAAACTAAGAAATATATACATTTTTTTCTAAGGCCTTGGTATTAGTGAAATACTTATCGACTCACTTTACACACATTCATGTGCTTAGCCAAAAATAATCCTATTATTTTTTAAAACCCTAGTGTAAGGTTTTTAACCTATATCCTATCTGAAAAAAATATCTAAACCTTGGTACCAAACTATGTTCCAAATTATTTGATTACTAATATCACCTAAGGGTGAGGTGAGAGCTTATAATGGGTAGATGCAGTATGCCACCCAAAAAATTGGGATTGAAAACAAGAAATTAAAACAAAAGATCAAAAATAAAAAGTTTTATATTTTATATTATCCCTAAAATCTATGAGAATGAAAAATATATATCTATATAGGATCCATATAAATTCAAAAGAAGAGATGAAGATCTATGAGAATCTATATCACCATATTATATTTGTTGATAAGTTCAAAACTCATCGAAATACTTTAAGACTATTACCCTTATACATGCAATAAATGAATTACTAAAATACAATACACATGATTTATCTATATAGTATTACTGTATCCTTAGATTAAAAGCTTTAATGTAAATGTTTTAGTATTAAAATAATGACACTAATCCCCAAATTAACCTTTCCCACTAGCCCTCTAGTCTCTTATATAGATAATGAGGTTAGGGTTAGGGTTTAGAGAGTAGATTAATTGTAGAACAAGTATTCTTAGATATAATACTTTCCTATTATTGGTGAAAGTAAATTAAATTAAATAATTTATTGATAATCTTCTCTAATAATAGTCAATGGATAAGTGTGCATTAATTAGTGCTTAATTATTTATTAATTATATTACAAATAAATAATACAAGTACATCTTTGATCATATAAAAGTGTATGCATTATTAAATACACTAACAAAATGAAGATGTTGTTGAAACAACATCTATTCATATTGTGTTGAGAGACCTATAAGAAACTTAGGTTGTAATTCATTTTGAAGAGGGATTACTTGGGTTTCTTTTGGATGATGGTACTTTTTTTTGGTAAATAGTTAAAAATTTGTTTTATGGGCAAAGGCTTCCATATCATGGAATTGATTCTATTTGCATAAACATCCACCTCAAATATAAAATAATGTATGGAACACAAAGAATAAAAGATAGATCTATGCTCACACATAAATGTAATTTGATATTTTTGTGGATCAAATAGCCATTTTGAAGGAGGGGGTTTGAGGCTGAGGTTGTAAGTGTTGGTATTTTCTTGATCTAATATTATTTTATTTAAATTAAATGAAATAATTAAAGGTTTTGATATCCTAAAATATCAACTAGGGAATGTGTAATGAATTGGTATACATTAAGAGTTTTTAAAGCAATTCATGCAATTTAGATTGGGTGTTTCTATTGGTCAAGGTTTTACCTCTTATAAATAGTATTTATTATATGTTGTTTAAAGTACTACAAAATGAGGATGTGTTGATGTAGGCTTCATACTTTTTTTTTTCTATTTCATAGGTTGATATTTTTGATGCAATATTAAAGTTGGATTATATGCAAGTAATATTTACATTTTTAGGTAAAATTCTCCTTGATACCCTTTTGAAAAAACCATTTATTGGGGAGTTTTCTATCTAATATATTTTATAAATTGAGTAATATATTTGTTTTGTATAAAATTGAAAAAATAACTTCCCATAGTTTCATTTACAAAATTTTCAACAAAATCAATTCTCCAATAATATATGATTCCAGTTCATTATGCTTCTAAGGCCATAGTTGATATTTTAGTTTTAATTTGTAATTCTTTGGGAGTCATAGAGGTACCTAAAAATACAATATTGGGTTCATAATTAATTCAAAATTTTGAATAAATCATTTCCTCTTTTAACAATATTGATTTGTTTTCAACATATGTTGTAATGGGTAATTTCACTAAACCATCTAGTGGAGATTTTTTTAGTAATGAGTGAGGGATCACACTCCCCAAACTAAGCATGGTCATTCAATATAAAATGGAATATATTTTTATGATGATAAGTCTATAAATCCATATTATTTACCAAATATTATTGAAGGGATTCATCATTGGAGAATGCATCTAAGGATATATTTTAGAAGAATTGGCATCCTTAATTAACTTATGATGTATAATTTATATAGTCATGACACTAATCATTTATTTCACATATCTCTTATTGTATTTTTTAAAATGGTTATGTATATATTTATCTTTTATATGACTCTCATGATTATGAGCTCCTAAGTATCAAATATTCACTTGCATGAGATATATTTAATTATGAAATATTTATTGCATCCAAGACCTTATTTTAGTAAATGAGCACTTAGAATGATAGGTTATGTGATGCCTTCTTGATGTTTACATAAACCTTGGTATTTATATCTATATTTTTTACACATTTTATTCTAAATATGTAATATTCCAAATTATAATATTTTAAATTAATTTGGTTTTCTTGGAAATCCTATTTTTTATAAATATAAATATTACATTAAAAATAATAAATTAAATAAAATATAAGTCCACAAGGGGATTTATCCTTGGGTTGTTATAATCATAAGGTTTTTTGTCCTTGAGAGTGGTTATATAGCATGATGCTTACATGAGTTAAATGATTAAATTCATAATTAGATGATTGTAATACTTTCACATCTCTTCTCCCTTATATAGCCTTTAAAAACTTCTCACAAAGGAGGCATCCCATCCAAGAGGCACCTCTTCACCAAAAGATGTGACCGTTGACATTTACATTGATAATTCCATTAACATTTCGATTCACTTTCGGCAACAATTACCTTTGACACTTCCATTCACTTTCAAAAACAATTCCATTTGATATTTTCATTCATATCTGTTTAATGACTATTGTATTAAATGGTAGCACTGCTCCTTGGTAACAATTTCTTCATGTGAAATGGTAGTGCCTCTCCTTGAATTTAGTGATCTCCTTCTTGGGGATATTACAGACCTTCCTACCTCAAATTTCTTGTCCTCAAGTAATTACAAATTGGAATGTTCAAGAAGTAAGGCTCCTCCCCATGTCACATCTTCTATTGATAATCCATAAGTAGAAGGATCATATGAACTCCATATGCACAAATAATGTATGATAACCTCAATATCATTAGGAACCACCAAAATGTTAGAAATTTTTGTATACATTTTCCATGAGACAATTTTACAAAGAACCAACACTCTGAAATCTTTAGATTTCTTGTTTTCACTCAACAACAAAGGATAACAAAAAATATAAATATCTCTTGTCAATCGAGAGGTGGATGTAAATATTTATAGAAGACATGTAATTTATCTTATACAAACCTTTAAGTCATTCCTTATGAAAGAGTACTGAGTACATGTAGAATTCCCATGGAATGCAAACATAGATCTTTCAATGGACTAATGTTGATCCATGATTTTCTCTTATTTATAATCATAGAAAAGTATAAATGCATAAAGAAATTATTACACATTAAACAACACATATATTATATATTTATGGTCTTCTATAGATAACTCAAATTCATTAAAATTATCAGATTGATAATCCTTTTATAGACATGATATACTAGACTTCACAACTAATTCAATTTCATTGGAATACAGTTGCATCTCTAAATTGAAGGGAAATGAATTTATTCTCTCTGGTAAATATATTGAGCTATGCTTGGAATATTTTATGGTGAAATGAAATCCCACATAGCTATGATAGACTGTAATGGAACACCAAATAGAATATCCTACTTGTTCTTTGTAAAATGGCTTGTGAATAATATACCAAAATAGGGTTACCGTGACATGTACTCTCATGGAAAATAGATCTAGTTGGAAAAATATTTGAATAAAAGTATTCATATTAAACTTGTTCTTTTCTTGTTGGGCTCTATGTATAATATATAACTTTTCATAATCAACCAGAACTTGTGCAAGTAATGTTGATACAAATGTATCTTCAAATGGATCTATAATTTTATCAACATTTTCCTCTGATAGTTTACCATGGAAAATATCGATGATATTGATGAACCTAAATAAATATGAGAGAAATGTTTTCATGTCTATAATAAAAAATGGAGGCAAGAAAACTGGTTATCAATGTTGGGTAGTTTACTCAAATATTGTGAGTGCATTTTAGATTCCATACAAGCCTTTTTATAATTCCTTTTTCTATTCTCTCTTAAAAAATCAGAACTTCCCTCTATGGCTTGAAATGTTTTGACAAATTTAAATGCTAAGAGCAATAATTTTTTTCTTAAACCATATATCTTGATTTTGTAAATGTAGGTTCCAAATTCATAAATTTTGCTATTTAATGGAGCCACATTTATTTGATATGAAATCTCTTGAAGAACATCCAAGAATAGTGAAGCATACATTTATCGAAGTACATTAGACTTTATCATTGAAAACCCTAATATATTGTCATAGTTTATGATGAATTAAGCCTATGTATTACGAATTTTATTTACTTTGTGATGTCATACTTTGATCTGATGATCATCTACTACACATTTTGGAATTTCAAGGTTCTATTTGAAATTCTTCTTGCTAATTAAGTGTGTTGTACAATAATACTCCAACATATAATTATGTTTAAGTGGAAGATATACAATGGAGTCTCTCAACAAGGGCATTTTCCTTTCCTCTAAAATATAAAATAGAATGTTTTCAACAATGTAAATAACACCAAACCATGGTTTATGTTGGACATTTGAAAATTCATATGACAATGATTGGGGCATTATGTCAACTTGCATATTTTGTGATTTTAATAAATTTAAACTTTCTAGTATCAAGTTTGAATCCCATGTTTTGAATACAAACTTCCCATGAATAATGTCTTTTTCCCTATGCACTAATGAAGGTATAACCATTTTAGATACAAATACAAGTTCAAACTATTGAGACTCATGATATTGTAACTTAGGGAATATGAAGTTTGAATTATGGATAACTTCAAGCTCCTTAAAAATACACACTTGAGGACCTACATCCTCTAATAGCTTGATGTATAGATACACAACCCTTATATTTAATATGAAAAAATTTAGACTTTTTTCATCCAATTATTAGGTTCACCATATCCTTGACATGTCATTCATCAACATATTTTAATATTCCATCATCATAGTTTATTTATTCCAATATCATTTGAGCCCATCCTACCAAAAAAATAGACATAAAATCATCTTCTCATTCATTTTTTGTTGTGGATGGTTGTATGTAATTTATCTCTAAGTTACAACCCTCAAGTACAACATTTCCAAGATTAAAAGTTAAAACTTGATTGCCTTTATTGATTTATAAATGTTTTAATCACACCTCCATGGACTCTCCATATTTTACATGTGAATTTACTATTACTCCAAGATAACTAGGCAAATCTTAAAGAAAAGGTACACATGTAGAGTCTTGTTTGTTATCCATAATATCACTGGAAGTCTCTTTGGTATCCTTCAATGATTGAGGTGCATTTAATGATTTTTTTTAATTTTTAAGACCGTATCCCATGATATCTTGTTAATAGTGTGCATTAATTGGATAATTAATTAGTTTATTAAACTTGTTGAACACCTCTCTCTTGCACACACTAAATTTTATCTTCACTCTGACATAAACAACACCTATCAACATCATCATTAGTGTTTTGGATAGATAACTTGTGTGTATCTCTAATATCCAAAAAATTTATGCCATTCTTCCCAATACACAAATCTCCATAAATATCAACTTCTTATTGGATAAGTATGTTTGGGCATTCCCTTAGTTCAACATTGGATGCTGCATTCATTTATTCCTGGATAGAGAAGTCAGTCTTGGAATTTATAATCTTCCTTTCTTCTAGGACCTCTTGAAAATTAAATTTCTCATCATATTCAGTACTACTATAACTATGATTCACAAACTCATCTTCTTCATAATGCCCATTTCCATTCGATGACTCTTTTAAATCCAAATAGTCTGAAAAGGACATTTATTTTCAAATCTCTACTTAAAGGGCATTGTATGACTTGAAACTATCCATAATTTCCTTATGTAATGACCCCATGGTTCATAGGTTAGCAAGAAATATAGCTCTGATACCACTGTATTATTCTAAATCATAATATTTTACATTTATTTGGTTTTCTCAAAAATCCTATTTTTTATAAATATAAATATTGCATTTAAAACAATAAATTAAATAAAATATAAGTCCACAAGGGGTTTCATCATTGGGCTATTATAATCACAAGGGTTTTCATCCTTGAGATTGGTTGTATAGCATTACACTTATATGAGTTAGATGATTGAATTCATAATTGGATGATTGTAATACTTCCCCATCTATTCTCCCTTATATAGCCTTTAAAAACTTCTCACAAAGGAGGTGTCCCATCCAAGAGGCACCTCTTCACCAAAATATTTTACCATTGACATTTTCTTCAACAAATCTATAAACATTTTCCTCAACATTTCAATTCAATTTTGACAATAATTCCATTTGAAAATTCCATTCACTTCTGACAATGATTCCATTTGACATTTCCATTCATATAATTTTAATGACTATTGTATTAAATGGCAACGCTAATCCTTGGTAGCAATTATTCCTTCGCAATGATTTCTTCATGTGAAATGGTAGTGCCTGTCCTTGAATTTAGCAATCTTCTTCTTGAGGATATTATAATATATATTTTTTCATTAGGCATATTTAACCAAGCTAAGAGATTAATTTATCATAAGTATATTACAAAAGTTATTAACCATAGGCCCTTTACATTTATCATCATAAGGTGGTGTACTAATAGGTGTATATGATTTAATATGTATTACATAGCATTTTGAGGTAAGATATATTTCATTGATGTCAAATGTGCTCATTTTATCTTTGTATTCCCTAGTGCCAATTGGTGTAAATTTGATCTTTGATTATTATGTATCCATACTATCTATTTGAGTGCCATTATCCTCTTGGGTTTGAATACTTTCACCCCACTCAAATGTGGTATTTTTTTTTATTAGAATGACATTTATGTTTACATAATTTATGGTAGAGGTTTATTTAAATGTGGTACAATGCTATCATTAGTCTTTATCATTTTACATAACCATAATGGTACATCATCTATAGGGCATGTATATATAATTACCTCGTGTATAAATTTTAAGCATATATGTAATGTTGATGGAAAAACATGCATGAGATGGGTCCATAGTATCCCATGTAAAATATAATATCCCACATCAATAGATATTTTTTATTTGATAGGGTAAATAAGCAAGTTTTACAAGGCTCTTACAACCACTGTGTTTAATGGAAAACAACAATATCTAAACATTTTTAAAAAAATCCCACTGAGATAAATAAAAAAGAGGGACAACAACCAAAATTCCACTAATCTTCCACAAAACAAAGAAATAGACAAAAGATAAAAATAAACTAAAGAACCTTGAAGTAGAATATTAACCATAATAATCTTTAGAGTTAGCATGTTTCATAGGTATAACTCATTCTAACTTACCTTTTTTATCATCAAGATTATCCTTCATAATTCTTCCCCTAGTGTGATTTCTTGAGCCTTCAGCTAAATCCTTGAGACCTTTCTTCTTTGGGGTCATAAAGTCTTTCTTCTCTTTATAATTATTCTCAATATCTTTAGTCCTGTTAGATTTAATGTTATTCTAGGGTGGGGATTTGATGTATATGTCCCCAATTCCTTTCCTTCAAGGGGGTATTGTATACTGATACTTCAACCAATATTCCCCCTTTACTAGTTCTAAGGTTTTCCTGTTCCATTTTGAACTTGTCAATCTCATATTTCATAATGTTCCTTTCCTCCATCAGCTTAGCTAAAAAATGACCCATATCTTTAATTTATCATCAAAATTCTTAAATTTATTCCTACGATCCATGGAGGGGTCCCCTAATTCATAATTTTCCTCCTTATTTCCATCCTTCTTAAATTAGGTCATAATGATAGATTTGGGTTTCTTCCCCTAGTGATACATGGGATTCTTCCCTTATGTTTTCCTTTCTTAGTTCCAAGTTTGGTTTACATAATCTAGATATTATCCAAAGCGGAGTTAGTCTTAGTATTTTTAGAGGCTTTAGGGTTACCTATCTTATCCTCAAATTTTCTAGAGTCCACTTCTGAGTTTCCATCCTTGTCACTCATAATAAATTGTACCTCACTCCACCTTAGACATTACCCCTATTGACAAGGAGGAAAATTAGGCCTTGGTGGAGAAGGTCATTTTCTTAGTTTACTTGAAATGCCAAAACCATGCTTTCCAGAGACTTCAAAAGGAAGTAAGGGAGGATAATTTTATGTCCCATGAAGTGATTTAACAATAAGAAGTGATGAGAGAAGATAAAGGTGAACTTACCTTCTAGAGTTACATACTTCATTATATGGAGACACATGTCAGGCTACCTTCTTGGCAAGTTCAGCCTTGGAAAACATTTTTTCTCTAATTTTATTAAGACATCCATTTTGAGAAAGGTCTACATCAACTCAAGTTTCTTACTTTTATCTATTGGAAATATTATCATTGATGTCAAAGGTTTAATATTATTGGTGACAAAGGCCCCATTTCATTTAATATCTAAAGGTGTTTTTAATGTTCATTTTTTGGCTAAAGTATGTTAATATTTATTTAATATTAATAAATATATTTTTAGTTGCATAAAGTCAAAAGAGGGCCCTTGAAGAAGTCAAAGAGTCATGAGGTAAAGACAAAAGAGGGAAAGAACATATTTTCCCATGAAGGGTTATCTTGAGGAATTCAAAGAGTCACCAAGTGAAGATAAAAGAGGAAAGATGCATTTTATCATGAAGGGTCACCATGTGAATTTTCAAATGAAAGGATTTGAAGGGTCATGCAAGATTGGTGCCATTCTATTTTTGAATTAAAAGGTCTCAAAGGGTGAATGCCAAAGGTCATTTGGAAAGCTATAAAAGGAGGCTTGGGAAGCCATTTGTAATATGAAAGAGTGTGCATGGTTTGTAATTGTTTTATATAAGAAAAGAGGAGAGAAGAGAAATAGATATTGTAGAGTTATATCATTTGTTGAGAAAGCAATATTGAGAAATAGTTGTGTTTTAAACATAAGAGGGGTTGGTGCTCTTACGGGTTGGTGCTCTTGTGGGTTGGTGCTCACAAATAGTTGTTATGTTGGTGCTTGGTAAAGGGTTTGGTGTTCCTACAAGTTTGTGCTTATGAACTTTGTAATTTGAGTTGGTGGTCATTCATATACTTGAGATTGTTCTCCATGGTTTTTCCCACATTGGGTTTCCATGAAAAAATCTAGCGTCTCTCTCTCTTGTGTGGTGCATGTTATTATCTCAGTCTTATTACATATCTTAATTGTATGATTAAGTGGTTAAAGAAAAGAAATCAAATTAAGAAAAATATTTAAAAATATATATGATATACCAATTCACCCACCCCTCTTAGTATATTTCATGCTTAATAATTGATATAAGAGCATATTCTTTTGAAAAGAGTTTAACATCTTGAAGGTAGATCAGGGAAAACATGATGGCTGGATCACATGAAGGTTTTTATACAAATAAGGCACCTTTATTTTATGGGACAAATTATTCCTTTTAGAGCATAAGGATGAGGACTTACTTGATGGCCTTTGGATTAAACATTTGGCAAGCAGTGGTGGAGGAATACAAAGAGCCACAGGCACTTGTAACTACTCTGATAGAAAAGAAGGAAAGTGAAAATAATGATAAAGATTTAAATGTTATTTTATGTAGTTTATGTGAATCAAAATTTATTAAAGTTATGCAATATAAATCTACTCATGAGACTTGGGTAAAGCTTGAGAATATTTACAAAGGTGATGGAAAGGTTTAACAAGCTAAGCTATAGACTTTTAGAAGATAGTTTGAGAGTTTGAAGATGGAAGAGGAAGAAAATATAGCAAGTTTTCTTTTATGGGTTGATCAAATAGTTAATCAGATTCAAGGTCTTGGAGAAAAATTTGAAGAATAATCAGTGGTACAAAAAGTTTTGAGATCTCTACCATTGAGATATGATGCAAATGTTTTAGCAATTGAGGAGATGAAGGATCTAGCCAAGCTAAAGATGGATAAACTACATGGTATTATTATGACATATGAGATGTGGACCGAATAAGAGAAACCCTCAAAGAGGGAAGCTAATATCAAGATATCAAAGAAAGAGAAATCTAAGATTCAAGAATCAAGTGATATCTCTAGCGATCAGGAAGATGACAATGGAGCTCTATTCATTCATAATCCAAAAAATGGCACAAGTAAATATCAAGAAAATTTACCATTTAATTGTTTTAAATGTGGTAATATTGTACATTTTGTAGCTAAGTACCCAGATAAGAATAATGGTGACGATTTAGAAGAAAAGTCTACATACATGAAGAACTTCAAAGGAAAATTCAAGAAGGGATTTGATAAGAAGAGATTACATTCTAAAGATCCTAGCTCAACTGAAGATAGTGGAATCAGTGACTCAAATGAAGAAGAGTTTCTATTCATAACAATACATGAAGATTCATCCACAAGCAAAAATACATATGAAGAAGAAGAACAACATGATGAAGTCGAGGTGAATCTAGAAGGAGAACTCATTTGTGCCTTAGAAGAACTAAAAACTCTTGATAAGAAGGATCAAAGATTAAAGATCCAAATTAAGAAAAATGAAAAGGAGTCAAAGAAAATAATTAAAAATCTACAAGCACATATTGAAGAATCCAAAAATATTGAAGAAGACCTAACATCTCAATTGCAAAAAGTAAGTGAAGAATGTGAAAAGTATGTTGTTGAAATTGCCTCTTTAAAAGAAGATATCGAGAAAACCAATAAAGTAGTCAATGATAGAGCAAAAAATGATTCAAAATTTGAGAATAACACTAACATTTGAATAAGATATTAAAAAGTGAAAAATTGATATCAAATAAGACAATTATTAGATTTGAAAAGAAAAAGAGTTATGTTGAAGCTCTTACAAAAGAATAAATAAAAAGGGAAGAAGTTAAGAATGTAGATAAGTTGGAAGGAATAGAGCTACAAAAGACAAACAGGTCAAAGATACACAAATCAGAATAGGTTCTATTTTCATGGTTATTGTTTTTATTGTAATGGTTATGGTGATAATAAAATAAACTATCAAAAAAGATCTAACAATTTTAGAAATAAAGAGAAGGAAACTCATACAGAGTCAAGCAAAAGCCATAATTCTTTTGCTTCTCTATCAAGATTTGATGAAGAGGCCATAATATGTTACAAGTGAATAATTTAGGACACATAGCCTAGTATTATAGAAGCGTGTTTGATTCAGTCAAGAAGGACCAAAGTTTCAAGGCTCCATTCATCAAGAAGAAAGTTCAAACAGGGTCATGGTAGAAGAAACAACTTAAAATTTTTATGTTAGTCCAAACAACTTTTCATGCAAGAAATAAATAAAATCCATGGTTCATCGATAGTGGATGTTTGAGGCACATAATACGAGATAAAAACAAGTTCATAACTCTAAATAAGATCAATGGTGTCACAATTAAATTTGGAGACAATACCACTACCAGAATAACCAAAAGAGGTACATAAATTTTGGATAATGGTAGAACTAAGACTAAAAATGTTCCATATGTAGAAGGTCTTAAGCAAAATCTATTGAGTGTAAGTTAAATGTATGATCAGGGACACACACTAAATTTTTATGTAGAAGGTTATGAAATTAGGAGAAAATATTCAGATGTGTTAATTATAGATGCTCAGAAGATAGGCAACAATTTATATATGTTATCAGATATCAAAGGTCAAAGATATTATTTGAGTCAAATTGAGGAATTTGGTTGTGGCATAGGAGATTGGAGCACATAAATTTTGACAATCTTGTCAAAATCAGCAAGAAACAAGTAGTTATAGATCTTCAAAAGATTACAAAGCCCTCAAACACACTTTGTGAACCTTGTTAGCATGGGAAGTAGACCAAAAGATGGTTCAAGACAAAATAATACTCAACTACTCAGATGTTAGAGCTTGTTCACACTAATCTATGTAGACTTATGAGAACTCAAAGTACTCAATGTGATAAATACTTCATGTTGCTTATTGATGATTTTACACGTATGACTTGGGTGATGTTTTTGAATAAAAAATCAAAAAAATTCAGCCACTTCAAAGCATTTAAGGCTTTAGTTGAGAATGAAACTAGTTTGAAGATTAAGTGCCTGAGATCAGTTTATTGAGTATTATGAAGACCATGGGATAAAGAGACATTATTTATCAACTAAAACTCCAAAGTAAATTAGAGTAATTAAGCAAAAAAATAGAACAATTCACTAGATGGTGAGGAAAATGCTAAATGAATTCCAAATACTAGATAAATATTGGAGAGAAGCAATAGGTACAATAGTGCTTATCCATGACAAAGTGTTGTTGAGAGTTAGCAGTGACAAGACTCCCTATGAGCTATGGAAAGACAAACTAGCTACAATTGATTATTTTAAAGTTTTTGGCAGCAGATGCTTCATAAAGAGAACTGATGAAAAACTAGGTAAGTTTGAATCTAGAATAGATGAAGGTATATTTATTGGATATTTTTGTAATGGTAAAGCTTATAAATGTTATAAAAAAATAACCAAGAATATTTTTGAAAGTGCAAGTGTCAGGATAGATGAAGACGTAGCACAAAGAGATAGTGATCTAGTAGGCACTCCTAAAATAATTGAGGAAGAAGATTTTGAAGAATTAGATGAAGATGAGAAGAAGGAGAAAAATGACACCAAAACTCCATCCAAATATGTATAGATAAATCATAATGATAATGACATCATCAGGAACATTAATGGAGTTTACACCAGAAGAATGATGGTAAGTGAATCTGAGCAAGTTAATTTTTCTTTGTTATCCAAAATTTAGCCTAAAACATTTTAAAAATCTAAACATGATGAGCATTGGGTTAAGGCAATGGATGAATAATTAAATCATATATAAAATAATGATACTTGGGAATTAGTGCTAGACTAGAAGGTCAAAATGTGATAGGAATAAAATGGGTATATAAAAATAAGTTGAATGAAGATGGTGAAGTTACCAGAAATAAAACAAGATTAGTATGTAAAGGATATGATCAGATTAAAGGTATATATTTTGAAGAAAATTTTGCACCAGTGGCAAGGCTATAGGTTATTAAAATGTTTCTTGCATATGTAATGTTTAAAAATTTTAGTGTTTCAGATGGATGTTAAGTCTATTTTCTTGAACAAGAATCTAAACGAAGAGGTCTACATTGAGCAACCTAAGGGATTTATTCTCTCAAATGATAGTAGCCATGTATGTAGATTAAATAAAGTACTGTATGGATTGAAACAAGATCTCAGAGATTGGTATGTAAGGCTTGATAAGTTCTTACAGGATCAAGGTTTCAAGAGAGCTTTTGCTACAGTAATCTCTACATTAAAATAGAAGGTGAGAATCAATTGCTTGTTTTAGTATATGTTGATGACATAATATTTGGAGGTAACATTGAAAAAATGATAAAATAATTTTATGATAATATGCAAAAATAATTTGAGATGTCTATGCTTGAAGAATTGCCATTTTTCTTAGGGTTGTAAATATTTCAGTCAAATAAAGGAATTTTCATATCTCAAAGTAAATATGCTTATGAGATGTTGAAAAAAATTGGTTTTAAGGATTGTACACCAATTGGCACACAAATGGGTATAAGAAATAAGGTAATTAAGGATGAATATTCACCTATTGTAGATCAATCTTTGTATAGATCTATTATTGGTAGTCTTTTATATTTGACAACATCAAGGCCATACATCATGCATGTAGTAGGCATGGTTACGAGATATCAAGAAGCCTCAAAGGAGATTCATGTTCAATTGGTGAAGAGAATATTTAGATATGTTAAGGGGATATTGAATTATGGATTTTGGTATCCCACAGGTAGATATTTCACTTTGGTTAATTATACAGATTTAGATTGGGTAGGATGTTTGGATGATAGAAAGAGTACAAGTTGAATAACTTTATTTTTTGGTAATAGCTTAGTATCATGGTTAAGCAAGAAATAAAACTTAGTATCACTTTCTATAGTTGAAGCAAAATATATTATAGCAGTGTTGTGTTGTACTCCAGTGATTTGGATGAAGCAAACTTTAGAAGACATCAAGGTAAAATATGATGAACCTATCTTTATTTTTTGTGACAACATAAGTGCTATTAATATTTCTAAGAATCTAGTGATGCATTCAATAACAAAACATATTCCTATCAAATATCACTTTTTGAGAGAGAAGATTATAGATCAGTAGGTTAAGTTGGAATATATCAATACTACAAAATAGATTATAGATATTTTCACAAAGGCACTACCAAAGGACACATTCAAGTATTTGTGAGAGAAGTTGGGATAATTTATTTTACTTCCTACCATTGAGGATCAACATCAGTTGAGGGAGAGCTAAGTATTATCTCTAGGATAGGCCCTTTGCCATTGATGTCAAAGGAGGAGAAGTACAAGAATAGGAACATGTATAGGAATAGGTATAGGAACATCTTTTAAGATGTGGTAGTTTTAGTTTGAGGTTACCATCAATCACAAAGGGGGAAATTGTTGGAAATATTGTCATTGATGTTAAAGGTTCAACATTATTGGTGATAAAGGACCCATAGCATTTGATTTCTAAAGGTGTTTTTAATGTTCATTGTTTGGCTAAAGTATGCCAATATAATGAATATATTTTTGGTTGCATAAATTCAAAAGAGGGCCCATGAAGAAGTCAAAGAGTCACAAAGTAAAGGAAAAAGAGGGAAAGGATGTATTTTCCCATTGAGGGTCATCTTAAGGAATTCAAAGAGTTACCAAGTGAAGACAAAAGATGAAGGATGTATTTGCTCATGAAGGGTTACCATGTGACTTTTCAAATGAAAGGATTCGAAGGGTCATGCAAGTTTGGTGCCATTTTATATGTGGATTGAAAGGGCTCAAAGGGTGAATGCCAAAGGTCATTTAGAAAGACATAAAAGGAGGCTTGGGAAGCCATTTTTAATATGCAAGAGTGTTCATGGTTTGTAATTGTTTTATATAATAAAAGAGGAGAGAAGAAAAAGAGATATTGTAGAATTCTATAATTTGTTGAGAAAGCAACATTGAGAAATAGTTGTGTTTTACACACAAGAGGGGTTGGTGCTCTTTTGGGTTGGTGCTCTTGCAAGTTGGTGCTTACAAACTTTGTAATTTGAGTTGGTACTCATTCATATACTTGAGATTGTTCTTCATGGTTTTTTCTACATTGGGTTTCCATATAAAAATATGGTGTCTCTCTCTCTTTTGTGGTGCATGTTATTATTTCATATCTTGAATGTATTATTAAGTGGTTAAAGAAAATAAATCAAATTAAATCAAATATTTAAGAATATATATGATATACTAATTCACCCCCCCTTCAGTATATTTTATGCTTAACATTGTCTTTGAAGTCTTTTACACCTTCACAACTCATGCTTATATATTTACCAATCAACTCTTTTTTTATATCAATCTTCAACCCTTGCATACAAACCTTGCATTGATTCTAACCAAGGGCTAAGTCCTTAGAAACTTTAGCAACGTGCCCAAAAATTCATTGCATGAATTTAATGATCACATCTTTTTGTAATCTCTACCAAATTATCAAATTACCTTAGACTTTAGTGCATGAAATGGGATCTTGTATGTCTCTATCCCTACCTATGGTTGATTTATTTTCTCATGGAAGGTTCTTGAGTGGGTTGTAAAGTTTCAATTTTCTTGGAAATAATGTTTGGGCTTCAAAATTGGGAATGCAAAATTTGATGCCACACTTTGTTCTACCAACATGGATAGCCAATTCCTTCCCTTAGAATGTGTAACCATTAAAAAAAGTGGGATATAAATCTTGTTTATTCAAAAAAATAACTCCTACATATGGTGCAATACTATGCAGCTTAATAAATGATGTTTAAAACATTGTGAATCAAGTCAACTAAGTGGGGGGAATCTAACAGTCTCATTACAAATGACAAGCGAGGGTTTCCTAAATACTAAGTTAGAAAACCCATCTAACACCATGCTACCTTATCTAAAGATATTACCAATGGAGGCCTTGTTGAATAGGCTGAGGAGACCTTCGGCACCATTAATCACATGATTGATGGTATGGGAAGGAATCATTTTCCAATGAGATAATTCAAGATATTATGTGAGTCCCCTTTGATAATAACCTTTTCAAACTTTGACTGGATATCAAATTGAATTCCCCATACTGTTGATTTTTCCTTCACTACATCATTGGTTTGGAACCCCATAGATCCTACATAAGTAGTCACAAAAACCACTTTAATGTCCCTAATAACCCCTCTTCCCTTTGTATTTCCCTAGTTATCCTTAAGTGCCCCATAAAAATTCATAGTCACCTATCACCTTAGGGATTTAGACCATTTGGTTTGGCTCTTTTCACCTTTGGACCTTGAATTAGTGACCTCTTGGTTAATGTTCTAGTTGAGGAAGATTGAGAGGTCATCTTTTGAACCAGTGGCCTTATATTTAGGATAAAAGGCCTTCTAATTATTAGTGATTGTAGAACATAATATAAGGAATGAAGACTTTATTTGAGAGTTGTTAATGATGTCACAGTGATGTTATGGAGGTGTTCAGGTGAGTGGATGAAGTACCTTGATAGTCTATGTGTCAATGACAAAGTGTGAAATGTGTTTGTCTTAGTATGCTTTAAGGTGGCTTGGTTGATCTTCAGGTTTGGCATGGTTAGAGGTGTTTAGGGATGAGTATGGTGATTTTAGGATGTGAAATAGGTCCCTATTGTAGTTTATATGCTTTGAGTAATTTTGTGCATGAGTAGATATCATCTGGTTGATCAATATTGCCATCTAGACATTTTGGGTTTAGTGGTAGAAAATCTGAGTAGGCAATTTGTTGACATCACCATTATCATGTGTGAATGAATTAGGGGGAGTTGGTCATATGGTTGTGATCAAATTTTTTCCTAGTTAATTTGTGTTAATTTTTATGTCATGCAATGAAGCACAATAAAATATATGCAAGTGCAAAATTGGGCTTCCAGGCAATTTGACAGTGTTTTCCCATACTAAGCCAAATTTACATGAGGTAAGAAAGAGTTGATTAAGTAGTTTGGTGATGGAATATCTTGCATGTGTGGAAATTTTAGAACAAAATTATCATATGGGTTTATTTAGTTGTTTCTAGTTGATTTGTGATAGTTTTTAAGTCATGTGATAAAGCACGTCAAAATATATGGATGTGCAAAGTTAGCCTTCCAAACAATTCTTGGAATTGTTGGCTCTGTAGTACAAAAATCTAAGTGAAAATATTAATGGCATCATATCTTGCACATTCAAAATTTTCAAGAGAATTTTAACACATGGTTAGATTTTATTATATGAGGAGATCATATGGTCCAAATTTGAGAACATGTAAGTGAGCAAGGTAAAAGACATGGATGTGCAAAGTTGGCCTTCCAAGAAGATTCCAATGGTTCCAATAATTAGTCATTTTTTCACAAGTTGAATTTCAAACAACATCGATGGAGCACATTTATCCAATATTTTAGGAAGTAGCGAGATGGTGCCAAGTGTTCAATGTTTAATGTTGAGTAGAGATGAAGATTGAGCTTCTTCTAAGGATTAATGATAAGCAGTTGATCTTATAGATATATATCAAAGGTGCACAATAAATTCAAGAGGTCAAAGTGATAGTTGTATAGCTTAGATAAATCAAGGACAATCTTAAATATATCAATGGAGTGCATGAGGTCAAAGTTACCAGATTACATGAGATGATGTCAATTGTTAGAGGTTTAACATTTGGGCATTGGTGTACTATGAGTTGAAGCTCAAAGAAGATTGATGGTGCATGATCAATTTTAATATGTGAGGACATGAGATGAGAGCATAGTGTCTGAGGTTTAACTGTGATCATTTGTATTTGAATATTTGAATTTAACAAAGGAAAAACTAGTGATCTGTATTTTGGCCATATCTTTTGATACAAATTGAATTTTCTCATAGTGTAAAAAGTGAACTTGTAGAGGAATCCAAGGTGAATTTGGAGATATAGATTAAAATATCTAAAATAATGTACAATGAAATTTATGAAGGTTCAAATTTTACTATGTTTTAATACATATTCTATAAGTAACCCGAGAAGGGTAATTGAGATTGTGTTGATGTTGTTTAGATGTTTCATGATGACTTAGCTATTAGAGAGTTTTTTAGACTCCATGAGGATCATATATATGGATTTTGGAGGTGTGATAAATATATATTGAGTATGAAAAAATATTAGTAAGTTGATTGTGTGTTCATTCAAGGTGTCCTTATGAACAAGGCTATTGTTTGAATTGATTAAGCTTGCATAGAAGAGTGAAATAATGACTGTAAGCATTTGAGAATGTCAAAGGGGTCATGAGGAGTGGACCTATGAAATTATAAGTGGTACTATATTCTTATTTTTCTTGATGAAGTGCTAAATGGGTGAATATGTCTCTTTGAGACCTATAAGAGCTATAAGTGCCTAATTGAAAGGTGTAACTGCTTAAGGGTAACCCATAGATTCTATGGCCAAACTATGAAGATTGTTTTTGAGCTATGTCTTGTTTTGAGAGATTCCTTAAGGGTTAAGGTATGCCTATTAGCCAACCAATATTTTTTTTTTTATTAATTCTCTATAAATAGTGAAATTAAAGTTGATTTTTAGGTTTTTTAGAAGTGTGCATGTGAGAGTTATGAAGTGAAGGAGATGGAGAGTGCCTAGTAGATGAGTTGATGGGAAGAGAAAATTTTGGACTAAGTGTATGACCTATTAATCATGTTTTTGATGTTAGAATAATGCTCTTGTAGTTTGAGGATGAGCAAAGAGGTTTTATGTGACCCAAAAGTTGGCTTTGGATGCATTGAGTGTGTAGAGTTGAAGAGAGATGATACACTTTACATCTCCATCAGATTGGTAAGTAATCAGTGTTTAGGAGATTTGTTGTTCATATGTGTTTTATGTCAACTCAAAATATAGGGTATTGCATCTTCATTATAAGGTGTAACTTTCTAAAGGTCTAGTTGTTGTGGTAGCTTAGCTAGACATGTATTTTAGCACCTTGTGGGATTGTAGTCTCACTAAATAAGGGATGTTAGTTCCTTTATTAGTTAAAGCTGGTCTAATTTGGTTCTTGTTTTTATAGGATAGTATTCCAATTGTAGGTTTTAGTGGGTTTCTCCCCCAAGAGGGTTTCCCACATATGCCATGTGTTGTGTGCTTCATCTTGCATTATCTCTTTTATTCATTGCTATGAATGATGTGTATGTTTCATCAATGCTTGTGGTAATTGATTAAACATTTTGAAAGGTTTGAAATTGAATTTAGATTATCTTGGCTCACTAATTCACCCCCATCAATGATTGTACCTCTAAAAATTGGTATAAGAGCTAGTCCTTCTTGTAAAGTTTAACCACTTGAAGGTGATCAAAGGTATAATGGTTGACAAAGAGGTTATAGATTGTCTTCAAGATAATATAATCTATGCTTTATTATAAGTTTATGTAAGCATGGATGGTGTGAAGACACAAGTGTAGGATCTAGAAGAAATAGTTAAGAATCTATAAGTCATGATGAATAAAGATTTCAATCAAAGAATGGAAGAATTAGAAAGTAAAGTCATGAGTTACTCAGATGTGATATTATCCAAGGATAAAAGGGATTCCATCTCCACCAAAAGGATCAAGAATGAAAATTCATGGATAAATAATGATCAAGAAAAAGGAGGTCAAATATGAATAATGTCTTCAATGGGTATTGCTTCTACTGTAATCATTTTGGTCATATATATAGGGACTACGCTCTCTCTTCAGAGATAAAAAAGGATCTCATATGATACAATTGTAACCAACAAGCACATATAGCTAAAAACTACAAAAGAACATTTTGTAAAAATGATATACAAGTTATTGACACCATCAAATGGTTTAAGGAGACTACGTCTAAGGAAGAAAAGAAGAAAAATTCAAGTAGATCACCAAAAGAAGAGTCATTATTTGTTAAAGAAACATTGCATACTCAAGAAGATGAGAATAAGAAATGGTTCATAGATAGTGGATGCTCAAATCATATGACAGGAGACAAGAGTTTATCTCCCTCAAAAAGACCAACCCAGGTGCAGTTAGATTTGGTGACAACAAATCTGCTAACATAGTCAGCAAAGGTATTATGAATTTGGACAATGGTAATAATAAGACTGAGAATGTCTTATATGTAGAAGGTTTGAAACAAAATATTTTAAGTGTGAGCCAAATGTATAACCAAATAAATGTTGTAACTTTTCATGATGATGTTTGTGAAATAATAAAGGCAAAATTTGGTAGATTAAATACAAATGTTCATAAAACAGATAACAACATGTATTCATTTCATGAATCCAAAAAGGAAGAGTGCTTCATGTCAATTGGAAAAAAGTTGGATTTGGCATAAAAGGCTTGTATATATAAATTTTGATAATATGGTAAAAATTAGTTCAAAGGGGTTTGTAAGGCATATGCCTAAGATTTATAAGATTCCTCATTATTTTTGCAAGGCATGTCTTCATAGGAAGAAAACCAAGAGAAGATTTAAAACATATGAATTATCCACTATAGAGCCATTGGATTTGATCCACACTAATATATGTGGACATATGATAACTCAAAGCATTCAAGGTAATATTTAATTCATGCTTCTCATTGATGACTTTACTAGGATGACTTGGATTTTTTTCTTAAAGAAAAATCAGAAGCATTTGCAAAATTTATGGCATTCAAAGCTCTTGTAGACTATGATAAAGGTTCAAATATCAAGTGTGTGAGATCAAATAGAGGAGGTGAGTTTTTCTCTCATAATTTTGATGATTTTTGTGAATAATAGGGGATAATAAGACAAAATTCTACTGCTAGAACGCTACAATAGAATGGTGTGGTTGAAAGGAAAAATAGGAATATTATAGAGATGAGTAAAACCATGATTCAAGATGAAAAATTATCAGATGGCTATTGGGAAGAGGTAACCAACACTTTAGTTTACATCCTAAACAAGTGTCAAATTAGAGTAAATAGTAATAAGATCCCTTATGAGTTATGGAAGAATAGAGTAGCTAATGTCAAACATTTCAGAGTTTTTGGGAGCAAGTTCTTCATCAAAAGAGATGAAGAGAATCTTAGGAAATTTGATTCAAGATTTGATGAAGGCATATTCTTAGATTATTATTCTATCAGTACTACCTATAGGTGGTTCAACAAGAGACTTCAAAAGATTGTTGAAAGTTCAAATATAAGGATAGATGAGAAAAGTAGAGTCAAGAAGCCTAAATTATAGGTAAGTGAATAAATTTAGAATTATATTAAAAATAATGAAGAGTTATCTATTCAAATAAATGATAAAGATGAAGAGGAGGAAGAAAGACAAGACTCTAGAGCTCTATCTAGAAGAATTTAGAAACATCATCCAATCTCTCAAGTTATTAGAAATGTTAATGCAAGGTTACGGACTAGAAGAAGGATGTCGATCAATCAAAATCAATAAGACTCAACTCTATTACCCATGATTGAACCCAAAACATTTATGGAAGATATCAAATATTAAAGTTATAATGATGCAATGGATGAATAAATTGGTCAAATAGAAAAGCATGAAACATGGGACATAGTTCCTAGGCCAAAAAATAATAATGTGATAGGTACCAAGTGGGTTTTAAAAAAAAATATGAATGAGAAATAAGTCACAAATAATAAGGCTAGATTGGTGTGTAAATGATATGCTCAAGTTGAAGGAATAGATTTTGATGTGACTTTTGCTCTTATGGCAAGAATAGAAGCAATTACACTCTTCTTGGCATATGCATGTTTCAAAGGTTTAAATTTATATCAAATGGCTGTGGAATCTTTATTATTGATTGGAAACTTATAATAAGAAGTCTATATTGAGTTACGTTAAGGATAATTCATGTTAAGTAATCAATATTTTATGTGTAAATTGAATAAGGCTCTGTATGGTCTTAAACAAGCTCCTAGAGATTGGTATGACAAGCTAGATAAGTATTTTTTGAGTCAAGGTTTTAAACGTGGGGTAGATGATAGTAATTTATACATTAAGATATAATTCAATCATCAATTAATTTTTTTGTATATGTTGATGACATAGTTTTTGGATCTGATAATGATAAAATGAGTAGAGAATTTGCAAATACTATGAAGATTGATTTTGAAATGTCAATGTTGGGAGAAATATCTTTCTTCTTAGGATTACAAGTTAATTAACTTGATGCAAGGATATTCATTTCACAAGCTAAATACATCAAGGATACGCTAATTAATTTTGACATGATGGATTGTAAGCCAATGAGTACTCTAATGATCACATGATTCAAGTTAAGTAAACTAGATGACTCACCAAAAGTTGATCAAACTTTGTATCTATCCATGATTGGAATGCTTTTATACTCTACTACTTCCCAGCCTGACATCATGCAAGTAGTAGGTCTTGTAGGAAGGTTTCAAGATGACCCTAAAAAATCTCACTTGAAAGTAGTCAAAATAATATTGAGATATCTAAAGGCACCATAGAGTATGGTTTATGGTATCTTAGGAGTAAAGAATTCTCTTTGAAATCATATAATGATGCAGATTGGGTAGGATGTGTAGAGGATAGGAGGAGTACTAGTGGCGGGGTCTTCTTTATGGGGGAATGCTTGGTGTTTTGGCTAAGCAAGAAACAAGACTCAATGTCTCTATCAACTAATGAATCCAAGTATATAAAAGCTGCCTCTTGTTGCACTTAAGTCATATAGATGAAACACACTTTGGAGTTTTATAAGGTAAGACAAAATGGAACTTCTCCTATTTATTGTGACAATAC
This sequence comes from Torreya grandis, assembly GCA_037957365.1. Taxonomy (NCBI): domain Eukaryota; kingdom Viridiplantae; phylum Streptophyta; class Pinopsida; order Cupressales; family Taxaceae; genus Torreya; species Torreya grandis. Next base: position 73,054 of record JARHVA010001038.1, on the reverse strand, counting down.
TAGTGCAATTAGTATCTCAAATAATCCTAGTATGTACTAAAAAACTAAACACATTCTTATTAGATATAATTTATTGAGAGAAAAAGTGATTAATAAATGTGTTAAGTTGGAGAATGTGCCTACAAAATAGTATCTTATAGATATTATGATCAAACCATTATCAAAATCTACATTTGAGTATCTAAGACAAAGCTTGGGTGTCATTCCTTTCTTTGTGAATCAATAGAAGGCCTTTGGTTAAGGGGGAAAAATAATTTCATAAGATTGATCTAGAGGTTTGTTAAAGAGTTATTGTACAAGTTCCAAATGGGTGTTACTAGGTGTCTTAATAAGTTTAGTGAGTGGCATGAAGTTTTGTTGATGGTCATTGAATTGGCTTGTGAGAAAAAAATTGAAAGCAAGTTTGAAGGTTTTTTTATGGTGTGTGGAGATATAAAGATGATCAAAAGGTTCAATGGATCAAAGATCTTAGGGGGAATCCCTCTTAGATGTTTCTTGATGAGTTCCATTAGATTTTAGTAATTTTTGTGTTCTTTCTTCATTTTTTGTAGTGCTTGGTTAAAGAGAGTGTTGGCATGGAGCAAAAGAAAGTTGTCAAGGCAAGAAGAGGTAGGCTCAAGGTAAAGGGTGAGTTTGTATCATATTTATAAGGTGATACTCTCATTTTGATGGTCTTTACAGGTCCTAAATATTAGTTTGTACCCACTTTGTCAATGTATCAAAATGGGAGAAGATTCTTATTATGAGAGTGTTTGAAGAGAGATAAGGAAGGTGAGTTGTTTATTGATATATGATAGGTGTTGATATCAATGACAAAGGGGGAGTTTATTAGAGGGTTTTCAATGATGTCATAGTGATGTCATGGAGGTGTCCAGGTGAGTGGATGAAGTACTTTGATAGTATATGTATCAATAACAAAGTGTGCAATGTGTTTATCCTAGTATGCTTAAAGGTGGCTTGGCTGATCTTTAGTTTGGCATGGTTAGATGTGTTCAAGGATGAGTATGGTGATTTTAGGATGTGAAAATAGGTACATAAGATGTTTTATATGTTTTTATTTATTGTTTACATGAGTATATTTCATTTTTTTAATCATTGTTATCATCTAGACATTTTGGGTCTAGTGGCAGAAAATCTAAGTAGGTAGTTTGCCGACATCACCATTACCACATATGGATGAGTCAGGGGGAGTTAGTCATATGGTTGTGATCACATTTGTTCTTAGTTTATTTTTTATAATTTTTAGGTCATGTGATGAAGTGAGACAAAATATATGAAGTGAAAAGTTAGGCTCCCAGGTAGTTTGACAGTGTTTTCCCATACTTAGCCAAATGTGCATAAGGCAAGAAAGAGCTGAGTAAGCGGTTTGGTGATGGAATATCTCACATGTGTGGATGTTTAATAAAAATATGATCATATGGGTTTTTTTATTTTTATGTTTATTTAATTTTTTCTAATTTTTATTTCATGTGATAAAGTATGTTAAAAGATATGCATGTGAAAAGTTTGCCTTCCAGACAATTATTGACATTGTTGTCTCTGTGGTAAAAAAATTTGAGTGAGTAAATTAATGGAATTATATCTCACATATTTAAATGTTTCAAGATAATTTTGACACATGGTTGTATTTTCCTACGTGAGGAGATCATATGGTCCAAATTTGAGAACATGCAAGTGAGTGAGGTAAAAGATATGACTATGCAAAGTTGACCTTCTAGTCAGATTACACTAGTTCCCATAGTCATTTTTCCATAAGGTAAAGCTAAATAAAAATCAATGGAGCACATTTCTCCAAGATGTTAGGAATTAGTGAGATGGTGCCAAGTGTTCAATGTTTAACATCAAATAAAGATAAAGATATATCTTCTTCCAAGGATTAACAATGAGTGGGTGATCGTACAAATAGAGATCAAAGGTGCATGTTAAATTAAAGAGGTTAAAGTGAAAATTGTATATCATATCTAAAGAAAGGAAAATCTTGAAGATATTGATAAATCATATGAGTTCAAATTTTCTAGATTGCACGAGATAAGGTCAATTATTAGAGGTTTAACATTTAGGCATTAGTGCACTATGAGTTAAATCTTAAAGAAGATTGATGGTTCATGATCAATCTGAAGATGCGAGGACATGAGATGTGATCATAGTTTTTGAGGTTTAACTATGACCATTTTCATTTGAATATTTGAATTTAATAAAGGAAAAAATAGTGCTCTAGATTTTGTCCATATCTTTTGATACAAGCTGAATTTACTCATGGTGTAAAAAGTGAAATTGTAGAGGACTCCAAGGTGCATATGGAAATATACATTTGAATATATAAAATTTTATAAAATAAAAGTTATGAAGGCTCAAATTTTACTATGTTTTTGCACATGTTCTACAAGTAACCTGATAAGGGTAATTAAGATTGTGTTGATGTTATTTTGTTATTTAATGATGACTTAGTTATTAGAGAGTGTTGTAGAATCCATGAGGATTATTTATATGGATTTTGGAGGTGTGATAAAATTATCTTTAGTATTAAATAATCTTAAGAATTTTATTGTGTGTTCATTTATGGTGTCATTATGAACAAGGTTATTATTTGAGTTGATTGAGCTTGCATAAAAGAGTGCAATGATGACTATAAGCATTTGAAAATGTCAAAGGGGTCATGAGGAGTGGACCTATGAAATTATAAGTGGTTCAATGTTCTTGTTTTGCTTGATGAAGTGTTAAATGGGTGAATAGGTCTCTCTGAGACCTATAAAATCTACAAGTGCCTAATTAAAAGGTAGAGTTACTTAAGGGTGACCCATAGATTCTATGGCCAACTTATTAAGATTATTTTTGAGTCATGTCTTATTGTGAGAGATGCCTTAAGGGATAATGCATGCCTATTGGCTGACCAAGATGTTGTTGTTCATGAATGCTCTTTAAGTAGTGAAATCAAAGAAGTTGATTTCTAGGTTTTTTGTAGAGGTGTGCATGTGAGAGTTATGAAGTGAAGGAGAGGAAGAGTGCCCAATAGATGAGTTGATGAGTAGAGTAGAATGTGGACTAAGTATATGAATTTTTGGTCTTGTTTTTTATGTCAAAATAGTGCTCTTGTAGTTTGAGGATGATTGAAGAGGTCTAGTGTGACCCAAAAGGTGAATTTGGATACATTGACTGTGTAAATTTGAAGAGAGATGATATAATTTGTATCTCCATCAGACTAAAAGGCAATCAATGTTTAGGAGATGTGTTACTCATATGTATTATTGTGGAAGCTCAACATCTATGGGGTTGTATACTCCTTTCAAGATAAAACTTACTAAAGGTCTAGTTGTTGTGGCAACTCAACTAAATAGGTATTGTAACACCTTTTGGGATTGTAGTCTCACTAAATAAGGGATGGTAGTTCCTTAATCAGATGTAGTTGGTCTAAATTAGTTCTTGTTTTTATAGGATAGTAGTCCAATTACAAGTTCTAGTGGGTTTTCTCCCCCAAGAGGGTTTCCCACATATGTCATGTGTTATGTGCTTGATCTTGCATTATCTCTCTTCATCATTGCTATGAATGATGTGTATGTTTCATGAATGTTTATGGTAATTGATTAAACATTTTCAAAGTTTTAAAATTGAAGTTGGATTATTTTGGATCACTGATTCACCCCCTCTCTTATTCATTGTACCTCTGATAGACTTGGATTTCCACCTTTTGCTTGTGAAGATACAATCATTCCTAGATTTCCAAAATTACCAAAACCAATGAGGGAGGGTGAGGTACCACAAGAAGGAAAGGGAAAGAAGTTTCCAAGGTTGATTATATTGGGTGATAATATCTAGAATGGAGTTGGTTTTGACCCAATCCACATTAAACTTATGAAGGAGAAGCTCCATAATCTTGGAGATAAAAGTACAATTTAGAAAGAGGTGCTCAATTGAATCCTCAAAGGATTTATAAAGGAAACACCTATTAGGGATTATCAATTCATGTTTGACCATAATAGTTAGGATTTTATCTTGGGTAGCCAAATAGAAAAAGATATTAACCTTAAGAGTGAGATGTTTAATCTAGAGAGGTCTCTAATGGTCCTAATCCTCATCCAAGTCTATATCCATAAGGTAAATTGATTTCACTACAAAGTCCCCATTATCATATGTAGGAAAAATAAAGAGGTCTTATTTGAGGAAGAAAGGAATGTGAATATGTTGAAGCTTAGTATTAAGGGTTTGGACCTCCTGAAGGACTTATACATTAGTAAACTCTAGGTGTATACTTTTTCAATGATGATGCCAACCACACATGAATGATAGTCTTTGACATTTGTTCCCAAATAGGTTTTATAATAAAATATGATGTTGTTATAGGGAACCTTAGTAACTAGAGGGGAATAGGAAAGACAAGGGTTGTCCCATAATTCAACCTTCTCATTGTTTCCAATCTACCATTTATTTCCTTTCTGTAAAAGACTCTTGTAACTATAGATGTATTTCCAGTAAGTAGAACCATCGCTAGGACCTTCCTCCCAAAGTAATCTAACATAATTTTTGTCTTCCAAATACTTATCCTTAATTATTTAAGTCTAGTAGTTGTCCTCTTTCATGACTTTCTAAACTAGTTTGGAAATGAGGTCTCTCTTCATTCTTTTAACCCATCATAGCTTCAACCCCTATTAGCATTAGGTAGGATTTGTACCAAAGAATAAGAGGGAATCTAAATCTATCTTCTAATCCTATTTAGTGTAAATTACATTGTATTTTTCTATTTTGTCTACAACTTTATTGAGAATGTGAAAGAGAGACATGAAGAACACTAGAATGCTTTGGATAGAGATTTTGAGTAGTTAGAATTTCCCTATCTAAGTTAACAAGTGACCCTTCCATCCTAAAAGTTTATATTGGATTATTTACACCAGCAGGTTCCACAGATCATACTACATTATGTCATTAAAAATAAGTAACCCTAGATAGGTTGATGGTAGATTAATAATTTGGTAGGCCAATATAGTAGATAGTTTCTTCTAGAGACCAACATGAGTATTTATGAAAAAATATATTTTTTTTAATAAATTTTATGCATTGGTTTTAAATAATATCATATTCCAAGAGGATGTTTTTGAGAGCCTTGGATTCCATAATGGAAGCTTATCCCAAGAGGAATGTGTCATCTACAAACTATTCATGGGTGACAGAGATAGTGTTTTGGGCCACCTTAATATCATTGACGATTCCTCACACTCTAGTGGCTTGAAGGATTATTCCAAGGGTTTTATTAATAATATAAAAAGGTAGGGGTAAATAGGAGTTCCTTGCCTCAGTCCTCTACTAGCCAAGAAAAATCCTTTAGGGACTTTGTTTATTGGGATAAAAAATATAAGAGTTGTAATGCATCTATGGATGAGACATATAAAAATGGGATAAAACCCAAATATTTAAATAACTTTGTTTAATAAACTCCATGACACCTTGTCATAAGATTTATTCATATATAACTTTAAAAACATGCCTTATCTAGTGGAATTTGAGACTAAGTGTAGTTATTCATGGACAATGATGATTCCATTGATGATTTGCCTCCTGTAAATAAAATCCCCATGTTGCTCCACTATGAACCTCTCCAATAGGGTTTGAATCCTTATAAAAAGGGTTTTGGAGTAGATATTTTATGTAGTAGAGCACGCAATGATTGGTCTGAAGTCCTTTAAATGGGTTTTTCCACATTTTTGGGGATTAAGAAAAGGAATGTGTTGTTTAGTTATTTTAAGATGGATACAACACTAAATAATTCACACATTATTTCCTCTACTTAAACATGTATAATGTCCCAAAACTAGTGGAAGAAGAATGGGGGAAATCCATATGTCCTATGGGCCTTATTTCCTTCCATATATAAAATTTTCACTTAGACCTCTTCTAGGGAAGGGGAATGAAAATTTATGAGTTATCTAATTGGGAAATGATCCTAGGGAGATTTGTAAAAATCCTCTCTTGTAAGGGTCATATTTCATTTGTATACCCTTCAATAGGTTATTGAAGTAATGAATGATTAGTTTGTTTATTTCATCCTCATCTTTACATTTATTGCCATCTTCCAGGATCAATTCAGAGATTGTGTTAGTGTTCTTATTTCTAGATGTATAACTATGGAAGAATTTGGTGTTTATGTCACCTTCCATTACCCATAGGCATATAAATTTTTGTTTACAAAAATCTTCCTCATTGGATTCAAGATTATGATAGTTATTGAGAAGATATTTTTCTAAGGAAGCCAATTTCTCATTGGATCCATGGGTGGAAGTATGCTCTTCCAAATTTAGTAAGTCCTCCTCCAAAAATTTATTTTGGTTAAATATATTTCTAAATACCCCTTTATTCCAAAATTTTATCTTGATTTTTAAGTGGTTGAGTTTCTCAACTAGAATAAACATATCAAATCCTGAGAAGGGTTTTTTCCACTAATACTTAATGGAGTCATGAAGGATAAGATAGTGCATCTACATAATTTCAATGTTGGTTCTTATATTTATAGGCCTTTACCCCATAAAATACTATAGGTTTATGGTTCAAGCCAATCCTAGGAAATGAAGATAGAGAACTAGTGTAGTTTATATCCCAATTCAAAGAAACTAGAAATCTATCAAGTCTTACTTGGATTAAGTCCTCCCCAAGTCTTCTATTTGACTAGGTGAAAGGATTGACTTTGAGATCCACATCTACAAGAGTTGAATCTGATATAAAATCATTTAAATCAAACATAATTTCTATGAAGTCCATCAATCCACCCTTCTTTTCTAGTGGGGTTAGAGGAGAATTGAAATCTCCAGCAACTAACCATTTTTAGTTTTTGCTGAGTCTCTTACAAGTTATTAATCTTCCTAGAGTTTTTTCATACCAAGTGTGGAGTTTGGGGAATAAATATTAGATAGTATCCAATCTTTATTGTTTTTTATCGCTAAATAATATAACAACATTATTATTTTTGTGGACTAGGGCTTTTCCTTTCAAGTTTTATGAGTTCCACAAAACTGCTAACCTACCTAAGGATCCATTTGAACTCAAGATAATATAATTATCATTTTTACATATATTGTCACTACATCAGTTAAAATAATCTTTAGACATCTTGGTCTCTTGAATCAACAATATAATAGGATCATTCCTTTTTCATAGGTTCTTTACCAGTCTCTATTTGTTGGGGTTGTTGAGCCTCCTCACATTTCATGAAATGAACGTAATTTATTTAGTCTAATGAAATGGTTATTAAGGGTTTTTTGGTTACCCTTTGCTATCATTTTTGATGTTTCATTCTTCATAAATGATTGATTTGGTGATTTGTCTAGGATTTTAATGTTTCTCCCACATCTATCTTCTTTTTGTCTTTTTTGGTTTTGATCCACATCCATATTCCCTCTTCTATATTTTGGTCCTACATTGGTGTTTTAGAAGAGGAACATTGCCCATTTTCCTTATTAGTATCTACCTATTCCTTTATAAGTGGACATAATTGACATTCCTTGGGTGAAGCCAAAAGAAGATCATCACTCTCACACATGAAGGAAGGGATTTGATAGATCAAATCTTCAATACTACTAAGCTTCTTCTTGTCTTCATTTTTGGGACTACTCTAGACTAGACTAGATTTATTTTTATTTATCATAGCTATAAAATATTGTATGTTTAGCGACTCCTAGAGTTTTGAGGGAGTTTGGATAAGACTCTTTTTTGGTATGTTTCTATGGGAAACCATTAATTTTCTAATTATTTCAGACTTAAAGGAGTCATGTATGACTCACCCTATATTTCTTCTACCCCTTTAGTCATTGAGGTGTGTTCCTTGGTGGGTTTAAGTGTCAACTTAATACTACATTTAGGATCTAGGACCACATGGAAATTTCTTGAGACACATTGCTTAGGAAAAGCTTTAGGAGGGGGGTTGGTAGGAGACCCTCAACATTTTTATATAGGTTAGCATCTTGCATCATATGGTTAAGAATAGGTTTCATAGCCTAGAAAGGTTTATAATCTTGAGTTGGTTGGGTTAGTTTAGGATATTATTTCTTTCTGTGGATAAATATGTTAAACTTCTTACAAATATTTGTAGTTCTTTCATACTTAATATGTTAATTCCATTCCCCATATTTGTATTTAATTTTGATGGAATGAAGGAGTTTATCCATTAGTATAAAGACATAAAGTCCTATTTAAATCATCCTTATTTTTTATCTCATGATTGGATCAATGGATATGGGTTAATATAAGGTTTTTGGTATTCCCATAGTCACCTCTGATTCCTAGTAATCCAGGGGGAGCTTTAGGAGGAGTACCCACATGGGAATGTCTTAAAGGAATATATTACTTAAATTGGTACATACTTTCCATATTTTTATGCTAATGTTGGATTTACCCATGAACCATGGTCCTTCAATATGAACCCTAAAAGAGTCTTCTTAGTTAATGAAATTGATTAGGAAAAAGTTTTTGGCTAGTGCAACAACTTCTAGTTGACCTTTGGGTTTACAACATTGATTTTCCCATTTTCTAAAGGAGCCAATATTAGGTATGAAACCATTTACTCTTTCTAAAATGGATTTATCAAGATTTTCATCTACCTTTTCTACAATAGTGTTAGGGACTTTTATGCATACCTCATTTTCCACCGAGGGCTCCAACTAGAAGTCTTAGGAGTCTTGACCCAACAACCTTTTTCCCAGAACGTGATCTACCCAAAAAAAGGGGATTTTAGATTAGTCTGACTAGGGATAGATTTAATTTGGAGTGGGTCCCTTTTATCGACAAGATCCTTGGGAACATTGGTACCTATAAATTACCCATATTTCATGCTTCTAAAGTAACCACCCCATGATACATCCTTGAATTTTGGTACCACTTCCTATTTTTCTTACCTAAAATCTAATTCAAAATTTTGGTTTCCTTCCACCTCTTCACCACCTTTTGTCTTTTCTTTATTATCCATATTACTCACCTTACATCATTATATATTACTTGACATTATTTACTTATAATTTATGGTCCAAGAGATATTTTCAATGTAATTAGTCTAAGATTCTTTCTTAGTTGAATGTCAAAGCCTTTAATAATCATATCAAATTTTTAAAGGGCACATATTCTTATTCAAAGTGTACTAGTATATGAATATCTAAATATTTAGTGCCAAAGGATTACCCACAAGGACCCATTTAATACCTTTATTATCTACAATAAATTGAATCTATAACAGTAAATATTGATATACAATGTCCATTGAAGGAAACTCCTCTGCTCAAAGGTGATAAGGTTCTCACTTCTCAATTAATATTTAACAACAAAAGAAATTTGAGAAGGTTTGATGATACATGGAAACTTAGTGCCTTCTAAGACCTTATAGGGTGTATCTTTGAAAACATTTGACATCAGAATAAATTAGAGTATATATATATATATATATATATATATATATATATATATATATATATATATATATATATATATATATATATATATATATATATATATATATATATATATATCTTAACATAAGTGTGTTTTATCTATTTTTGAATTAATTATGGTGAATTAATCCTAAATTAGATAAATGGAATATACTAGTGAAGGGTATTGTAAATATAATCCTAAACAATAAATTGAAGATAAATGACTGAAATAGATAAAATAAAATAAAAATGAACAAGAGTAAGCTATTCAAGATAAATATGTACTTAGCTTTTTTATCACTAAATGACTGCACAAGAAAAAGGAATGTAGAAAAAAATAATATAATAAACCTAGAAAATTTCTATAAGATGAGATTAAGTGCCCTCAATGACATAAATGCATAGTAGGATAGAAGTGATAATCATTGTTGTGCCTATTAGTCAGTTTTATCCTTTTGTAAAAACTTGGAATTTTTGGAACAATTTGGTGTGACAGTAGAAATTAGGTCCCTTTTTCCCTAATTGTATGTTTAAAAACTATGCAGAGACATGTATATGCCAATTTGAAGTTCAAAACCCTATATTTGTGCCACAAGGAGACAAATTAATGTGAATAAGTAAAAATGGGTTAGTGGTTGGTGTTACATTAAACCTCAATACCCCATTATGTTCAAAATCATCTATATACCAACACTCTGAATATCGATCAAACTTCCACATAGCTCTCCCATCTAACTGATTTGTGAGAATGTTCTCTTTGATAATATAAATGAGTATATAATTAGCTTAAATAGTTAATAATGCTTTTTTAGGGCTACATAAGACTAAATTTAGATTTGTTGCATGATTACTTTAAGTTTTTGGAAACTAATTTTAGAAGAATAGGGGAATTTTGTTCGATGTGCACTTATGTAAGTAAGCTCTCATAATCGAATTGATTAGATTGCCAAGATGTTTGAAATGAATCAATTAAATGTGATTTTTAGTGGTTTAAGAGGGGGAAAATACCCATTAGATATTTTTTAAATATTAAGGATGAACCTAATGATTCTTTCCTTTTTACAATTTTAGATTTTTTGAGGGAAGGAAGAAAAGGGTAAACAGGGATAATATTGACAATCATTCTTGTCATATTGGGTTCTACTATCCCTTTAGGAATGGTGTTGATTTATGGGTTTGAGTTAGAACATACAAATTTGTACAAATGTTTTTAGTAGTAATATCATTTATGTATGTGATATTAGATGGCCTTATGGTGAAAGAATGTCTTCTTTTATGTTTAGTATAGGTTGAATTGGTGAAATAAGTGTCAATTAAGTGTAGATGTCAATGGTAAAAAGGGATAAAATAGGCATGATCAAGTATTCATGACCAATTTTAGGCTACTACACCCACCTTTAGTCTAGAAATGAAATTACTAGATTAAAAGAAAGCCATATCTTGGTGTGTAAGACACACTTTGTCTTTAAGTTACATACTTCTATCATGAAAGCAACCATACTATTTGGTAAACCCTAAAAACACATGCATTAGTTATTTTTTCCTTTGCAAATCAAAATTTGATAATTTGAATTTGAAATTTTGAAAATTTTCTTGAACTTTGATAATTTATAAATTAAAATAGCTTGCATTTGAATAATTTAAAAATTGAAATGAGGGTATGAAATGGATAACCCTGAATGTATGACAACCATGATAATTTTTGTGACTTTTATTGTTAATGATGATGCCTTGAAGCATTGGAGAATTGGTCCCTTCCATTTTAGCCAAACCATTGGAGAAAATTGGGGGTGATCAAGCCACAACTTGCATTTTATCTTTTGAAGTGAAAGTATAACTCAATGAAAAATGTTGAAAACTAATTATGTCTATCCATATTTGTAACCTAAATATGTAGACAAGTTAGAATTCTAATGGATTCACATGCATAATATTGGAGTTCTTAGTTGATTCTAAGTCATACACTATGCACCTAAACTGAATCAACCATTACATATGGCTTGTAAATTAAATTAAAAAATATTGGTATATCTTGGTATTTAAAAACACAATCAAAAGATAATGGGATATGCTCATACTCCTAAAATTTCCATGAAAATAGAGAATATGTCATAAACATATTATTCTACCCTCAATATAACTATGGAATTTGAAATTATATGTGAATGCTCATTTTAACTTTTAAATTGTATGATTTTGTTCCTTGAAACTAAAATAGGAGTGCATATGAAATGGCATGTTCCCCCATAATATGTGCCAATAACTAAATTTTCAACTTGAAACTTTGAAACTATAATTTTCTCTATGTAAAATGGGATATCTCATGCACGAAAAGCCCACTGAAATGCCCCTTTTTGAAGTGAGGTAAATTTTCCCTGAAAACTCACTCATCTCAAAATAAAAGTTAACATATTAATAGGATGGTATCATTGAAAATTGTAGCATATGGAAATGTGTTAGCATTGTAATATTTTAATTTTGCATAAAACATAAGAGGCAAGGCCTATATATTGCATCATTGAAGCTCATGGAATAAATAGGTTGGTATTTTAGTATGATAGGAGTGCATGATATGGATCATCACACTTATCAAAATCATCAAGCTCAAAAATCACACATAAAACAAACACAAATAATATAAATTTTGAAAAATATGGGCCAAGGTCTAGTTGTAAGGATATTTTAAAATGTCACAAACAACATGAATAATCATCATAAATTTCACAAAAAATGACATTTTCAAATATCAAAAAAAGGAAAAGTAAAAATGTCATACATAGTTATAGAGGCCAAATTAAGGACATGTTCAAATGCTACACACCACACATAATGCCAAGGGCTAAAGAAAGGACATGTTAAAAATTTTCACACCACATATAGGGACAAGGAATAAATCAAGTACATGTTAAAATGTCTAACATCACATATAGGGCTAAGGGACAAAGAAAGGACATGTTAAAATGTCACACACAACACACAATATCTCATAGATATGTAACAAGCAAATAATCACACATAAGAGCAAAGGGCTAGGATAATAAACAATAAAAAATTAGATCTACTATGTACAAGTAATTAGCATCAATGGAACATATAATTATCAAAGGTAGATTAAGTTATGAACATGTCATGTGATCATATCCTAGTAAGTAACATGCTCATGTAGAGTATGTAAGATGAAAATGTTATCAATACATGTGTACAAAATTGAAAGACCAATAGTATAGGGGTTATAGAAGGATAACACCTAGATATTGTCACCTATGAGTAAGATACCCCAACTTATCAAGGTCAATGGGTAGAAGAGAGTACAACATCTTAACATGTGAAAATGCTTGTATGTTGTACACAACACTTTATAGATACCTATGAAATTCATGTGCAATATAGATATAATGTGTTATCCACTAATCATGGGATAAAAAATATTTTACAAAGATGTAAACTATATTTATAAGAATGATTAGGTCCTAGTTTTGTATTTTGATAATATTTTAATGTTTATTACATTTTTTGAAAAATTATGAAATGTTTTATACTTTTACAATATGGACATTATCTATCTATCTATCTATCTATCTATCTATCTATATCTATCTATATATATATATATATATATATATATATATATATATATATATATATATATATATATATATATATTGGAATAAAACAAATGCACTGAAAATAAAATAAATGAGGAAAATATTGATAATTTGCAACAAGTTTCAATGGAAGATACACACTGGCAAGGATTTGAATGGATAAATAGAAGTAATTTCCCCTTATGTAATGTGAATTAGAACTATTATAAATTTTGATGACAATCTCAGGATATTGCATTAATAAATAATTCTAATTCAAACCAATTAAATTTGATGATTTTAATGTCCCATGCCCACTTAACCTATTTTGGAAGTCACTTACATTTTTATCATTTCTTTATACCAATTCTACTTAAATGAATGTCTTATATATTTCTCTTTAATGATTGCTCATAATTCCTGTAATATTTATTCTTTCATTTGTTTCTTTCAAAAATATATTTTTATATTGGTCTTTCAAGACCAATGAGAATATAAAATATCTATAAACATTCCTTGTTCTGATTATGAGATTCTTTTGGTTTACCTAATACCAAACTTGATCAAAATAACCTTGAAATTATTTTAGACCTTAATATCCTTTGTTAGGACTGACATCCTTTCTTATTTGAGTTAAAATCATCATTTGAGGATCTTTTCACTATATGATGGCATAAATGTACTATATCAACTTCTTCAAAGAAATTCCATACTTTATATAACCACCTAAACAATTATCAAGGGATATAAAACTTCGTCGAGGTATCCAAATGTTAACATTCCATATTTTGGTCTATCTTTCCAAACATTATTTTCTAAATTAAAATGGCATAAATAGTAATAATCATATTCATTTGTTTAGTCCCTTAACTCATTTGATTTTGTCATTCAAAAAATGCCATAAAGGGCTAGAAAGCTAAGGAAGCCTAATTTGATCTTTTTATCAAAACCCAGCTACACATTGATGGAAACAGAGTTATTTAGTTTATTAAATTTAAATTCAATGAAATTAAACCAATTACATCTCCTCTTGTCATATTAAACTCTTTTACAAACAACTTTATAGGGTTTAAGTCTTTGTTTACACATAGTCTAAATTTTAGCCATGTCTTTATCTATACTAAACCAATCGACTTGAGACTAAGTTCATTAGATTCTTAACATCCAAACACATTTTTTATCTAATTTTTATAATCTTTCATTGGTTCTTTAGTGAGATATGACTGATTTACCATTCGTGCCCTAGTTCTAGCATTTTTAACTGTGAAGAAACCAAGAGCTTTTAAAATTTAATTTTCATGTCTTAAAAGGATTTCAAAATTTCTTAATGAATAAACAAGGTATGTATTATCCTACATATCCCACAAATATTATTAAATCACCATACAATACAAAATTTCAATAATATGACAATTTGAGTGCAAATTTTGAATTATTATTACTATAATAGGGTTAAGAGCATAGTTATTTGAATTATTTGATGTTAAAGATAATTATGGAGATTTTGGGCTTGAGACACATAAAATATACCTTCAACAATCTTCCTTATTTTATTCCTCCTTGGACCTTATTATACTTTAAAATCCTTCTTATGATATATTAGTTTACACACCCGGTAAACACATGATCATACTCCTTGGAGAAACTATTTATTATACAATATAGTTGAAACTTATCATTAAAATATTCAATGGATTATTAACAAGCATGGGATCATAAACCATGATGCTTCAAAGGTGGAAAAGAAGGTTCTTCCCTTTATTATCTATTATCAAATATGTACAAACCTTCACCACCTTTCCTAAATTCTTATGGGTCCTTCTTACCTTCCTACATACACTACAATCTTGCTTATATATTTGTTTTATTATTTTATCTATCTCCTATATTGGTGGTTCGAGCCTTATCTATACAAAAACATTAATTTAAACTTAATTACATAGACCATGATTTTTTCCACCTCCCGTATGACTCCTTTCTTATGCATATCTTGACATATATTCCTTTTGACAATCTTATCATGTTGACTTATCACTCATGTTCACATTCCTTCTTGGATACAAATTAGGCACATTTACAATAGGTTGGAATTTTACGAATAATAAATAACTTTTCCTAAAGGACTTAACACTCATTACAAGTTTAAATACATTTTTTGGAGGGAAACTCTATATTTTGCATATGAATTTAAGATAGGACTTCCTAGCTACTTATTAGGTCTTTACAATGCATTTGCCTTAATAGTCAAGGCTCATTTGACTTTACATATGCTTTATTCACAAAATATACAAAGATGGGTTGATGCTCCTGCATCAAATTTTTAGGGGGTTGAAAAATGAAAATAAGTAATTAGATATACATTCTCATTTTTTAAAATGTATATATATTGAAATATGTTGCATGCATGGATCAATTGAGCATGAAAATAAGAAATTTTGCATAGAAACTAGAAATTTTATATTGATATTGCATGGATAATCTGTAAATTGAACAAATTAGAGCTCTATGTTTTGTGAATACAAATTTTGAGTATAAAAATAGAGAGGACAAGATTAAATAGTAGGATATTAGTGGATGGCATTTATTTCCTATTCTTGTCAATTATGTCTTTTAGGTGAAATAACAAAATCATGGAAAATCATTATGCATGAAAATAGATTAATGTCATTATTTAGCATAATTTAACATTGTTTTGAGACTATTTAGACCTAGAAGTGAAAAATAGATGGACCAAGAGGTCAAAACACCACTAAAAACTAAGGCCATAGAAGCATGGATCAATTGATCGCAAAAAGGAAAATATAAAAATAAGATGCAACAGTCAAAAACTATGAAAAATCAAGTTCTTTATGTTTTTTAATAAAGTGGGAATGTGTTTTTATATTTTGTCAATGCACAAGCTATCTAATGACTCCATCAAGATCGAAATCAGCCCAATTAGTAATCAGTGGTAAATGTCTTACCATGTTAAGTGAAAATCATTGAGTATCCCTGAGTGATAAAGCTATCCAAATGATTATTCATATGATCTTAAGTATTAATGATGGATCTATGAGATGCAAGAGTACACAAAGTTTGATGAAATGGTGTATAATATTCTATCGATTTTTGGACCTCTTGAGAAAGATGCTAATGATATGTTGCAAGGTTGTGTGATTATTTTAAAGGAGATACCTTATTTCTATAAAATTTCTTTTTTTTCAATCAAATCTTAAACACATATTTATTAGGAATATTTTGCTTAGGTGCTAAAATCATGCTTTTATTATTTTTATATGTATCATTAGATAGTGGTGTTGGATGGGGAGGAGGAGGTAGTAGGGAATGTAAAGGGTGTTCATACTTGATTCTTGAAATAGTAAAAACTTGAATGCAATGAATATATTTCAAGCATTTGTGAACTATAGAAGGTACAAAATAAGTTTTTTAACCCATGGGTACCCTAATAACATATCAAAAACATTATTTTGTGGTATAAAAATAAATGGAATGGATAGGATAATGAGACCTACTTGAAGAGATAATATAATATGTCCTAAAGTGGCTTGTTTATTATCATTAAAGATTTAAAAATTCTAGTAGTTGCATGTAATTTTGTGTGTATCCTAATGAATGAAGCAAGGTAGTCATACATGCATTTTTAGTTAGCACATTATCAATGAGAACACTATGAATAGTTTGTTAATAAATATGATCCCATATACACAAAACATGAAAAAATAATCATCATCAACTATTTCACTATCATGAAAAGTAATCATAGGGTGTGATGTAACATTTGGAGTAATTGTACCAATAATACCATACAAAGGGTTTTCATATAATGTAGGACATAGACAAATATTATAAGTATGATGCACATTTGAAGTATCTTTATTGATATCATGTTTAGCAAAATTATCATTGAAAAATATTGAACTTAGCATTGTCATTTTGTTGAGGTGTTATTTTGCTCAATAGGGGTGTCTACCTCAATGACATTATCATCAAAATATCTTGAATGAGATGCCTAAGTTTATAAAACTTATTTGTACAATGGAAATTGTATGGATAATAATCACAATATGCATTTATATCAAAATATTTTCTTTGTGGTTTACTCATGTCAACTTCATATAGAGGATATAAAGTGATTAAGTGTCATTCAATCAACTTTTATAGTAATTTATAAGGTGGTTTTGGTAGTCTATAAAAATTCCTTCATGGTTGATTTGTCAAATCAACTTTATTGGTAGGTTGAGAAAAAACATTGACTTGTATCTTTACTTTTTATTTAGCATCTTGTACCTTGGGTTTATAATAGGGTTTGCTTTAAAAGTTTCTTATAGACATAGTAGGTGCAAATGTGTACTTAAGCTTATTCAAAGTGAGATTTTTTACTTATCTATCATTTATAGTATGAAAAATCTCTTCAAATGATTTAAACTTCTTAAAAAGTATTAACTCGTGTAAGAATGTGAGTAATATTTTTTAGATGTCTTTTAATTCATTTTATACTATTAAATTACTCATTTTAGCTAATATAGTCTTGTTACAAAGCACAAACTCACTAATAGGTTCATTGGTTCCTTGTTTTAGCTTAATAATTTATGCAAACCAAATTTTCTCATCAATGTTGAAAAGCAAAGTGCTTGTGAAATAAATATGCTAAAGGATTGGATTCTTTCATAGATTGATCAGTTAAATCATAAAACTAATGTAAATCATAGTATTTTAGGCTCTTTGGAAAGAGTTTACTTAAAAATTTATCATTAAATGCATGAACTAAACATGTTGCATAAAATTATATTATATATTGTTAGGTATCTCCTTTACCCTCATATAAATGAATCTTAGGAGCTACGAACCCAGTGCATAAATGAAAGGATGAAATATCATGTGCTAGAGGATTATTAATTAAGGCATGGGAATATAACTATTGGCTACCTTTTGGGATACCTTTCTCTAATTATAACACCTTAGCACCTTATCTTATATAAATTCAAATGCATGATTGAAATATTGTGCATTATATGAGGTATACAATATAGTATGCATAGTTATTAAAGGATAGGAATTGATTACTTGGTTAGGTATAGGCATAAAAATTTGATTTAAACCACGCGTTTCCCTGAAACCTAAATATGTGAATGGAATAATAGGTTCAACCATGGTAGTAGCCACACTTATGGTAGGGTTAACAATGGGTTTCTCAACAAAATAATTTGGTTCTTGAAATGCAATATTATTCACATTTTTATGTTTCTCTTTCCATGATATAAATAATAAGGATTCAATGTCTTCTAGATGTGCATTGAGGTATTGAATAAACTCTTTGGCATCAACATATTCAAAACCAACTTCTTGAGAAATTTTAAATTCATTGGTTTAATCACTTTCCATGGCCATAATCATGAATCAATAAATATGAAATATACTAAATAAAATTTGAAACCTTAGAGGCTTAGAACCCTAATGGAAACTTCAGGTTTAGAGAAGGTTCAAATCAATGTGTGGGTTCACTTCAAGTTCACCAAATGATTTATCTATATTTTAATTAATTATGTTGAATTAATTTTAATTTAGATAAATGGAATATACTAGTGTAAGGTATTTTAAATGCATTTTTAAACAACAAACCGTAGATAAATCATTGAAATAGATAAAATAAAATAAAAATGAACAAGGGTAAACTATGAAAAATACATATGTACTTTGCTTTTTGAGTTTTTAGTTGACTACACAGGAAAAAGGAAATCAAGAACATAAATAATGAATTAAAATAAGAAAATTACAACAAGATGAGCGTAAGTGCCCTCAAAGATAGGAATGCCTAGTAGGATAGAAGTGGTGGTCACTATTATCCCTATTAGTTAGTTTTATTTGTAAAAACCTATAAATTTTTGAATAGTTAGGTGCGATAATGGAAATTAGGTCCTCTTACACTAATTTGATCTTTGATAACTTTGAGGAGACATGTATATGCATTTTTGAAGTTATAAATGCTATATTTTTTCCATAAGGAACCTAGTGAAATTGAAAGAGTAAAAAGGGGTTAATAGTTGGAGGTATGCTAGATCTCAACACCCAACTATGTTAAATAGTTCCTACATACCAAAGATTTGAAGAGGGATAAAACCTCCATGTAGTTATCCCACCTATTTTATTTGTGAAAATGTACTCTTTTAACTATATGAATGCATCTAGAATTGGATTGAATACTTGATCATGTTTGGCTAGGGATGCATAAGTCTTAATTTATACTAGGATCATGACTTCTTTAAGTGATTATAAAATGATTTAAGAAGAATAGGGACCTTTTTTTTTAATTTGCATTTGTGTAAGTATGCTCTTGTAATATAATTAATAAGCTTGCCAAGATGTTTGAAAAAAATCAATTGAATGTGCTTATATAGTGGTTAAACAGGAAAAAAAAAACCATTAGAGAGTTTAAAATTTTTAAGTCTAACCCTAAGGATGCTTTCCTTTTTAAAATTTTAGATTTTGTAAGGGTAGGAAAAAAATAATAGACATGGATAATAATGGTAGTTGTTCTTGTCTTATTGGGTGTTATTGTCCCTTTAAGAAAGTTTTTAATTTTTGGGTCTAAGTCAAAGCAAACAGATGCATAGAGGTGTTTTCAAAAATAATATATGATGTGACCAAAATCCCCATTTAAAAAAAAAATAGGGACCCATTTATCGTTTAAAAACCTATGTTTGGTTCCCATCAAGTTATACATGACATTAAAATACTTTTGGACCCAAACATACCAAAGTATAGGTTTGTTATTCATGAATTACTTTATATATATTTGGCTTAAATTTAAGGCACTAATTAATTAATTAAAATGTTAGTTTGAATTTTAAATTTGGATTATTTGAATAATCAAATTAATCATTGTTTGCCAAGTTTATCATTTTTTTTGACTTTACAAGTCAACTTCAAATTAACAAGGTGGCATTTCTTTGTTAAAATCCATAGACTATCAATGTATATTTGATATATCAAATTATTAATGCCTTTGTTATCCTAACTTCATGATGTTATTCCAAGTTTCACCATCTTAGCCTATTATATGTCTTCAACAATAAAAAAACTAAGTTACAAAGTCCTAATGACCAACCAACCAAGTGATATTTGACCACATGTCTTCATCTCACTACATCAAAACTCTCAGCCTAAAGTCCTAAGTCATGAAAATAAGTGACTGACTAATTGAGAAAGATCAATCCATATGTCTCAATCTTTCTTTATTTCATGATTCAGGGAGAAAATATAAGTTAAAAATATACGTGACTGAATGAATAAGAGAGATCAATCCATATGTCATAATATCACTACACTGAGGTCACTATACAAATTGATAGAGCTCAAAGATACAAACCAAATGCATAATGATGAACTACCATATGCCATCCTTTGCATAGTCATATGCTATGTGTCACACCATGTGTCATGATTTCATTAATTTTTACACTGACATGATCCAAAGACACAATAATGAGCATAAACCAAGAGTTAAAGTGAAAATATGCCACACGTCCTATAATGAAACATTCATAGGCCACTAACACAATCAAATATAAAAATATTATAAAGGTCTTGACTCAGTGGCATGGTGACAATTGTAAAAGATGAATTAAAATTAAGACATAAACGAGTAAGTGATAAAAATAAATGACAAAGTGCCACGTGTCAAAAAAACTTATGAAAACTTACATCATAAAATCAAATTTAGATTAGAATGGATGGGTGATAGATACCATTCTACAATAATTAATTCTCACAAATTAAGGATTCAAGTAATGAATTTATCACTAGAAAATGAATTATGTATTGTGCTCCAAGTCAAATTTAGTCACATTGTCAATCTGCTAACCTATGAATTAATATCTAGATCTTTATATCAGTTAAAATCATTAATTCTTCAATTAAACATAGATCTCAATTAGCATGACAATGGAGGCCAAGAATTAAGAACTAGGTCCTTTAATATTTTACTTTAGGACCAGACAAAACTTTTAGGATATAGAATTTGACTAGGCTTCTATGAACAATGTATTAAATAACTAATCATATATTTATTTAGAAGTTGGGTCCATTCAACCATACAAGGTGGAAGATAATCTAACTCTTGATGTGAGAGAATATAGAGATGACTTGTTGTCATTCAAATTTGTCAGACTTCATAAAGTAACAACCAAGGCTGAGTTATTTCCCTATAATAACTCATTATATAATTTATTTATAGTAACATATATACAAAGGACATTTTACATTAAAAACACACACAAGTAGTGGCATTTATGACCAGTCTATCCTTTGAGAAGTTCTATATACTTATGAAACTAAACATCCCTTAAAACTAAAACATAATTAATAAATGGCTCAAATATAGTAGTGTTATGTGTACCTTGATAATATGGGCTCAAAATCCCAATAAGTTTGCTATAAGGAAGATGATTCCAATTACCTAATTCAAACCCAGTGTTTGAATTGTCATGGCCCTATTAAATAGACTCTATGGAGACTCATCCATATCTTATATCACAGATGGATTCTAAGTACCATTTCTATCTATAATTTTGGAAGGCAAGGGAATTCCCCCATTAGAGGAGATCATTTATTTTAATCTAAAAACCCAAAGGATCATGCATGAACAAATAGACCATAACTTTTACATGCTTTCACATTTAGTAAACAATATATATGGGATTCTTATCCCTATCAAGACACCTCATTATGATCTAAAAGTACCAAAAAGTATCTATGGTGACTTTGATTATCTTAATATATGTAAGTATAGGAGCAATATATATAGGATATCAAACACTTTTTATCCCATGGTTTAAAAATCAATAAATAGACATCTGATGCCATGACTATCTATAGAGATTAAGAGACATTTGGTGACTATTGGTTCTATCCAGACCATAAAATTATTAGAGTTGATGGTACACTAGTGGCTCATTTTTATCTACCCATGCATGTGCCTAAAAATTAGTTAATTAAGAGATATTTTATCACCTATCTAATAGTGTAGATGATAATTTAAGGAGGGATAAATTGAATAAATATCATAAGACACCCCTTAGTATTGGGAGGCAATTATTCTATATTGGGAAAATTTGGCCAAGGACTCAAAACATAGAGGTTATTTCATGTTCATACTAGATTAAATCATATTATAAGACCCCAAGAGGGTAATAGTACAATAGATAAATAATTTTCAAAGATAATTCAAGCAAATATATGGACATTGTGTATATGAGCATGATTTGATATTTTTGAATCCTAAGGATGACTCTAAAGTCTACATAAGGATAAGGAAGGATAAAATGTCTATGAGGATTACTCAGATGATCCAATGTGATCCATCCATTATAAGGGAAGATGCAATTAGGATAGAGCATGAATACAATGGAAAATCCCTTGAAAATTTTGAGAAACCTTAGGTAGAAGAAAACACAAAAGTAGTGACTGGTGAACAACTCAAAGCAAAGGTCCTCAATAATGTCCCAAATCCAAATAATGCATGTAAATAGGTTAAAGATATAGGGGCCACTCTTGGTACCAAAATATACATTTTTCCTTCACTCCAATGGTTTCCATAGTCTTATCACCTTGGGATCTAGTGGTTAGTAATTCACCTTCTCCTCTTCCAATGCACCTTATAACTACTTCCCCTATGGTAATTTACGTGAGAAGGTATTTTCCTAATATTATAGAGAGTCTTAAGGTTATAATAAAAGAGGAGAGGCTACCTCACTACTCAAGTGCATCACTAAGAATCACCTACTTTGATTACTAGGCATCACCTACTCTGACATAAAATATGTATGTGTGTGTGTGTGTGTGTGTGTGTGTATCAAAAGAACATCTAGATTAGTCTGTAAAGGAAATCTATGAAGATAACCTAGTAAGAGAGGATACATTTGATATTTCCTAAAAGGTATCTCCATAGGGAAACTTTAGAGCTCATATCCAAATGCCTCCTCATGTTCATAATAAAAATAAAGATACTAAAAATTCATAAGTTAAAAATCCTATTATTTCTCAAAAATAAATCAAAATAGGTACTCCTATTCCTCCACATACTTAAGAAATAAAACAAACATCAATTGGATTAGAAACCACATATCTTGTTGATAAATTAAATAGTATATAGAAGAATCTCCTTTTCCTACCACTACCACTTCTAATATATCTTTAGTTTTTCCTTGTGTGGTTATCACAATGACTACTACATAGGAATCAACACATGTCACTACTTCCCCTACCTCTCATGTTGTCTCAACTACTTATATTTTTCCTCCCATTACTATAACTTTATTAGATTTTGCCTTTGTTTCTACCACTGGTGTCCCTACTATAGTAAATAATATAATTTTAGATTCTTTGGTTAGAATTATTTCTCCCACTCACCCCGTGATTGTCACATATACACTAATTGACCAATATTTTAATAACCTAACCTAGGTTGCCATTACACAACCTATAGATGTAGTAGGTCCACCAAATTTTATCTCTAATTATTTTTAGAGCCTATAATTTGAGGATCTAGTATCCTAGTCTATTTTTGGCACATGTTTAGTGGAAAAACATCCCTTAGATACACACTATTATACCCAATTGGGGTTTTTAGTGACATAAAATACTCAAATAAAATCATCAATAGTATCAATCTATAAGTCTTCCAATCTAACAAATTATGTCATTAAGACTCCTCCTCAGACTAATATGTCCAATGAGAAGATGGCCATTCCACCTTTTCCTTCACTTTACACATCTCCTAGTTCATCTCCCTCACTTGACCCTCTATCTTCATGCCTCCATCATAAATCACCTCAACCATTTCCACTCCATCTTCCACTCATATCTCTTCTCAATACCTGATAGTAACTCCCTCATGGATATAATAGATGCAATCATAATAGTTGTCTAGACAAGACTTGCTTATTCCAGAGGAACCAAATTGACTATAGAATTTGATGAGACCTTTAATAATTTAAAAAGAGTTAAGATGAGGATAGTGACTACTAGAGAGAAACCAATTAAATTTTTTAGAGAAAAAAATCTCTTCGCATTGATTAAGAAGAGGGTAGTCAAATGTGGAAAGGATGATGAGATCAAATAAGATCATATCTTAATGTTAATGACACTAGGGGAGTTTTAAAGAATATGTTTCATGGATTACATTAAATCAATAAAATATTATAAGTAGAAGGTGGGATAGAGGATCTAAAGGACATGCTAGATAATGTAAAGATTTAAACCATGATCCTTTATAATTTTGTATGTTTTATATGTTAGTCAAGGGTAGATTCACACCCATAATCAAGAAATGTGCTGAGTTTTTATGAATCCTTTAAAAGTGTAGATGATAAATTAAATTTCATTTCTAAATTAGTAATACATAAGTCATATTAAAATCTCAATCTACTAAAACTTCCAAATATATCTTTGGCAAAAAAATATGTGAAAAACAAAAGGATTCAACTTATGGAATGGAATAATCAGAATTAGGAATCTATTGAATAACTAACCAACCAATATAAAAATAGGAAAATACACTAGGAATCATGGATATCTCTATCATACATACATTTTTGGGTTAGGTAGTGACCAAACCATTTTTTATAGTTTGATTCAAATTATTGCTAACAATTTAAAAGTAGATATTGATAATAAATTTTTGGGGAGAAGTGATCAAGTGATCTAATTAATCACTTTTGTCAAAGACAAGGTGGCATAAGAAGATTCCATAAATTCATCCTTTATGGATTCTATGGGATTGCATAATAAATTAACAGACAAAATTTTGGTATTGTTTAAGTTGCCAATAATAAGGAGAAAGAATGGTCATATACCTAGGCAGGAGCTTTAACTAGCTAAGATCGACCATCGATGAGTGTTACCTCTAATATTACTTATATAATAATATATATTACAATGGGCCCCATCTTTTCTAATATATTTTTCTATAAATCCTCTACGTGCATAGTCAATGTTAATAGAAACTACATTTTCATTTTCAATCTTTGCGGTAATGTCGGGTCCTTCCATGATTGGTGCCACATCATCATCCCCTATTATCAACATGACCAATAAATCAATTTCAAATAGATTTCAATCTAGTTTGAGTCCAATCATCAATGTTAGTTCCACTTAGGATTCATAAATTAATCTCTTAGTTCTAATTTTGGTGTATTATTTAAATATTTTCTTGATTTAATTTTACATGTAGACTATAAATTTAAATTAAGACTTGTTTATTTATAAACATTATAGGCATGCAAGACTAACATGTTTAATTAATGGATAATATTATTTTATACTTTTTAAAATTAAAACAAGATTTGAATATGATGTTTTTCCCATATAAATATAGATGTTTAAATTTTATCCATTATAAATAGAGGAGAATTTAGCAATTAATTTAGGCAAAGTAAATTTTGTATTTGTTTTATGAGTTTTTGTGAATGTGTTGTCTCTTCCAAATTTTTATGATTCATTTAATAATTTCCATTAGTTTGATGATTTTATATGAGGTTGTGTACATGTCTTATTTTTAATGATTGGATTTAATGTTATGTTAGTCTTAATAATCTCTTTAGTTATAAATCATACTTCTAACTGATATGATTAGTAATTTGGTACTAACAAGATCTTTGACTATAATTAGTGGGTTATACTTCAATTGTTTCCTTAGACTCTCTATTGTGTTTGACTGTGTTATGTGCTTATAGATAACCCATAACATACCTTGGTTTAAAACATATGCTTAGCCTAGGATAGTAAGTCAGCTTAGAAGGATTTAATCTTCAATTGGATTATAGTGCCCCTTTTTTTATGCCTTAGTTTTCCCTCCTTTTATCCCTTTTTGATCATATCCACCTTAGTTTATATTCATCCACCCACCACAAGTAAAATTTTAGGTTTAATGTTAGGCACTTACCATATATGAACCGTCTAAGGTAAAAAAACCATTCCACTAACCGTTATTCCATTACACGGTTATTTATAAAACCTAGACTCACAACTCATGCCTTGAAGTGAATTTTCACCGATCCTAAAATGAAAGGGACTTTCCCTTAAGAATATTTGGTGTCCATAAAAATCATATCGACAATCTCATTTTTGTAAGTGATAGTAAATGCCCTTATGGTGAAATAAGGTCTTTTTTATGTGCTTAGGATAGGTCAATTAAGTGCACATGTCAATTAATGGTAAAAATGGATAAAATAGGCATGATCAAGTAATCGTGACCAAATTTAGGTTACTACAAAGTGTTATTAAGTTAATGTATAATATCATATTCTTTGATAGTTTTTAGTATAACTCTTGGGTCTTGGATAAGATTATAAGTGGTGTTTTGGTTAACCCCATCTTGAGTTTGAGAAGGAATGTGGGTGATTATAACATTATGTTATCTAACCCTCTAGTTTTTTATAGTGTCTACCTCATTATATACCATCATACAATTCTTCTATAATGCTCTAGAAATGTAATTCTACTTTACATTTTAATAGATGGCATAATAATGAAAATTAGAGTGTCATAGGATTTAAATTCTATTTTTTTTCCAAAATGATTAACATGATTATGTACTTGTAGGATTTTTGAATTAAAATTAATATCTTATTGGTGTCTAATCTGATAAATAAAAGGTGGGAAATCCAATCGTAAGGCACATGAGACTAAAAAAAATGGGTACAAGGGTCAAAGAAATGATGAAACAAAATGACTATGATCATTTGGTTGATCATGGATGGATAACCGTGAAAATATAAAATAATGTTTTAGATGTTCAAGAAGAATTTAAGGTATATCAAGGGAAAAAAATTAATTGGTAAGTTTTCAAGCATTCTAGATGGAAGGGTAGTACTATTGTTGGCCCAAAGTGAACCAAAAGTAAATTTCTAAGGAAAACATAAAGCTGGGGATGGAAATATGATGCCAAAAAATGTGCCAATATTTTTCTTCTCCATTTACTTTTATGTTACATTAGTTTTTTACTAAAAATATAAAAATGCAATTCAATTCTACTAGGACTTTATCACTATATTATTGGTCTGCAAAGAATGTACCAACACATTCATTTATTCCTTTTTGGGGGCCATTCTAACATTTCTCGAGTTTCATGTTTAAAATTTAACATGACTGAAACAACACAAAAAAAACCATTTTTTAAGAATGTTTAATACACATTATACTCAACTCCATTTCCCATGGGATATCCATCTTCATGTCATGATATGCACAAACCATCAAAATAAACTTACATGCCTAAACAGTGTAATGGAAATGCATAAGTGGACACATAATGATGGTGCAGATCCCACTTTCTCTATTTAGCTTATATGTTCTCAAAAATCCTAAAACTCTTTAAGTGACCCTGTTAGGCCCCATGACCCCAAATTATATAATGGAAACTTGACTAAAAATGTGTGGGTTTAAGCAACCACTGACTAAAATGATTTGTCTAAATCCTCAACTGGGTTCAAAGGGGATATAGAGTGATTTCATCTAATCATGGGACTCAGTTCATGCCTAGAGTCATAACTAAAACTAATTTCAAGTTGAATTACCTTTTTTTATAAAAATTATTATCAAGGAAAACCCATACTCCTCATATAACCTCAAAATGGGTCTACAGTGTCATTGCTTAGCTTATTGAGGATGAAGCACTCCATCTCAATTATTGGATCCTTTCTATCTTGAATATCATATTCAGTTAAGATGAAAAAACCTTAGAAATTATTAAGGAGGGAAATAAAGGTTTCAAATCACTCTTTATGTTTCAATTTCAGATTTTGGATAAGATGAAGGAGGTTTTGGAGGATGACTTGTCCATAGTCATCCCTTTTCTCCTTCCTCATCCTTAGGTGATTGCCTTTAATGGAGACTCCAAGGTTTTAACCTTTTTTAATTTATTTTATTTTTAAAATATATCTCAATACAAACATGTTTGGGTTGCTTTTTTAAACACCCATATTCTAAAAAAGTCTCTAGTTGGTTCTAGGCCCCCGCAATTGTTGAAAAGGCATTTGGGAGCTTCAAGATCCACAACATCTATTTATAGTTACCAAGCAAGGTTAAAGAAGAAACAAATTTTTAGTTTTAGTTTTAGGATTCGGTTTTTAGTTCATGTGGTAGGGGAGTGAAAATTAAGGAGGGTTCCCTTTTGGTTCAACCTATCTCAATCTTTCCAAGATCCCACAAACATCAAAATGGTTAAAAGGGACCTCTCTTAGATTAAAGAGCCATATCTATAAAAATATGTAATTTCAGGCCCTAAATATTATTACATGTGGAATATGGGGGAAAATTGAGGGATGGGGTACCTTATAGATCACCCCATCTTTGGATCTCTAGGTTCCTGAAAATAGTTACCCAAAATAATTCATGTTTAGGTGAAATATTTTGGTTATAAATTAATTACACAGGACAAAAAACATAGGAAAAACTTAGTTTTTAATAAAAATAACATTTAAATAAAAATAACTTATTTTATTAAATTAACCATGTCAACAAGGTTGGATTTCCCTTGAGTTTTTAAACACATAGTTGGGTTCACTACATGGCTTATAAGCCACATAATTTCCTTAATCAAAAAAACATAAATGGTGTTGCTCACATGCACCACCATGACTATCATACATGGTGGTTACCATTGGAGGTTACCTCCAAGTAGACCCACTAGCCCTTAGGGACTTTAACCCCTTTCCACATGGTCATATGGACGACTACCTAGTTAATAGTTAGCTTCCCTACAAAAAAATGATGTATGCCCTTCCAAGGGGGTATCAAACTTCCAACTACCCTATAAACACCTAAAATTCAAAAAAATCACAATGAACAAACCATAATCCCTAAATTCATGAAATAAAAATCCATAGGTTCTAAAATTTTCAAACTTTCATATCAAATTGTTTGTGAACTTTTTTGCCTCATTTTACATGAACAAAAATTACAGAAAGATTAATAAATTTATAAAGAAAATTAGGGAAATTTTAGTAATGTAACTTTGAGTAAATAATAACAATCAAGCCATAAAATACATTACAACAATTATTAATCTTATTTTTCATTAAAATTTAATTTAGGAAAAATTCGAACTTTTAAATTTTATAAAAATCATTTAGATGAATATATCCCTTCTTAGGTTTAATGAATTCCATTCAAATAATAAATATGGAAAAAGATGTTAATTTTATTTTTTATAAATTATGAAAAAAAGCAAATGATGTTTTTCATATCAATTTTAAAAATTTCTTCAAATCATAATTTTTTTATTTCATTGCATTTACCCTTTCTTATGTCATCTATAAATTTAATAAAAATAATGTTAAAAGCTCATAATCATTCAATCATATTTTTCCTTCCTTATATTTCATATTTATTACATACAAATGGATTTAAATTGGCAATAATAATTTTCTTATAATTTAAAATTTTAAGGTCATGAAAGAAAAGTAGTATCCAAACAAGCTCCCAAGTATACCCACGAGTCCTAGCCAAGGAGGAGATCACCTCACATTATTTTTCCATCTTAGGTGACTACCCTAGTCATCCTAAATCCTAATAAAATGGAAAATGTTTGAGGTAAGGTAATAATAAATACAAAGAATAAGGTGGATAATGGAAGGTAATAAGCTCAACTAAGAGGTACAACTATGTGTCTCAACTTACGTCTTTATATCAAGAGGCTTTTATATTCAGCCCAAACCAAAACCCATATAACATTAATGAAAATAAATTTCATGAGAAGAGATACAAAATAGACATGGAAGCCACAAGAAGCAATAAATATAGCGACTCCACACTTGTGAATTATGGATGAGAATTTCCACTCTCCACTATGGGGTTGGGATAAGGAGGACATTAGAGATTATTCATTTCCAAAACCCTTCTCTCTTTCCATGGGAGGACCTTGGAAACATGTTGGTGTCCCCTTGTAATAACTCCTTAGTATTAAACTAGAATTAGATTACTTTTATTTAGCTAATGATCACTATACAAAAACACTGGTTCACTTTCACATGTAAAACATATAATAGTACTAAATTATCCCTATTAATAGATTAACCACTATTGGTTTAAATATCACAACATGTAAAAATATAAACAACCAACTGTTGTTGTAAAATTAATATCCAATAGTACAAGTATACAATATTATATATCTGAATATTAAATTACAGATATACAATGTTCCATAGAACATATGAGTCTAAATTAACTCGTTAATATCCAAAAGTAATCATGAGTAAATGTTCTATCATTTGACTACTATAAGGGGAGGGAGTGTATCATCCGAGTGACTTTCCACACTAACCATGGACCATTGATCCCCCACAAAATATCCCAACAAGGGAATGGCCCTCCCTTCACAAATGGACATATAGTGACGGTGCAAAAATAAATACATGTCAACTAGAACTTGTATGATTTAACATAACTATCATATGATGCATATCATAAAGAAATGTGTTCTAACATGATATCAATAAATACATGAAAACTAAATAAAATAAGTGAATTGAAACTGTTCAAAACATAAACATTACTTTAGCCAAAGTTTTAATATAGTTTTATAGGTCTCAAGATTATTAAAATTCACACACACAACTCATTTGGATATCATCTATATGACTATTAATGGCATTAAGTACCATTTTATCTACTTATTTAATGTCATTAATATTAGATAAGCATATTAATGCTAAAATACATAGATTTCTAATATACAGATTCTATAAAGAATGCCACAACATGTATGAATACAATAAATCATATAATTACATATATTCCATTATATGCATCATAATAGTGCAAAACATCTAACTGAATTAAAATCACAACTATTTATTCATCTAATTATTATAAACATATGCACAAATATAATAGTCTAATATATTTCATAATAATAATGATCTTACACTTAAAAATAAATATGCACAACACTTAACATAACCAAGAAATGTCATCAATGCATATACAAAGTTTCTTTCCACACATTGACCAAATAATAGTCTATTAATATATCATGAAATATTTATAATTTATATGTAATGAATAATCTCTTTTAAGCTATAAAACCCCAAATTTAATGATCATTTAAATTCTTATAAAATAATGACCATCATACAACTATTTATGTAAAGTATGCCAAATAGAGGTTAAATTCTAGGTAAGGCTCATACGTAATATAAGATTATACAATCCTAGAAAAACATTAAATAACATACAACTATAAGTTTATATATAAAATAAATAAACACACACACACAAAAACAACAAGGATCAATGGATTAATTCCATTAAGACCATAATATATATTGTGGTCTTAATGGAATTAATCCATTAACCCTTGGGTGTGTGTGTGTGTGTGTGTGTGTGTGTGTATGTGTATATGTATATGTATGTATAATGTGAATATATATGTGTGTATATGTATATATGTATATGTATGTGTGTGTGTACGTGTATAATTACATAATTTGAATTGAATAATCCATATAATCTATTCACCCAAACCTATAGCTTTTAAACAATGTTCAAAATATTTATAACATCCAAACTTAAGTTAAATGTTCTCATTAAAATATTCAATAATAAATCCAAATATAATGCCTTGCAACTGCATTATAATGGTTACAGGTGTAGACATCCAATTCCTAACATTTTTTGTGTGAAAATTGTCAATCTTACTCTAATTAAACTCAAATGAACATTTTAGGCTAAAATCACTAAAATGCACTAAATGGTTTGAGCTTGTTATTTATAAATATAAATTTAGGCCAAAGTATCCCTAAATAGGGCAATGCATTTTATGTGATACCTAACTTTGATCAATTCATTTTGAGTCAAAATGACAATTTTGCCTTTTGTGTTCTAGATCACTCTTTTCTTCTACTTCATTAGTACATGTCACATACCTTTGTTATTTTGCATTGGTGACATCCTAAATAGGAATGCAGTTCTAATGCATCTAGCATCACCTTTCAATTCTTCTCAAGTCAAATTACGACCCAGTAATATGAATTTTTTATCATTTTGATTAATTGAGGGCCAATTTCCAAATAATTACACAAATATTAATTAATCTTGTTTAAGGCTAATTAATTCAAATCAAAGACTAATTGAATTCATCCATGAGTAATTAAATCAATTATCAAAAAGAAAAATTCAAATATCAAGAGCATATTAAAAACTAATTATTACCTTTTGTGAATTGTCATTTTTGAAAAATATCTAAAGAATATCTTAAGAATATGCCAAACACACTCAACCAAGGTTAATAAACTCAACCAAGGTTCCACTTTAACCCATTCCAAATATTAGATTAATCCATGGCCACACATCTCAATATTAAGATGGATAGTTATGGTTGATCTTCAATAATTTTCAAAATCTATAAATAGGCCTCATACTACCATTTTTAAGCTCTCATTGTATAATGTTATAATGCTAAAATCTCTACACAACTCATTTGTGTTTTGATTATTGCATTATTCATATTTATATTAGCTTCATTGATAGGAATATTAGATAGTTTTAATATCTTGAGCCTAAGTTTTTTGGAGAAGACAAAGATTCTTTATCAAGGGGAGAATATGTTTTTGAGCCACTTTTGAGCAATGGAGTTACTTGGGAAGGTAATGGTTTACTTTATTTCATTTGTATCTTATTATTTTTAGCAAACCCTACATGAATAGATTAGTTTGATTTTATTAGATATTTATGATTTTTTTATTTATTTCTTAGATTAATGCTTGAATAATCATTTCTTGTAATCCACTCTACATTTTGGCACACCCGGTGGGACATGATTGTGCACCCCACATCTTTGAACAAAAACAACTATTAAAATAGCTCTTATTTTTAATTAATTTACTATTTTTTTATGAAATTTTGATAGATTATTCTTAAATTTTTCATCCTAATTCTCTCAAAATTTTATTAAAACATGATTTGTATTTTATAAGTTATGACTCTTTTAGTGATTCACTTTTTGTTTTATATTTTTTAGTAAAAGTGGTTAGTACATAGCTAATAACTTTTTTGTTATTCACTTTTTTAACCTGAATTTTTTTATAAAAGTATAACCTAGAACTATAAACAATATATAAAAATATTGTGATAAATTGACATATAGTTTAAAAGTTATGGCTAAAATACTAAATGCAGGTTTTTATGTTTTATGTGTTTGGTTTTATTTGTTTTAACCTTCTAACTTGTTATTTGCATGTTTCATATGTTTGATTTTTTTGATTTTTTTCTCTCTTTTTTTTTTTTTTTTTTTTTGAGATTTTTGATAACCATTGCCTAACCTAACATGTTTGATTTCTAAGGGTTTTGCCTTCAGATCGACAAATTTTGCCCTTCAAAGTCGCTTGTCTCATTTGATAAATAAGCTTCAAGGCTAAACTACATGATGACCATTTTATTGTAGGAAATTACTTGGAAAGTGATCAAATCATGATTAATTAGATATTTTTAACCTCATTTTAGGTGCTTAAAAATAAAATAAGAATGATGTTTTTAAAAACAAAATTGTTTGTTATTTTTGAATGGTTTATTGTTCTTTAAAAGTGTTTGCAACTTAAGGCCAAGGGGCCAAAGAACACCACCAAATCTTTCATTATGGTGCTTTAAAACTGAACTCACTTCAAAGTTTGTTTTAAATAATTAATCTATAATTTTATGTTTGTGTTTAATGTTTTTTTGTTGTTCTTTTAAAGTTTTTTCTAACTAAGACCAAGGGGCCAAAGAACATCACCTAATATTTAAATTTAGTGCTTAAAACTTAACTCATTTCAAGTTTTGTTTTATGTAAGTCACTTAACATCTTTCATTGTGGTGGTTTAAAACTAAACTCACTTCAAAGTTTATTTTAAATAAGTCATATATCACTTTATTATTTATATTGAATGTTTTGTGATTATTTTTATAATTTTTTTCAATTTAAGGCCAAAGGGCCAAAGAACATCACCAAATATTTCAATTAGTGCTTAAAACTTAACTCATTCAAAGTTTTGTTTTTTGTAAGTAACCTATCAATTGTTTGAGTAAAAAGAAAGATTATGTGTGTATTCTCTCCCATCCATCCCATTTATGGAACTTTTAGGATCAAAATCACCACCTTTATTACAAAGTGCCTTAGTCAAAGGCATGAAAGAGATGCTTTGAAGGCTCTCATCAAGGACCCGCATGGCTTGAGTGACCTAGAAGCAAATTATAAAGATCTTTCACTTAGTCATTTATTTCATTACATCTTGGCTTGTGAGGGGGACTTCGTTACCTCCCACAAGTTCTATAAAGAAGATTTGACCTAGGGTTTTATCTTCTAGAATTGACTTCATCACCCCCACTAAGATCGAAGGTTTGAGTGGTTAAACCACCTTTTAGTGTTGGGGTTAAAGCATTAGAACGTATCTGCACATTGGACATCATACTACACTGAGAAAGCAATGGATGTAGTGGTTATAAAAATGTCAAGACATTTTTACAAAAATCCAAGTGTCATAGACACCCAATTAAAGTGTGATTTTTTTGCATCATTTAATATGAAAGTCATTATTCAATTGATCGATCTAGAAACATTCAAAAACTTTCTAGTTTAGTTAACCCCACTTTACCATACCTTGCCAATTTAGGATTTAAGATGATTGTTTTTGTCTTTTTCCATTAGCTTACTTGGTATTGATTTGAGTCAAAACTTAATTTTTAACTAAAACATCATAACTAAACACATTATCCACAAATTTATTGAACAAAGAGGCGTTATGTCATCCAAATGAAAATCATACTTTTATTTGTTTAAATTGTCATCATTGGTATAATTAGTGAAGTTATGCTACCCATTTGAGTTTAAATCATTTTTCAAATTTTCTTAAGTCCCTCATTGATAATTCACATTCAAAATTGAACCTTTCTAAGTTCTATGGGTTGATGTGTTAAACTGGGTTCATCATTTGCACATTAAACTTGTCTTAATTTGGGTTCAATTTTCTTTTTTTTTGAATTGAAGACCATTTATAGACTCATCATCACATTATCATCTTTGGTGGACTCAAGTCATCTTGTGCATCACTCACATTTTGAGTCCTAGAGCACATTTTATACTATCCCCCTTCCTATCACCATGTGGTAGCATTGTGATGCTCGTTTGGTTTTAGTTTTATACTTAGGAATTCTTGCATGTTTTCACATCATGAGTTTCTTAGTTCACATTGTCTTCTTCGTAATTCAAAGATATTTCTTCTAGTTTTCTAGTGTTAACTCATCGATGTTGAACTAACTTTTACGGTATTAACGTATCACAAAGGTTTACATTTTAGTGTGCAAGTCACACTCTAAATTTTTGAGTTATCATACCCTATTCTAATCTATATGATTTTGACTTTATCAAAAGTTGAGAAAATTCATGAACCAAATATGTTAATTGTGTGTGGTTCCAAGCCACCCTCTTTTTTTATAGTCTCTTTGGTACCTTAGTCATTTGTTGAAAAAGAATATCAAATCTATACCTTGTTTAAACATTTACATAACATTGATCCAAATATAAGTAAATGTAGAGAAAAATATTTTAAATAATGACACTAAGGTATACTTGCAATAGGGTTTTTTGTGGCCCTAGTTGTGAAGTTGAGCATTTTTATAATAGACATGAGTGTTACGTCTTATTTGATAATGTCACCCTCTTTGGGCCTATCTATTGAAAGTGAATCACACCTATGCCGATTGTCATACATCATCCTAATCCCTCCCATTTGATTTGTACTCCACACTCAAAGGTTACTATTTTAGGGTATACAACGTGTGAAGGTTACCATTTTAGGATGTCATCTATCTCCTTATATTTGCATGCATAAATAATCAAGCTCCATAATCAAGCTTGTGTGAAGGTTACCATTTTAAGACCTCCTCATTTGGTTTACACAAACAACCAAAATATGAAGCATCTAATCATTACCATTATTATCCCATCACCAGTTTTAAATAAACCTATTATTGAAGAACATTCATTTGATAAACCAATTGTTTTTATCCCTTATTCAATAATCTAATATTTAGAGAGCCCATTATTAAACCACAAATAATTATTCCCACTAAACCAAATTTTCCCCACTTTATAAATTTTGTATCAATCTTCGAGCTAAAATAAGAACCATTACCTCTTTAGGAGCCATCTTATGAGGATCAAAATGTGTTCAAGGTTGATATTTTACAAACAATTATGAATCAAAACCATAATGCTATTATTGAAACACCCATTTGTGACAAGTCAACCTGTGATAAGTTACCTATTCATATTTTACCTATTTTTAAAGAGCCTCATCTCCTTGACAAGCCAGTCTCTACAAATTTGTCTCTTGATCTTTTTCCACTCATTAAAGAGTCTCACTTTAATAGACATGATTTTGTTGGGACATCCCTTGATCAATTCCCTCTCTTTGAGGGGATTCACTTAGATGAATCAGTCTATGTTGAACCCTTTCAAGATGAATCAATTTTTATTGATCCTATTATGCCATCATAGGCCATTACTTGTTAAACATTTAGCATTCAATAGAACATTAAAGAAACAACCACATCATATGAAGAATAAATATTAGAGTTAGGTTTCATTTTTAAACTGACATCAAGTTTAGCATCAAAAATATAATTAACATCAGCTAAAACATTAGATTCAGAGTCCCTTACATCAGAATCAGATTCAAAAATAGATTATAGTCATGGTTGTTACAATATTGGTTAAAATTGCCTTGTAGATCTATTTGAATATATTTGTGATCCTTCTATAATTTTTTAGGATGATTAATTCAACATCGACACAAGTTCTCCTAGTATTTTCTATGAGGATTGTCCTACCTTTCATCATCCCACCATTATTTCTAGCCAACATAGCCATTATATTAAAATTCCAATTCCTAAAAATGTTGATTGGGATCAATAGAATCACACTTTTTTGAACTACATCCATGGTCACCTATCATTTATATAATATCAGTAGGATGATGACCCCATTCATTTATAATAAGAACAATTTCTTAGTGAAACCTTTTCAAAGGCACTAGAAGAAAATAAAAGTTAAATGTTAGCATCTCTTTGTGAAACCTTCTTAGAGGTGTTATGGGATGATCAGAACAAATTCATTGGTAAAAACCTCATCAAGGTGCTAATAGCTGAGCATAAAATTTCTTCACTATTTATTGAAGATATTATTCAAGATCAAATCAAAATAGCTTCCAATATACAACATAATCAGATGGTAGCTACTCTCAAGATCAAGCAACAAAACAATCTAGTGGTTATATCGAGAGTATCTTCAAAGATCTTTGACCCTACCATAACCAAAATTATGTCAAATTCAACATCAACAATATTACATGTGACTGAAAGTCTTAATATTCATTTGTATCCCATTCATTACCCACTTATATCATATATCACTATTAGTACTTTCCTTTGTCGAGGCTATAAGGACATCTTGTCTCAACATTTGAAGGGAACTAAATCAATGACCAATAAAGATCATGAACACATGATAAAGATCTAGATCGACAACAAGTTCTTGATAGATTAACTTTTTTAAACTTTATAATTGATCATTTTGATTGTCTCATTTATTGAATAGGATGAGCATCTTCATGTTAGCAAGATTAGTAGAGCCATTTTTCACTTTTTTAGTTCCCATTGAACATTTTCCTTAGCTAGTCTCTTGAAGGCAACCCCATAGATTAGTTTATTATAGGCATTATTATACCATTGTGATCCATGAACCATATTATTTGAAATACATTGACATGAGGTCCTTAATGACTATGTAGGCAACACTCAATTTCTATTGATGTTAACTTGATCACCCCTTTTCCATGCTCTCACCATTTTTTGAGCAACCTAATCTATGCTCTCTCCATTTTATGAACAACCTAAGAAATGCTCTCACCATTTTGTGAACAACCTAAATAACATTATCATCATTTTGCAAGCAATCTAAGCTAAGCATCACTTGGGGGAAACTTTGTCACCACTATGGCCAAATTATATTCTGATCATTTTCCTTGTACCATTTTACTATACCATGTCTTTATTATTGACCTATGTTTTTTTAGTCATCTTATTGATCTCATTTTGATCTTGGTTCCTTTGATTAATCCTACACTTTTTGTGGGGGGATTCTGATCCAGTTCCAACAATTTTATAATTTGGTGTTAAATGATAGTCTATGGCAGTAGTGTGACATTTGATCTAGAAAGTTATCTTTCATCTATCAACTTATTCAGTATCACTAATTATAACTACTTATAGGCAAATCAATATTATTTTGGTACCCTTGATTATAACCACCTTTGGGAAAATTAGAATTATGATGGTGTTTCCTAACTATAACTATCTATGGATAAATTAGGTACAATGCCTTGTTATCATGCATTACCATATCATCTAGTCATTATTATTATTAGTTGTCTTATCATTCGCCTTTGTTTGTGAACTTATTGTGACCTAATAAATTTTTCATCACCTTTTATGTGGGATGAATTAATATGAATTGGAATTATTTTGGGGTTATGTAGGTCATACTCGATTCATGTTGAGGTCAACTCAGTTCCCCTCTTATCATACACTCTTGCCATTTTTACGAGTTTTTAAGTTGATGCACTCTCACCATTCATGAGCTAGATTGTTTAGTATCTCTTAATTCTCAATCAAGTTGAGATACCTAGATAATTTCTAAAAACATTCATAAAACATTTTAAAATTACAAAAACATTTATTTATTTGATTATTGTTATGTCGGTCTTTTGTTTTCTTATTTGGTCTTGCTTCTTTGTTTTATTTTCCAAGTACATCTTGATGGTCCACATAGATCTAGATTATTCATATCTTGATCTCACGTTGTTAATATGTCTTGTTTTCTTTTTCTTTTTCTTTGTTTTTTGTTTAAATGTAAACAATTTTAACTTTGGTCTTGGTCATTATTTTACCATTATCCTTAGTTATAAGTGTTCACATTTGAACTGGCTCAGTGCAATTAGAATAAATGTCATTTTAATTTATTCATACTTATGATGCCTAATTTATTTTTTTGTAAAAAACACTTTGTGCTCTAGTGTCAAAGTCTTAACATTAACAAAGCTCTGATGAACAATTCTCAAGATCACTATGCATAATCTAGGCTCATGATATAAAAATAGGCATCTAGGTATCATGCATTTTAGCACCTTATTCTATGCTTAGATGTGAATCTCTTCACATAAATTATGAGTCTAATCAATTCTTAGTTAATTTTATTCATCCTTCATTCTATTCTCTCCCATTTCTGGGTGAACTACATTGTATTGAGGTCTTACTAGACTATGTAGGTAGTGCTCAATTTCTATTACGGTTAGCTCGACTATTTTGCATTCATCTCTTTTAACAGTTTGTGCATTCTCATATGATTGGTTTCTCATGGATTTACAAGCCATTCTATCATCACATATACATTTGTACCTACTAATTTTAATCTATGCATTAGGTTATCTCCTTGAGCTATTTTGCTTGCCAATCTCCCATGCTGGGGCACAACATCTTAACAATGTTAGAATCAAATCAGCCCTACCAAGGTAAACCATTATTTATTCTTTATCAATGATAAAAATTATCCCTACTAGGGAAAAAATTATTTTATCATGATCAAATATTCTCTACTGAGGCACTTATTATCTATCTTTAGAGACCACATTCTCCTTTTCCTCTAATTCTAAGATCTCACACTAATGCCCATGATGGAAATATTTTATTCTATAACTTGTCTTAGGATTGATCAATGTCATAAGTATGCATCTTGCACTCTCAAATTGGGTACATTTAAAGTGTGTCCCTTACATGTTTGGATTGAATCCTTCCCATTCACCCCATCTTGGGGCCCATTATACCTCTCATTATATTTTGAACATTTATGGTAACCATGTGTGCAAGCATTAGCTCATTTGGATGTGATCTATTCCATGGGTTAATCTCTCATTGTCCCTCTCTTTACAAGAGTCCATCCTTCTCTTTCATCCTAGTATGTCCTCTTGAGGGGGCATCATGAGTCATTTCCAATTTCTTCTTGATGACTCTTTTCTTTGAAAATACATTACTTCACCTGAATGTCTCACTACTCCTTCTCAAATAGGGTCAAAATGTAGACATCCAATTCCTAACACTTTCTATGTTGAAATTGTCAATCTTACTTGAATAACACTCAAATTCACATTTTATGCCAAAAACACTAAAATGTGCTAAATGGCTCAAACTTGTCATTTACAAGTGTAGATTTAGGCCAAAGTGTCCCTAAATGGGTCAATGCATTTTATGTGATACCTAACTTTGATCAATTCATTTTGAGTCAAAATGACGATTTCACCTTTGTGTACTTTGGATCACTCTTTTATTTTAATTTTTTAGTACACATCATGTATCTTTGTTATTTTGTGTTGGTGACATCCTAAATGAGAATATGGTTCCAATGTATCTAACATCACCTTTTAATTCTTCTTGAGTCAAATTATAACCCATTAATATGACTTTCTGACCATTTTGATTACTTTAGGGCCAAGTTCCAAAGAATTATACAAATATTAATTAATCTTGTTTAAGGCTAATTAATTCAAATCAAATCCTAATTGAATTCATCCATGATAAATTAAATCAATTATCAAATATAAAAATTCAAATATCAAGGGCATCTTAAAAACTAATCATTACCTTTTATGAGTTATCATTTTTAGAAAATATATAAAGAATATCCTAAGAATATGCCAAACACACTCAACCAAGGTTAATAAACACAACCAAGATTCTAATTTAACCCATTCCAAATATTAGATTAATCCATGGCTACACATCTCAATCTTGAGATGGACAGTCATAGTTGATCTTAGACCATTTCTAAAATATATAAATAGAAGGCCTCACACTACCATTTTTAAGCTCTCACTATATAATGTTATAATTCTAAAATATCTCCACAACTCATTTGTGTTTTGATTATTTCATTATGCATATTTGGATTAGCTTCATTGATAGGCATATTAGATAGTTTTAATATCTTGAACCTAGGTTTTATGGAGTGTTCTTGAGACATTGGACGAGTTTACCACCATTGTTGATGAAGACAGGGATGTTTGATCAAGGGGAGAAATGTTTTCGAGACACTTTTGAGCAATGAAGTCACTTGGGAAGGTAATTGTTTACTTTCTTTCATTTTTATCTTATTGTTTTTAGCAAACCTTGCATGAATAGATTGGCTTGATTTAATTCTCTTTATGCATTTTTATTTTATTTCTTGAACTAATGTTTGACTAATAATTTATTTTAATCCACTCTACAATAGGCTTGACTTTTGTCTACTAAGTTAGTCCTTCAATTATTATAATCTTAATAAATATTAATTCACTAATACATTTTATTTTGACTAAAACTTAGTCAAACTTCATTATGAAAATAATCAAACTATAACCCAAATGTTCAATACATCAAACTTGGTAAAAATTGAAGTCTCCTCTAAATAAATAAGGCTCAAATTAACTTGTTATCCACATTTATTAAA
The DNA here is from genome assembly GCA_037957365.1 of Torreya grandis. Lineage (NCBI taxonomy): Eukaryota > Viridiplantae > Streptophyta > Pinopsida > Cupressales > Taxaceae > Torreya > Torreya grandis. Next base: position 31,496 of record JARHVA010001038.1, on the reverse strand, counting down.
TAGTAAATGAAAATAATCAAAATGGTTTTAATCTCAAAACAACTTATAAGCACCTACAGCTTGAATAATTCTATTACTAGACCTAATTATATATACAGCCTTAAAATCTTTTAACAAAGAGTAATTTTCAACCAAACAGTCATAAAACCCTATCTGAATTTTATTCTTGGATACTAAACATGCACAACCATTATATGGCAGGGTTTATGGGCTCATTTGTAATCGACTCTATGGATGGATCAAAACCTATCCCTAAGGTTGTTTAAAAATGACCCTCTTATATTTTTTTACTTATTCAAGTAACTCAGAATATTATTCTAAACTAATAAAAATATTAATCAAATATAAATTTTTCATAGCACCTAAACTCATATATATCAAACTTAAAAGAGTATAACTATGAAATATGAATTAATGATTCAAGCAGACAAAATCATCAACATCCAATACTATAGCTAGTCGTATTTCAACTCTCATTATTTTATTATTACCAAGTAAAAATGTAAACCCTAGTTTTATTTGTTTATACCCAAAACCAAAATACATAGCCGTATATGAAAGGGCAAATTTTATATGTGTTTAGACTTATGGATGAGTTGTACCCATCCTTAGGGTCAAACACATATACCTTTTTTTTAAATTTATAATCATTAAAATAAGAACCCATTTAAACAAATCAATGACATAGAAGTGTATTTCATATAACATTCAAAAATGGTAAAATAGTAATTAAAATTTTAACAAAACCTACCTGAGTAAGCAGACCAAGTAGTAAAAATGTGAATGCTTTCTTTTACAACCTCTTCTCTTTCACCATCCCTTCTCCAAACTCTCTCTGCCTTCATATATCTCCATTTTCCCCCAATATGCATGTCAAAAACCTCAAAAAATTCACAAAATTGGGTCTTTGAAAAATGAACCTCTAGTTCCATAATCATTTTCAAAAAAATTGGCATCATGGCCATCAATAGTCTAGTTCCAAAATAAACCAATGTAATCATAGGAAAAACATGCAGCTAAATAAAGTTCATATTTTATTTTATAATAATCACTACTTTGAAAACTCTAAAAACCCAATTATTTGAAACCCTAGATTCCTAGTATATTCTTACTTATGTAATCATGTTTAACGTTATAGTTAAAAATATTATGTTTGACTAAATACAAATCATGCCTTGATTTAAAAACTATAACCTTTTTAAACTCAAACATGGTCCAAGGTTATCCATCGACCCTTTTCAAAAACCATATGACATTTGATTGATAAAATAATCATTTCAATTATTCTTGGTTATATATGTCACCTTTTACACATCAACCAATTTAAATAACATTGCATGAACATGCCACACACATTCAAACTAGGTAATACTAGTCACAAGTTCAAATCAGTGCCAAGATGATGAACTAAAATATCCATATAAAATTAACTCAGGAAGATATTGTTATAACACATACTATAATATTTAACTTCTAATGTTACCAAGATCCTCAAAGGTTATTAATGAATAAGTTTTAACAATTATATACATGAATTGTAACCCAAAAAAATGTGAGAGATATGCAAGCACATCCCAAACACTTCAATAAGGGTTAAATCAATATGCATAATGATAATCAATCATTACCAATTAAGGAAACACATCAGTAATATAATGCATTCTACAAATAGTAATATTAACTAATCAATAAACACACATAAAAAGCTAAACTAAGTGGTTTGTGTAGGGTTTTATCTTCATTCTCTCATCCCCCATTCTTTTCCATCTACTCCATCCTCTTTGATGATACCCTCCCTCAATCATAGTCAAGAGTGTGAACTCCATCCTACATCCACATTAGTATAATAAATAGTAGTTAGATCATGTCATGAAATAATCATAATAAACTATTTTAACTGAATAAACTAAATAATTATGATCATAATGTGCCATAAAATAATATGAAAAGCTAACAAGTTAACGATCATGATCATAAGTAATAAATAATTATCCATAAATCAATATATTCTAATTTAGCCACTTAACATAATAAATTAACCAGTGATTAACCATAAAATCTAAAAATTATCAGATTAATAAATCTATAAGAGAATCGAGATGTAACATCCTTCTCCCCTAAAGCTGGTCATTGCCCTGATGACACTTATTTCAATAAAAATTATGAAATAAAATAGTGTTTAACATAAAATAAACATAATATTTATTAAAATATTAATAAATAAAAAGTGCAAATAACTAATAAAACTCTTCATAGTCTTCCCAAGTGACACTATCTTCATAAATTCTTCCCACTAGACCTTACATTGTGACACTTCTCTATTACACAAATTAAGTTTACAAGTGTCAATTATTATGATTAGTTCTATTATGACCACCCTGGGATCCATAACCTATAAAGCATTCCAATCCAATACATGAAAAGGATCAACAACATACTTTTTAAGATAGAACACATGAAAAAAATTATGCATGGGTACTAAAGTTGGTGGAAAATAAAGCATGTATGCCATAGGATTGACAACTTATAGGACCTCAAAGGGTCCCACATATCTAGGAGACAGGTTGGCTGATTTTCCAAATGTAATAAAGATTTATTTTGGTTTAACCAATTTATAGGAATCTATATCCTGAGTAATTCCTTTACCAAACCTGATTATATACACACCATTAAAATGTTTTAAAAAAGAGTAATTTTCAAATTGAAAATCATAAAAACTTGTGTAAATTTCATTCTTGGCTACTAAACATGCACAATCATTAAATGGCAGGGTTTATGGGTTCATTTTTACTCAACCCTAGGGATGGGTCAAACCTTATCCCCATGGTCATTTACAAATGAACCTCGTATATTATTTATTTATTTTTCAAGTAACCTAGAATATTATTCCAAGATGATAAACACATTAATGAAATACAACTTTCCCATAACACCTAAACCCATATATATTAAATTTAAAAGAGTAAAACAACTACAAAATATGAATTAAATGATTCAAGCAGACAAAATCATCAACATCCAATAATATAGATATAAAATGTGAATTAAATGATTCAAGCAGACAAAATCATCAACATCCACTACTATAGCTAGTTGTATCCTAGCTCCTATTATTTTCTTATTACCAAGAAAAAATGCACACCCTAGTTTTATTTTTTTATACTCAAAACCAAAATACACAGTCATATATGAAATGGCAAGGTTTATATGTGTTTGGCCCTATGGATGGGTCATACCCATCCTCAGGGTCAAACGCATAGACCCTTTTGTTTTTAAAATCTAATAAAAAACAATAACCCATTTAAACAAATCAATGACATAACAATGTATTTCATATAGCATTTGAAAATGGTAAAACTATAATTAAAATTTCAACAAACATACCCATCCACAGGGCCGAACACATATACCCTTTTTTTTTTAATCTAATAAAAATAAAAAGAACCCATTTAAACAAATCAATGACATAACAATGTATTTCATATAACATTTGAAAATGGTAAAACTATAATTAAAATTTCAATAAACACTACTTGAGTAAGCATACTAGGTAGTGAAAATCTGAATGCTTTATTTTCCAACCTCTTCTCTTTCACCATCCCTTCTCCAAAATCTCTTTGCCTCCATATATCTACATCTTCCCTAAGTATACATGCCAAAACCCTAAAAAGAACTCCACAAAACTAGGTCTTCAAAAAATGATTCTCCAATTCCATAATCATTTTGTAAAATTTTGGCATGATAACTATCAGCAGTCCAATTCCATAACAAACCAACATAATCATAGTCAAAACATGTAGCTAAACAAATTCCACATTTTTTTCTAATACTCACTACTTCAAACAGTCTAGAAACCTAATAGTTCAAAACCTTAGATTCCTAATATATTCCTAATTGCATGATCATGCTGAACATTATAGTTCAAAATATTATGTTTGAGTAAAAACAAATCATGCCTTGTTTTAAAAACTATAAATTTTATAAACTCAAACTTGGTCCAAGGTTAGCCATCAACCCCTTTCAAAAATAATATGTCATTTGATTAATAAAACAATCATTTTAATTACTATTGGTTATATATACCACCTTTTAAACATAAACTAATTTAATTACCATTGCATAAACATGACACACACATTTAAACTAGGTAATACCAATCTCCAGTTCAAAGTAGTGCCAAGATGATGAATTAAAATAGCCATAAAATATTAACTCAAGAAGATACCATTACAAAACATACTATAATATTTGACTTTGCACATTAACAAGATCATCTAAGGGTATTAATGCACAAGTTTATACAATTATAAATGTGAATTACAACCCAAAAAAACATGATAGATATGCAAGCACATCCCAAACATTTCAACAAGGGTTAACACAATATGCATAAGGATAATAAATCATTACCAATCAAGAAAACACATCAATAATATAATGCAAGATGCAAACAATAATATTAACCAATCAATAAATACATGCAAAAAGTTAAACTAAGTGGTGTGTGCAGGGTTTTAGATTCATTCTCTCATCCCCTACTCATCTCCATTTTCTCTATCCTCTCTGATGGTACCCTCACTCATTCATAGTCATGAGGGTGGACTCCATTTTGCATCCACCTTAGTATAATAAATAGTGGTTAGATCATATCACAAAATAATCATAATAAACTATTGTAACTAAACAAACTCAATAATCATGATCATAATATACCATAATATAATATGAATAGCTAACAACAAGTTAATGATCTTAATTATAAGTAATAAATAATTGTCCACAAATCAAAATATTACTAATCAATTAGCTTAACATAATAAATTATCCAATCATTAACCATAAAATCTATGAATTAATAGATTAATGAATCTAGAGGATAATCTAGATGTAATATCCTTCCCCCTAAAGTTAGGCATTGCCCTAATGACACTTATTTCAACAAAAGTTTTGAAAGAAAACATTTTTTATAAGAAAAAAAACATAATATCTATCAAAATACTAAGAAAAAAAGTGTAAATAGCTTATTAAACTCTTCATAGTCTTCCCAAGTGAGATTATCTTCATAATATTGGTCCCACTAGACCTTACATTATGACACTTTTTTGTTACATAAACTAAGTTTGTATGTGTCAATTATTTTGATTAGTTCTACTGTGACCAACCCAGGATCTAGAACCTATAACACATTCCAATCCAATACATGAGAAAGATCATCAACATAATTTTTAAGATAAAACACATAAAAAACATTATGTATGAGTGCTAAAGTTAGTGTAAAATCAAGCCTGTACACCATAAGATTGACAACTTCTAGGACCTCAAAGGGTCCCACATATCTAGGAGATAGTTTGGCTTATTTTCTAAATTTAATCAAGATTTTATGGGGTTGTACCCACAAAAATACTTAATCTCCCACTAAAAACTACCTTTTTATTCTTTTTAGATCAACATAGCTCTTTTATCAATCATTGGCTTTGACCAACCTTTTCCTTATCAACTTAACTTATTCTTCCATTTCCAAAAATATATCTAGACCAAATACTACCCTATATTCTAGCATGTCTAAACTAATTGGTGTTATACACCTTTTTCCATATAATGCCTCAAATAGGGCCATTTTTAATTCTAATTAGTATGAGTTGTTGTGGGAAAATCAACCAATGAAAGGTATTCTTCCCATCTATATTATTGATCCATGTAATACATTTCTAGAAGATCTTATAAACTTGATTCACCCTCTCTATTTGTCCATCTATTTATAAATGGTACACTGTACTAAACTTCAATTATGTACCCAAAGCTAACTTAAAATTCAACTAGAATATAGAAATCATTTTTGGGTCCCTATCAAAAATAATCTTTTCTAGAAACATAAGTAATCTATACACTTATTTCATGAATATCTTCACAAGCATAGGTGCATCATCTAAAATATTACCAGGAATTAAGTGAGATACCTTATTGAGTTTATCAAAAACCACCAAAATCATGTCATATTAGTTCTAAGACATCAACAAACCTTGGACAATGTCCATGCTAGTGACCTACCACTTCCATTCTGCTATGGTATGCAGGTATAACAACCTAGTAGGATGCACATGTTTAGCCTTAACTCATTGACATTATAAACATCATGAAATAAAATCCACGTCATATTTATTAATTCCTTTACATAAATGTAATGGCGTTAGCTCTATCAAGAGCTTAGTCACACCTAGATGGCATGAGTAACAAGTATTGTGTAGTTCTTTGAGTGCTACACTCCTCAAATTCTCCATGTCTGGTACATAAATCCTTCCTTTATACCTTAATAAACCATCATCCTTGAATTTGAATCTATCATACTTAGGATTTTGAGCATTTTGAGCTAATGCCAACTCTATTTGTTCATAAAATTCATCTCTTAGAGATAATTTAACTACCTGATCATGAAAGATATTCCTGATAATATTCAAAGTTGATATATACCTTCTAAAACTAAGGGCATCTGTAACCCTATAGTAATTACCTTTTATGTAGTTAATTTTAAAATCATAATTAGACAAGAAATCTAACCATCTCCTCTGATGTGCATTTAGGTTAGGTTGGGTGAAGATATATTTGAGCCCCAAGTTGCAAGTCTTGAGCTCAAATGGTTTTCATAATAGATAATGCCCCCAATCTTACAAGGCATGAACTATTGCAGCCAACTCTAGATCATGCGGGGCATAATTTGTCTTATATGGATTCAACATTTTAGACTCATAAGCTACAACATAATCTTCCTATAGGATAAATCCTCCAAGATGATCTCCTGAAGTATCAATTATTATTAAGAATTAGTCATTTAGATCAGGACCTCTCAACACTAGTATCAAGGTAAGCCCTCTTTTTAGTCCTAAAAAGTTTTGTCACACTTCCCTGACTAAATTTTTTTAATTTTTTGCTAAAGAGAGGTAATAGGATTTTATATCTTGGAAAAGTTTGGAACAAACTTCTTGTAGTATCCATCCAACCCCATAAAAGTCCTAACTTCATGAATATTTTTGGGTACTGACCACTCCATAATGGATTTAATATTTGAAGGATCCACAAAATTTCTTTCTATAGATATAATGTGCCTAAAGTATTATACCTTTTTATAAAAGAAGACACACTTTGATAGCTTCCTAAAAAGTTTATGTTTATGAAACTATTGCAGAACCAACTTTAAATGTTTTAAATGATCCTCTTCAAATTGTGAATAAATGACTATATCATCTAAAAAGACCAACACAAAATGATCTTGATAATCCTTGAACACACTGTTTATGATATTCATGAATGTTATAAGTTCATTCATTAGCCAAAAATGAGGAACTATGAACATATAGTTCCCGTATCGAGTCCTAGAAGCTATTTTTAGAATGTCTTCCTTATGAATCCTTAATTGATGATATTTTATTTGAAGATCAACCTTTGAGAAAACTATTATTCCATGCGTTTAATCAAATAGATCATTGATCAAGGTAAAGGATCTCTATTTTTTATCATTGCCTTGTTCAATATCATGTAACTAATACACAAGTGAAGGGTTCCATACTTATTATTAATGAATACAATTGGTGTACCCTAAGGTGTCATGCTTGGTCGAATCAACCCTTTTAAAAACATCTCTTACAGTTGAGCCTTCAACTCTACCAATTCAGTTATCATCATTCTATAAGGAGATTTAGACTATGGTTTAGACCCTAGAATGATGTCAATTAAGAAATAAAACTCTCTATTGGGGGTTAAAACTATCAATTCTTGAGCAAAAACATCTCAAAAATTTTGGATACAAGGAATTTTTTTGACAGAAGGTTTCTTTAATTCCTCCATCTCATTTATCTTTATAATAAATGCTTAACAACCTTTTCTTTATGATTTCTTTAGCTGAATTATAGAAATATATCTAATTTTTAGCTCCCTTTTTTCTCTTTGGATTTAGGTTTGCTTCCCCAAATCATTTAGACATTCAACCTTTTTAAGAAAATAATCTACCTTAGCTTTATGTTAAGCTAACTAGTTTACTCCTAGGATCACATCATATGATCTTAGTGGTGCTCCAAATAGATACAATACCATGATGAATTTAGTTAGTTTGATCTTAGATTCGACCAAATGTTTATCAAATTTTACCTTAGATTCATTCCTATATTGAACTGACCATACATTTACCATAATTCTAGATTTTCTAGACAATTTGTTACGCATTTTAAGAGCAATAAAATATTTAGTATCTCTCATGACAATCAAAATTAAAATTAGATGACCAAATAAATTTGTTGACTACTCAATATGAGAAGCCTAAAACTCAGCTTGAGGGTTGTCAACATCTACATAAATTCTCTGCTAAAAATATCTTTGCTATGAATCAAAACCTTTATCCTTACCATATGGTTTCCCCTAAGTACATTCCCTAGTGTAATGATCACCTCCACAAATGAAGCATCCATTAGGTGGTATGAGCCAATGCCAACTTTACCTTTTTATAAAATTTATCTACTAGAGATAATTTAACTACCTAATCATGAAAGGTACTCTTGATGGTATCCAAAACTACTATATAAATTTTATGACTAAATGCATCTGCAACCCTATTTCCTTTACCTTTTATGTAGTTAATGTCAAAATAATAATCTAGAAAGAACTCTAACCATCTCCTCTAATTTACATTTAGTTTAGGTTGGGTGAAGATATATTTGAGACCTAAGTTGTTTATCTTGAGCTTAAATGACTTTGCCAATAGATTATTGTTAGGTTGTGGAGCTTAAAGCTTCACTGATGCAAACATGGAGGAGGTTGCTGAGAGGTTGCTGAGAGGTTGCTGAGTTGTAGAGAAACTGATGTCAGTCTAATCGATCGACATCAGTCATATCTAGTGAGCAAAGTAACTGACATCGGTCAGGTATCGGCTGATGTCGGTCATCTCCAGCCAGACAGGGACCAACGTCGGTCACCTGTGCGGTTCTAGAACTGCTAGTTGATGAATAGTTAGTTTGACAAACTAGTTGTTTGCATATTAAAGGCGAATTTTAGTCTTGAGCTACAGATCTAATTATTTTAATTGGATGTCTAATTATTGTTTGTATGGGATCTATATAATAGACTCATGGGTTGTATTGTAAAGTGTGCTAGTTTGAGAGAGCTTGGTTAGCTCCTTTACTGTGAAGAGAGCAAGGGTATCTCCTCCTAGTTCCATAGGGGTGCCGAGTGTGTATGATCAGGTAGATCTACGGGATAGCAAGATCTGGTAGAAGATCCATCGGGGTACTGGTTTGGAAAATCATAAGGACTTGGTGAGGCAAGGACAAGGGTTCTTCAAGGTGTAGAGAGATCTACATGTGTAAGTAAGATCAGTTTGTTTTTTAGGTTTTTTCAAGTTCATGGGAGATCTACTTGGAGTGCATTGTGTACTCGGTTGAGTATGTGTGTATACTCGGTGGTACTGGCAGTATTGATACTAACTGGTTGAAACAACAACTTGGTATTGAGTTGATCGTTTGCTTGTAATTGTGCAAGTGAGAGAGAACTCTTGAAGAGATTTACTGTTTATGCCCTAGAGGTGTGGGATCCCTAGAAGAGTGTAAGGAAGAAGACTGTGGCATCTTCTTTGTTGTATTTCCTTCTGGAAGAGTATTAATACAATTGGGTATTGTCTCTCATATTCTGTGTTATTTCTGAATTTTAGTTACTATTTACTTTTGATTAAATTCTGTGTTTAGTTGCTTGGTAATCAATTGTGCTCCCAGGTCCTAACAAAGTGTATTGTGCCTCCAAACTTGTAAGGCATGAACTATTGTAGCCAACTCTAGATCATGTAGGGCATAATTTGCCTCGTATGATTTAAACTTTTTGGACTCATAAGAAACAATAGAACCCTATTACATGATAAATCCTCCAATACCATCTTCTTAAGCATCAATTATTACTAAGAATTAGACATTTGGATCAAGAACTCTCAATATTGGTGTTGAGGTAAGCCTTATATTTAGTTCTTGAAAATTTTCCTTGCACTTCCCTGACCACACAAATTTCTAATTTTTTTATGGAGGAAATAGGATTTGCTATCTTGGAAAATTTTAGAAAAAACTTTATTTAGTATACATCCAAACCGATAAAACTCCTAACTTCATGAAAATTTATGGGTGTTATCTAGTACATAATGTAGACACCTAAATTTGGCCACCAATGAACTCCAACTAGGGTTTTGACCAATTTCCACCAAAGTGCACAATTTGGACTAGAAACACTAAAACACATTAAATGAGTTGAAATTGACATATTCAAGTTCAAATTTTGGCCAGGGTATCACTAAATAGGGCAATGCAATTTATGGGCCAACTAATTTTGATCAAATAATTTCAAGTCAAAATGCCAATTTTGCATTTGGGTGCTCTAGATTGCTCTTTGATATCAAATTTCTTCTACAATATGTGTGTCTTTGTTATTTAGTATTAGCAACATCCTAAATGGGATAATGGATCTAATGCATATAACATTTACTTTCAATTCTAATCCAGTCAAATTTTGGACCAATAACAAGGTATTCTGATCAATTTGAGTAATTTATGCACAAAGTGCTTAATCACGCTTAAGAGTTAATTAATCCAAATCAAGGCCTAATTAATAATTCCATGGAAACTTATTAAAAACTTATTTTTATAAATGAATATTAAATATCTACATCATCAGGTGACCTCATTTCTTGGGAAGACATCCCTAGGCCATAAATGCCATAACTATTAGAATTATGGGTCTCCCATGCCTCTTTATTACCTCCCATGCCTCATTAATGTCCCTTATTTCAAAGTCATGATGAGGATAATTATTGATTTTAATTACATAATTCAATTAATCCATGACCACACATCTAAATCTTGAGATGGATGGTCATGGTTGATTCTGGTCATTTTTGAAAATCTATAAATAGAGAGGCCCTAAACATCATTTTTAAGATTAATTTGTGCAAAGTTATAATTCAATATTGATTCCAAAAGCTTCATGAAAACTAGTGTTACCATGCCAAATTGATTCCAAGTTAAGCCAAGCCAAAGCCAAAGGTACCAAGGAGAGATGGAGGTAGCCAAGCTTCTATTGCCAAGGACTTCATGAGCACAAAACTAAGAAATCCACTACTATAAAGCCATTTGGAGCATCCAAGGAAGGTGAAGGAATTCTTTTTTTTTTTCTTGATTTTTAGTTATGTTTGTCATTTTTTTTTGTTACTAAGCTCACCCTAGTAACTAGGCATGAAGATGTTAGTTCAATGTGTTTTTTATTTAGTTTCATTCATTAACATGATACTAATCCCCTCTTCTTATTCAAATTCCTAGTTCACATAATGGCATGCCTAGTGGGATGATCTTCATGAGCGCGCAATCCACAAGCTTTTTTTGTGTTTCATAGTTGTGATTCTCTTTTTTTTGTTGTTTTTGCTTTGAGTAAAAACGGCCAATAAATAAGTCATAACTTTTTATTAACTCAATATTTTTATCTAAATTTTTATATTAATATAGATAAATATGTCATTGATATTTTTAAAAAATTTCACAAAAAAATTCTTTATATTTTAGAAGTTATCACTATTTTAGTAACTATCGCTTTCTATTTTTTATTTTTCTGGTAAAAACGGTTAGAACAGAGTTCATAACTTTTTTGTATTGACTTTTTAGACTTAATTTTTTTTTATAGATATGCACCCTAAAGTTATTAACAACCCAAAATTTTATTTCAAACCAATCTATATTTTAAAAGCTATGTTAAAAATACTAACTACAATTTTTTATATTTTATGTGTAGGGTTTTATGTGTTATGTGTTATATTTTATTTATATCCTTCTAATTTGTTGTTTGTAGGTGTTCATATATTTAATATTATTTTTTTTAAATATTTTCTTTAGATTTGTGTTAAAAATTTCTAACCTAACATATTTTCTTTTGGGGTGATGCCTTAAGGGTAGACAGGTAACCGACAAACTTTGAATTTGTTAAAACATGTTTTAGACCATCTTTTGCATGCTTTTAAAAAAAATTAAGAATATTTTTTTTTGTGATTAATAAAACATTTAAGTGCTTAATTGAATATTTTTATAAGTTAATCTTTCAAAGTTAAAACTTAATACTAAGGGGTCAAAAGAACACCACCACGTCTTTCATTTGGGGTTTTAAAATTAAACACACTTGTCAATTCCTATTTTCAATAGTTGTTTAATTAAAACTTATTTGGCAAAGAGAAGGTTTGTGCATGTATGATCTTCCATTTGTCCCCTTTCAGGAACCCTTGGAATTAAAAGTGCCATTCCTATTGAAAATAGCCTATTCCAAGGCTTAGAAAGAAAGTCATCTAAAACACTCCCTAAAAACTCGTCAAAGTTTGGGTGACCTTGAAAATGACCTTAAAGTCTTTTTATTTCATGCTTTCTTTATTTTTATGCAAACTTGTCTTGCGAGGGGGACTTCATCACCTTCCACAAGTTCTTTAGGGAAGCTTTGACCCAAGGTTTCACCTCTAGGTATTGACTTCATTTGACTCCTAATTGGAGTTGCACATGGGATGCAGTGGTACTTTGGACATCGCACTACACTAAGTGAACAACAAGATGTAGTGGTTGCAAAAAGGACTAGACATTTTTGAAACAAGCCAAGTGATATGAACCCAAAATCTATGCTTTTATTTTGCATTATTTGGTGTGAAATTCATGTCCAATTGATTCCCTTAGAATGTTCAAAAACTTGTATATCTTAGACAAAACCCCACTTGCCACGAAAGTATTATTGGTGCAAGGTGCACCTCAAGGTCCATGTCGTAGTACTATCATTTAAGAGAATGGGGATTTAAAAACCCTACTATATAATGTGCATTTACTTTTAGATGAACACTTAAAATTCTCTCAAATGATGTATATTGATGGATTCCAATAATACCAAGCAACCTTGTCAATTTAGAGTCTAAGAGAGATTAATTAGTTGATTTTGTCCTAGATTAAAGTCTTTTTTGGAGTCAAAAATTGGTGTAAACAAATGATACAAACTAAAACACATGGTCCTCATTTTAATTTGAATAAATAGGCATTATGCTACCCATGTGAATTCATCAAATTTGCCTTGTTTAAAGTCCATCAAAACTTGAGTCATATCATCCACTTTGGCACAATTACATTGCCCAATTGAGTCTAGACCTTTCACAAAGTTTTTTTAAGTCCTTCATTTATAATCTAAATTTTAAATTTCACCTTCATAATTTTATAGGGTTGATGTGTTAAGTGGGTTCACCATTTGGACTAAACTTGAGGGATCTTAGGTTCAATTTCCAATTTAGGTTGAAGGCCATTTTAGACTCAAGATCATTATCACCACTTGATAGACTTAAGACATTTTGTGCTAAACACTTGCACTTTGATTCTATGCACCAAAACATTTTGAGTCAAAAAAAGTAGTGTTATGCTATCAAAATTATGGGAAACTATCTTTGCCTTAGAGAGTTTTTGAAGCAAACATTTAGCCACACCTTTTAGGTAGTGTAGCATCGTTACGCTGCCCAAAACATTTAAAATATTATTTCATAAAACCTCTTGCATAGAGTTCAAATTTTTTCCTACATTTTTAGACCAATCCAAATTTACTTTTGTGATCTTTTATCTATCATATCTATACCATTCATTTTTGTCTAGCTTATTTGTCAAAAGAACCAAGTTTTATACTATTATTTGTGAGAAATAAACTATCTCTAAAGTGCCTTTTGTTTCATACCTTATACCTAGTTGATCGAGTTCATGTCCAAGAATCAAATGCCTAGTGTTTTTTATAAGTGTTTAAAATATGTTATATTAAAACTTTCATCTATTTTAAAGTCTAGCTTTTGACATTGTATGGACAAGTGTCCTAGCACATGCCTTGTTTGAGCCTAGATTTTGATGTCGTGTTTGGCCAAAAGATCTAACAAGTTTTAATTTCTTAGATTAGACTAATTTGAAACACTTAAACCTTAGAGTTTGGCATTTTGATTTTCAATCTATTTAGTTGCTCATTTTTGTGTGAACATTGAGACATTAGACATTTAACACTAGTTTATTTCTTCACTAAATCTTTACATAAACTTTTTGATCCTTTTGATGAATCTAGACCAAGTTTGAACATCATCTATTTTAGACATTGTCCTTTTTAGATTTTGTGTAATTATTTGACCTTTTTATTTCAAAGGCATTGAATATGGACCCCAATATGTATTCCTACACTCATAGTGGACTCATATACAATATAGGGATTAGTAATGTGGTTGCGTAGGAAGAAATGGTGCAAGACCCCTATGTAGATAATATTCCTTATGATATGGATTCTTATCCCTCTTATAATAATCAATTAAGGGCACAAAACCAAGATCCCTTAGTTAACTATTTGTTTAACACACCACCTTATTCAAAATAAGACCAAGAACAAACCGTACAATACCTAGCTACAATACCCACAGTGGATGAGCTAGTTCTTCAATAGCCATATTCTACTAATACAACTTCCACATATGATCTATTTTTGTTTTAGTGGCATTTTTTAGAGAACAAATATGATATTTTTGTTAGATACATAGAGGTAGGGGCCAAGTTTCCAATAGACTTGCCCCATGAAAATTTACCAAGCTTAGTAAGAGTGCCCCACAACATAATTTATGATCAACATGATTCTTATAGCAATCCTTTGGCTTTAGTCAAAACAACATATTAGGAACCTAATCTACCTAATAGAGTAAAAAAAATCATGTAAGACCACTTTAATCAAATACAAACAACATATCAAACCTACCTGAATCTAGCACATAATTTTAATTAGATGAACATGGTGAGAAAACCTCTTATTGACTTAATTCTTTCAATAGGGGTTTTGATAGAGTCAACTGGTCAAGAGAATCATCATTCAAACCCATTCATACAAAACACTTTGATAGACAACTTGCAACATATGCCTATTATTGAAGAAGTGTCTTCTGCTTTTGCATAGAATAGTGAGCCAAATATAGTGGACAATGTGCAAACAATGTCCAATCCCAATTAAATTGGTACTAACACATAACCAACTAGTCAAAAACATGTGACCATAGTTAATACCATGAGTGGATCATCATACCAAGGAATAGGAGCCTCTATACCCCAATTATCACCACCTATTTCCCAACATCAACATGTTACTTCCTCAAGTGTGTAACCTATTGGATTAGGTAGTTAACTAGCAACCAATGTCATGCCTCAATAATAGAATGTAACAAATCATACTCAACAAGTGATGAGTTGTATTTCAAAATAGCAGGCCCAAACTAGTGTACCAATACAATAGAGGCCAAATATATTTCCACCTCAGCAAGGGGTAACTAATGTTCCACCTCACCAAGTAATGGTAAATATACCTCTTCAGCCATACACTAATATGCCAATCCAAAACCAAGCAATGACTAGTTAACAACATGTAAATATTGGTCAACAACATATGCCAAATATGTAATCTACTTTCACTTCCCCATAAGTATTCATGCAACAAGGAGGCTCCCATATTTCTCAAGTACCTACTAGACAATCGTTGGTTCAAAATGTGCCAAAAAATTTAGAGATAGGGTCTTGGTTCACAAGTTCTCACTCAACAAGTTTAGATTAGTCAGCAACATGTCCCTTTTCAACCACAGTAGGCATATTATAGTTATATCCCTCCATCCCAACTACAAAATCCTCCTGATCAAACCTTTATAGCTAACCTAAACCATAATATCACACAACCAAATGTATAATTTCAAGTACATCTTAATCCACATACGCATATTTTTGGTCCATTTCCTAGTTAAACCAATATACCCTAATAGATATCTCCATCATACCCTGGTCAAAGTGTCCCACTTGTGACCTTCCAACCATCTACCCAAACCAATATTCTCCCTCAAACCAATGTTCCTTCTAGTTTTCTATCCTAAGAATTACAACAAGGAAGGATGCAATTGCTACCATTTAGGCTAAAAAATAGACTAAAAATTTTAAGTTGGATGATGTGTGTTCTTATCCATTCAACATAGAGTACTTATAGATACCATTTCTTCTAAGATACAAACCATTAAAATTCAACAAATATAAAGGGAAAGGTGACCCTAAGGCCCATTTAACTGAGTTCTTTGTCTCATGTCAACCGGTGGCATATAAAAATATATACCTTTTGTTGTTGTTTCCAAGGAGATTGGCTAGACAAGCCTTGGAGTAGTTTTTAAAGTTGCCCAAGAATTAAGTAACAAATTTTGATGATCTTTTTGATAAGTTTGTGCAGCACTTTTCCTATAATCTTGAACATGATATTTCATTGGTTGACTTAACATAAGCAAAGTAAAAAGATGATGAGAGTTTTGTAATTTATCTACAGTGATGGAGAGCCCTTGCAAGCCATTTCACCCATAGTTTATCAGATAAACAATTAGCCATTATGTTTACTAAAAATTTTCATAGTGAGATCACTTATCCTCTAGAACTACAATGTGCACATACTTTCAAGGAGATCATTGCTAAAGGTTTGTTGATCGAGTGAGCACTCATCAATAAAGGAGTTATCAAGCTTAATTCCACTAATCAAAATCAAGGTACCAATTAGGGAAATGGTCAAAATCAACATCCCATTCAAGTGTAAGCATCATGACCAGCACAGGCCAATAACTAAGAAAGACCAAAGT
This sequence comes from Torreya grandis, assembly GCA_037957365.1. Taxonomy (NCBI): domain Eukaryota; kingdom Viridiplantae; phylum Streptophyta; class Pinopsida; order Cupressales; family Taxaceae; genus Torreya; species Torreya grandis. Next base: position 14,803 of record JARHVA010001038.1, on the reverse strand, counting down.
AATCAAACATAATAGGAATGTTGTAAAAAATGGAGTAACTAAATCACATCATGTCCAAATGATTAAAACATCATCCACACCATCTTTTCATCTTACTCCTACTCAACAACCTCTCCAACCAATGTCACAAGCATAACAACCAAGACCTATGCAACAAATATAACAACCTTTACCATTGCAAACCCCTCTTCTAAGGAGAACTATGCCTACACATCATGTCTTTAGTGAACTAGGAGAGCCTATTGAATCTATATTTTGTAAACTTGTCATTGTTAATCTAATTAGTTGACCTATACCAAAGCATTATCTGTAAGGCATTCTATATCCTAATTGGTACCATGAAAATGAGTTCTATGAATATCATTAGGTTAATGGGTATAATCTATGAAGATGTGTTCAAATCAAGTATTTGATTGAGAATATATTAGAGAATGGAGAGATAAAATTGGATAATGGTGCTTCTACTTCCAATCAAATTCTTAGGATTTATCAAAACCCCTTTCCCTAACATAATAATAATCAACAACAACAACAACACCATCTAGTGCAACAATAAAATCAATAGTATCAAAATCAAAGGCTGAACCAATAGAATCAGTAGAATCAATAATAAAACCCACAATGATATAAAAATAGACAAAACTAAGGTCATAATGGTAATAACCAATAAACCTACCATGTAGTTGTATATGACTACAATAGGGCTATAGGTCATATTGTAGGGGGTAGTGTTAATACTATCTCCATTAATCCTAGACCAAACACTAATAAGCCTAGACCATTTATAAATAATAACACTCAATCAAATTACATGGATAATCCTTATTTGACCTAGGACTGCATACATGCAAGCCAACAAACCCAGACTTCCACTTTTGAACCTTATATTGACAACTCATCCTTGTCATGTGACCACATACAAGTGCACTAGCAACTGAATAAGCCATTCAATACTGACCAAGATAAAAAAATTGATATTGTGAAACAATTACAAAAGAAACCAATAAAAATTTCTATTTTGGATTTACTATGAATGTCAATAATCCATAAGAAAATTTTGAATAAGTTTTGAACCCAATCCACTGTTACCAGTGACATATCTCTTGATAAATTTCAAGCTTTGGTTGGACACCTATCTCCATCCCAACAAGTCACATTTAACCAAAATGATATGTCTTCCCTTGGCCCACTCCATAATAACTCATTATACATAGAATTTTATATAAAGTAGCATAAAGTGAAACGTGTCCTTATAGACAATGGATCAAGCCTCAACATAGTGTCTCTAAAGCTCATCAAGCTTCTTGGGTACACAATGGCATATCTCTAACTAGAAATGATAACCATCAAAGCCTTTGATAATCAAGAAAGAGAATCACAAGGCACCATCAGTTGGCTAGTTATCATTGGGCCTTTGACCCATGATACACTTTACCATGTGCTTGATCTTGAGTTATCATACAATATGCTTCTAGGCAAGCCTTGGTTACATGATATTCATGTATTCCCATCAACGTTGCACCAATATATCAAGTTTTCCCACTTAGGGATGGAAGTGAATATTCTAGGAGATTTACACCCATATGAACACTACAAACATCTTGAGGTTGAGTTTCAAAGCTATAATTACTAATACAAGATGAATCCAAGTTCCAAGTAGGATAAAGAAAAGGCCATACTTATTGATCCTCTATAGGATAATTTCATAGATCCTAATACCTTGGATTCCCTTTCCCACATGCCACCTCTTGAAACTTCTAATCATTTCACCAATTCAAATAAAGGACTAAAAGAATATGTGACCCATGATACATTTCATATTGCCAATCTTCCTCAAAATCCAAAAACCTTTGGGCGACCTAAAACCACCCCATATATGTGTTGGCAATGAAAGAATAAAGATAAGAGACCTGTCACATTTGTACTAGCATCTAGCCTAGAACTTGATGCTCTTGAAGGGGATGAATCATGGTTATATAATGATGACCAAGCTAATTGTTCTAAAATTACAAAGTATCTTATTCCCAATAGGATCATGGAGAATCACAATTATGAAGGAAGAGGCCTTGAACTGAATCAACAAGGAACCATCAAGCTAATTTCCATGACTAAGTATGAAAGACCTTATAGACTTGGATTTAAACCACCTGAGGGTGACCCCACATATCTTATTCAAATTTCATCACCAATGCCTAATGAGGATGATACTGATAGTGAAGTAGAGTTTGATCATAACCTCACCTTTGATGACCTAGCTGAGACTAACCTATTCGATATCGATGCCATTTTTACCCTTACCCCAGTCATTCATCATAACCCATTACCATTATATTATCCCTAACTGATAGACTAGGACCAATAAGAATCCACTTTGTTAATTGATGAGTTTCAAAATTATTAGGCATTTTGTGACTTTTTAGGCCTTAGAGACAATGTTCCGTTGGGAGATCACAAATCAAGATTCATAATCAAATTGGATCTTGAAGCCTATTTTGGAGAACAGGTGAACACCCTTAGCCAAAAAAAAATAAGTAAAACATTGAGGTCCCAAAGTGAAAACCTTTTTGAGGCACTTTCTGACTAGGGAAAAGGTAAATATAAAGGCTACTCTAATGATGAAAACCTATTTCAGGTGTCATTAGACAGGGGTGTTCATTCTTATTCAAATTTAGACCAAGAGACCACTAATGATGAACTTGCTTATGGATATGAGTTTAGTTTTGCATAATAATAAGTATTTGATTGAATTATTCAAGAATTTATAATTTTTTTTATCACATGGCTAGATCTCCCATTGGCGGACTTAGATTCATCATGTCTAGGAGACGTTGAAGATCAAGTCTTAACAAAGGACCCTGTTATAGTCTAATAGTTTAAGTCTTTGCTTACTATCCTAGAAGATGATTCAACCCTTGTAGTCGAAGATATAATAGAGGTAAACATCAAGACTCCATTAGACCCAAAATTGATAAAATTAGGTGTATCCCTCATTGAGGAGGAATCTAAAGTATTTAGAGCTCTGTTGAGAGAATTTTTTGATATCTTTGCATGGGCTTATTCTGACATGCCAGGTTTGGACCCTACCTTGGTTCTACACCACTTTATGGTCAATATTGATGCCAAACTAGTGAAACAAAAGCTACGTAAGATGCATCCTTGCATTTCTATCTTGTTAAAGAAAGAGTTGGAAAAACTTTTAGAAGTAGGATGTATCTAGTCCATTGACTACTCAGAATGGATATCTAATATTGTACCTATTAGCAAAAAGCCTAAAGGAATCAGAATTTGTACTGATTTTTGAGACATAAATAAAGATTTTCCTAAGGATGACTTTCCATTAGATAATATTGACATGATCATAAACTCCATGATAGGTTATGAAATTCTTTCACTCATGGATGGCTTTTCAAGATACAACCAAATCAAAATAGCACCAGAAGACCAACATAAAATATCATTCACCACTCCATGGGGAACATTTTGTTATCAAGTAATGTCATTTAGTCTTAATAATATTGGAACTACATATAAAAGGGCCATGACTTTCATATTCCATGATATGATGCATGATATTTTTGAAGACTATGTCGATGACATATTAGGAAAATCCAAAACTAGGGCCAACCATCCAATAGTGCTACATAGGATATTAAAAATATTGTAGGAGTATAAATTTAGACTCAATCCAAATAAATGTGTTTTTAGAGTAACCTCAATAAATTTAATTGGATTCATTATGTATTTTAGGGTCATTGAAGTCGATTTGGCCAAAGTCCATGATATAATCAAGATATCGCCACTAACCAATTTGAAGCAACTCTGCAGTTTGTAGGGCAAGATCTAGTCAATCTGATGCTTCATCTTTAAGTTAGCAGATAAGTGTCATCCATTTACACATATTATAAAGAATAGAGTTTTATTTCACTAGGATGACCATTTTCAAATAAATTTTTAAAAACTTAAAGACTATCTAGTTAATCCACCTATTTTGTTACCTCCTATGCCAAGAAGGCCATTCTTGTTGTATCTATCAGCTACTAACAATGCCTTTGGGACACTTTTGGATCAACATGATAACAATGGAAAAGAGCATACCGATACTGTATACTACCTAAGTTATACCTTGGTCACATATGAACATAACTATGCACCTATTGAAAAAGCTTGTCTGGACATGGTCTTCATAACTCACAAACTGTGCCATTACATGTTGAATAATAAGACCATGGTCATTTCAAAAGTAGATCTACTCAAGTATATACTATCTAAAATATCTTTACAAGTTAGAATGTCCAAATGGATCATACTTATTAGTGACTTTGACATAGAGTATGTCAATCAAGGGATAAGTTCTTACATATCAACTTGTTGAAGCACTTCTTGCAGACATAAAGCCACTCACATTTCATTTCTCTACTAAATCTATAATGAATGTCATTGACACACCTCTTGAGGAGTAGCACTGGAAGCTATATTTTGATGGTTCATTTATTTCACATGGGTCAAGGGTAGGCCTCTTATTTGTTACACCATAGGGTGATCTAATCCCTAAATCATTTAAAATTAGCTTTCCTTATACAAACAACATGGTTGAGTATGAAGCACTTACCATAGGAATTCAACATGTAGTACCATGGAATATATTTTATCTAAAGGCTCATGGTGATTCTCAATTAGTCATCAATTAGGTCACAGACCATTTTTATACCAAAGATGACAAGTTGGTTCCATATAAGGCTATGGTCAATACCTTAAAATAATATATTATTAATATCCAATTTGAGCATATACCAAGGGCTAGTAATATAAATGTAGATTCCATGGCTACTATTGGCTCTCTGATTCAACAAATAGACAAAGTTAGAGAATATCAATTCTTTATTGAGAATTTGTTCATACCAGCTCATGAATCTTCAACTATTGCAATGATTTATGATATTGTTGGTCCTAATTCTATCTGGTACTCAAAACTTTACAAATATCTTCATGACTAAGTTCTATCACCTAACCTATATCAAAAACAAAATAAAGACTTTATTCATCATTCCATTCATTATACTCTACTTAGATCCACCCTTTATCACCATAGTTTTGATGGAACTATGCTTCATTATTTAACTTTGGTAAAGTATACACTAGCATTAAGAGAAGTTCATGAAGGAGTATGTGGAGCACATTCTAGTGGGGTAGTCCTATCCAAAAATCTTTTACATATTGGTTATGATTGGCATACAATGGATGTAGATGTAGCTACATCTGTAAAGAAGTGTGATAAATGTTAATGGTATGCTAATCTAATTCATGCCCCAGCATAAACTTTGAAACCAATGTTGACACCATGGCAATTTGCTACATGAGGACTTAACCTCATTGAAAAGATCAACCCCACTTCATCTGATGGCCATAAGCATATCCTTACCACCATTGAGTATTTCACTAAGTGGGTTGAATCTATATCTCTAACTTACATGACTGAAAAGCAAATTTCCAAATTTATCTTCAACCATCTCATTTGTTGTTATGGTATCCCCTATAATATTATATATGATAATAGAGGATCATTCAAGAACAAGGATGTAGACTAGCTATGTACCAAATATAATAATAGACAACATTTTTCTACATCATATTACCCTCAAGGTAATGGCTAGGCTGAAGCATCAAATAAAACCATTATCAATATTCTCAAAAAGATTGTCAATGATGTCGATCATGATTGGAGCCTTCAGATATTCCCTAACCTTTGGGCATACTATACCAATCATCATACTCCTATAGGAGCCACTCCATACTCAATTATTTATGGTACTGAAGCCATCCTTCCCATTGAGGTCAAATTGCCTTCACTATGTATATCTTTCAAACATGTCCTAGATGATCACAACTATCAATTAGCTCACCTACAAGAGCTAGACCTAATTGATGAAAAATGCATATCTATGCTCAACAATCTTTAGGCATATAAGAACTAACTCAAAGGCCACTATAATCAACATGTCAAATATAGAAAATTTGAACTTGGTGATCTTGTTCTTAAAGAAAACCAAAAGAATACTATGGTTAAGAAGAAGCATAAAGGTAAATTCAAACCAAACTAGATAGGGCCTTTCATCATTCCTATATATTATGGATCAGGGACATACAGGCTTGCCACACTAGATGGAGATGAACTTCTTGAGCCAATGAATATTATTCACCTCAAGCAGTACTATGCTTGAGCGCTAAGGTGTATTATCTATAAATATCATTTTAGTGGTGCCATTTTATAACTATTTTTATTTGTATAAATATCATTTTTATTCATCCTCTTAGCCTTATTTATTTTACCATTTCATTCTATGGACCAGACGTGTTCTAAAGCCTAGCTCGTTTGACCTTGGTTTTTGCCATTCATTATGCATTTTCAACATCAAAGAATCTGATCAATTTCATCAGTTATTTCAAGTAGTTAAGATAGAGATCATATTTCAAAGTAGTATAATATAAGTTTTCATAGTTTCACCCTTTGTTTTTTATTCCTTTCTTATCACCAGTCTTACTACTAATTATAACCACCTTTGGGCAAATTAGTAATATTAATCTATGATGTTGTGTCCTAGTTATAACGACCTATGGGAAAGCTAAGAGAAACATTTGTTTATTAAGTCTTAATGTACCAACTTACCACTTCATATGCCATACTATTCCTTTTTACCACCTGTGCCTATTTTATTTGAATTGACTGTTACACTAGTCAAATTCCTTCATTGTAGGGTGGAACTACAGTGACTTGAGGTCCTACTCTGGGACTATGTAAGTAGTGCTTGATACTTGTTGAGATAAACTCAATCACCCTTTCCACCATGCTCTCACCATTTTGTGAGATTGAACCATTTAGTGTCTCATCATTCTTGATCAAGTTGAGATAATTCAAATATTTCCAAAAAAAATTGTAAAATTGTTAGAAAAAACCAACAACATTGACCACTTCTTTGCCTAAGGATTTTAGGAACCCTTACTAAGTTACAATAAAACCACTTGTCACTTAGTTTCCTCATCCTTTTTGGCCTTTTCTTTCATGCACTTTCCATTTTTCAAGACCATTCCTCTTCTTATATCACATCCATTCTATTTATTTTCATTGATTATCACATTTTTCCCATTCCCTAAGAGAACTACATTTGGCCTAAAGTTTTTTTTATTAGATATTACATCCATAGAACTATGTAGGCAACATCCACTTGCCTAGTGCTTATGGAAATAGCTTGGCCACCCCCTTTATTTTCTTATATTCCCCCATTTTGTTCATTTGTTAAGTTGTCACCTATTTTCTAGGGGAAATGTTTGTATGGTTTCTATTACATTATTTGTTTGTTTGTTTTTCTTATTTTGTTTGTTTGTCTGACTGTTTGTTTACTTTCAACATTGTTTCCTTGATTTAGTTTATGTGTGTTCATTGGGTGATTTTTTACCCACACTTATACTCAAATCCATCCATATTCATATGTTTACATTGTCATCATGGTTTCTATCATTGATGCATTGTTTTTTTATTGAGTATTCAATTACAAGAGTTAGTCTTTATGCATATTTCATCCAAGTATTCATGATGTTATACCACAATACCTACCGATACATGATACAACAAACCTCAACTTCAAGAAGTCCATTCAGTAATGGTGGCATCAACATCTCTTCAACACTGACATCCTGATTCAATCCCAATCATATCCCAAACATAGTAATTAACCATCAAAGAATTTCAACATTTATTAGTTCAAATGAGCATCTCTATACTAGTAGGTTGTTCCAATTCATCATTACCCTCTATGTTAAGTTATCATCATCCTCAGCCAATTTTATCATGTTTTCCATAATCGAGGGCCAATGATTATAACCACCTATGGTCAAATCATTGTACACCATCCCACCTACATTTCTTAATGATTATAACCACCTTTAGGTAAATCATTGTGTTCTCACCATTTTAATTTTTTTTCTAGCCATACAGGGGCACATTGTTATCTTGTTTACCTATCCTAACTGGGGTAGATCCATCTTGTCAATGATTATAACTGCCTTTGGGCAAATCATTGTGTTATCATACCACATTGCCACTATCGAAGTACGATTCTTATAAGCACCTCTGGGAAAACCATTGTACACCATCCCACTTGAATTCTTAATGATTTTGATTACTTTTTCAAAATCATTGTGTTTTCACCCCATCATCTTTACTTTCTTTGGTCCCCTAATTTTGCTTCTTATTGAGGGATCGTTTGTCGACCTACTTGTGACAATTGTTCCCTCACTGGGGAAAACCATTATACATTTAGTTTATCATCATTGAATGTATAGGCATACATGACCTTTTCATTTTTTGAGAAGATGTTACTATGCTTATATCTTATAATGCCTTCTCAAATAAGGGCAAACTATAGACACCTAAATTTGACCACCAATTACCTCCAACCATATTTTTGGCCAATTTTCATCACAGTGCACAATTTAGCCTAAAAACACTAAAGCACATTAAATGAGTTGAAATTGACATATTCAAGTGATAATTTTAGCTAGGGTATCACTAAATGGGGTAATGCAATTTATGGTCCAACTAACTTTAATCAAATAATTTCAAGTCAAAATGCCAATTTTACACCTGGTTGCTCTAGATTACTCTTTCCTATAAAATTTCTTATATAAGATGTGTGTCTTTGTTATTTGGTGTTAGCAACATCCTAAATGAGATAACAGATCCAATGCATCTAACATTGATTTCCAAAAAATAATCGAGTCAAATTTTGGACCAATAACAAGGCATTTTGATCAATTTGAGTAATTTGTGCACAAAGTTCTTAATCAAGCTTAAGATATAATTAATCCAAATAAATGCCTAATTAATAATTCCATGGAAAATTATTGAAAACTTGTTTTTAAAATTAAATATTGAATATTTGCATAATCAGTGACCTCATTTCTTGGGAAGACATCCCTAGGCCATAAATGCCACAAATATCAGGATTATGGGTCTCCCATGCCTCTTTATTACCTCCTATGCCTCATTAATGTCCCTTCTTCCAAATTCATGATGAGGATAATTATGGATTTTAATTACATAATTAAATTAATCCATGACCACATATCTTAATCTTGTGATGGACAGTCATGGTTGATTCTGGTCATTCTTGAAAATCTATAAATAAAGAGGCCATGAACATCATTTTCAAGCTTAATTTGTGAAAAGTTATAATGCAGGATTGATTCCAAAAGCTTTATGCAAACTAGTGTTACTATGCCAAATTGATTCCAAGCCAAGCCAAGCCAAATCCAAAGGTGCCAAGGAGAGATGGAGGTAGCCAAGCTACCATTTCCAAGGACTTCATGAGCACAAAACCGATCAAGACACTACTACAAAGGCATTTGGAGCATCCAATTAAGATGAAGGAATTCTTGTTTTTACTTACTTTTTAATTGTGTTTGTCATTTTTTTAATTAGTAAGCTCACCCTAGTAACTAGGTATGAAGATGTTACATTAGTGTGTTTTTGATTTGGTTTCATTCACTAACATGATACTAATCCCCTCTTCTTAGTCAAATTCCAAGTTCACACATAATAGATTTAATATTTGAAGGATCACAGATATTCCTTCTATAGATATAATGTGCCCAAGTTACTTTATCTTTTTCTAAAAGAAGTCACACTTTGATATCTTCCCTAAAAGTTTATGTTTTTTCAACCATTATAGAAGTAACTTAAAATGTTCTAGATGTTCCTCTTTAGATTATGAATAGATGAGGATATCATGTAGAAATATCAACACAAAATTATCTATATAATCCCTAAATACATTGTTTATGAGATTCATGAATGTTTCAGGTGAATTTATTAGCCCAAAAGGAAGAACTATGAACTCATATTTCCCTTATCAAGTTCTAAACCCTATTTTTAGAATGTCTTCCTCATGAATCCTTAACTGATGATATCCTGCTCGAAGATCAATCTTCAATAAAACTATTTTTCCACACATTTGATCAAAGAGATCATCAATGTAATGTAAAGGATACCTATTTTTTATTATTGCCTTGTTTAACATCTTATAATCAATGCACAGGTTAAGGGTTTCATCATTTTCTTTAATGAACACAACTAGTGTACCCCATGGTGACACACTTGGTCAAATCAACCCTTTGGATAATAGCTATTGTAGTTGAACCTTTAAATCTACAAAAACAATTTTTATCATTCTATAGGGGACTTTAGATTATGGTTCAAACCCTAGAATGATGTTAATTGAGAAAACAAGCTCTCTTAGGAGATAAATCTATCAATTCTTTGGGGAAAACATCTTAAAAATCTTGGAGAAAAGGAAAATTTTTGATGTAAGGTCCCTTTAGTTCCTACATCTCATTTATCTTTACAATAAATGCTTGACACCCTTTTCTTCGTGCTTTCTTTAACTGAATTATAGAAATATGTCTAAGTTTTATCTCTTTTTCTACTCTCTAAATTTGGGTTTTCTTCTTGAAATCATCTATACCTTCAACCTTTTTAAGAAAAAAATCTACCTTACCTTTATGCTAATTAAATAGTTTACTCCTAGGATCACATCATATGACCCTAGTGGTTTTATAAATAGATCCACTACCATGGTGAATTTGTTTAGTTTGATATCAGCTTTGACCAAACATTTATCAACTTTGACCTTATATTCATTCATATATTAAATTAACCATGCATTTACTATAATTCTAATTTTTATAGACAACTTGTTAAGAATTTTAGGAGCAATAATACATTTAGTAGCTCTTGTGTCAATCAAAATTAAAATTGAATGACCAAATAAAGTACCTAATAGCTCAATAGGAGAAGCCTAAAAATCATCTTGATGGTTGTCAATAACTACATGAATTCTCTGTTGAAATGATCTTTGATGCAAAGTAGAACCTTTATTCTTACCATTTGATTTCCCCTGAGTACATTCCCTAGCATAATGATCATCTACATAAATGAAGCATCCAATGGATGGTCCTTTCCTATCAGATTGTTGATTTTCCTTGAAACCTCCCTTGAAACTATTTCTCAATTTTTTATTCTTTGAGTCAAAAATAAACTTTGCATCTTGATTATTAAATTGATTTTTAGAGTTTCCACTCCTTTTTTAATTCTTATTTTTTAAAGTCATTTTAGGACCTCCAAATTTTTTTTGACCTAAGCAAGTGGCTTTAGTTTCTTTTCCTACTTTAATACTTTTTTGAAGACTTGATCCATAGTGTATGGCCCATGCACATCTACCTTGTATTCAATTGAGGGTTTTAATCCCACAATGAATTTCTTTATCTAAAACCTCTCATATGCCTAATACTGAAGAACATACTATAGGATCTTAGTGAATTAATCTTAGTGTTCATTCATTGAAAGATCTCCTTGCTTTAGATTCTAAAAATCTATCAACTTCTAATCAAAATAGATTTGGGGTAGCCAACATGATCTGAACAAGATCATAAACTATTCCCATGTAGTGGTGGTAGAGTCAAGATTCATCTCTAATTTCTTATTTTCCACTACGTTATTGCTTCACCATCTAACTAGTAAGCTCATCAAACTAATTTTGTAACTTTAGAGAGTAATGTTGTATCTCAAAATAATTCTCCATCTCACTTAGCCATGCAATTGATCCATCTCTCAAAATGGTTCCATTGAAATTGGGTGGAATAACTATATTCATATCTCATGCAAGATTTTTAGTTACATGTGCTCTCACATCTTGAGGCACCTTCTCTTTCCTATGTTCCTAAGTAACTTCTTGCTTAGTAGGATGATCTTTAGGTTCATTATATTATTTTCCTATACATTTCCATGAACTTCTTATTCAAGATCAGCTATTTAATCCCTAATCTCATTCATGCCTATGAGAATCTGATCAAGTTTTGTAGCTTGTTTAGTAGTAAACCAATTTGGGTCAAATAGAGGGTTAGTATTATTAGAATTAGATGTACCCTCACTAGATGGTCTTCAATGTGACATTCTTTTTTATGATAATAAAAGAATAAAATATGTTATTTGACTTATTAAGTTCAAGATTTTGAGTCTCATCTCTAATACCACAATGTAACAACCCCTCAAGGTTAAACTAGAATTAAGTTATTTTTTTTGAAAACTCATGACAAATTATTTTATCTGATTACAAGTACTAATGATCTTTAACTAAATGTATCATTTATAAAAACTAATATATTAACCATCAATTTAACCATATGATTCATTTATATAGTGATCACTATATAAAAACATTGATTCACTTTCACATGTAAAACATAGAATAGTACTAAATTACCCAAATTAACAAGTCGTCACTACCAGTTTAAATATCACAACAGGTACATATATAAATAACTAATTGTTATTGTCATAAAATTAGTATTAAATAGTAAAAGTATACAATATTACATATCTGAAATTACATTACAAATATACAATGTTCCATAGAACATATAGATCTAAATGAACTCATTAATATCTGAAAGCAATCATGAGTAAAGCCTCTATCAGTTGACTACTAGAAGGGGAGGAAGAGTATCATCCAAGTGATTTTTCATACTAGCCATGGACCATTGATCCCCCACACAATCTCCCAACAAGGTAATGGTCCTCCCTTTATGGATGGGCATATAGTGACGGTGCAAAAATTAATAATGTCAACTAGAACCCGTGTGCTTTAAAATAACTATCATATGCAACATATCATAAAGAAATATGTTCCAACATGATATCATGAAATACATGCAAACTAAATCAAATGGGTGAATTGACAATGTTCAAGCTATAAACATTACTTTGGCCAAAGTTTTAATATAGTTTTACATATCTCAAGATTATTCAAATTCATACACATAACTCATTTGGATATCATTTATCTAGCTATTACTGGTATTAAGTAAGTATTGTTTCATCTACTTATTTAATGTCATTAATATTAAATAAGCATATTAATGCTAAAGTCCACATATTTATAATATATATACATTCCATAAAGAATATCACAACACGTATGAATATAATAAATCATATAATTACATATACTCCATTATATGCATCATAATAGTGTAAAACAACTAACTGAATTAAACTCACAACTATTTATTTAGCTAATTATTATTAACATATGTACAACTATAATAGTCTAATATTATTTCATAATAATAATGATCTCACACTAAAAACCAAATCTACACAACACTTAACATAATCCATGAAATGTCATAAATGCACGTATAGAGTTTCTTTCCATGTAGTGACTAAATAGCAGTCTATTAACATATCATGAAATATTTATAATTTCTATGTAATGAATAATCCATTTTAATTTATAAATCCCCAGCTATAATTATCATTCAATATCTTATACAATAATTACCATCATACAAATATTTGTTTTATATATAAATTTGTGGCTATATGTTATTTGATGTTTTTCTATATTATTCAACTCATATCATGTGTGTGTGTGTGTGTGTGTGTGTGTGTGTGTGTGTGTGTGTGTGTGTGTGTGTGTGTGTGTGTGTGTGTGTGTGTGTGTGTGTGTGTGTGTATGAGTTGAATAATACATATAATCAATTCACCCAAGGATATAGGTTTTAAAAAATGTTTATAATATCTATAACATCCAAACATAAGTTAAATGTTGTCATTAAACTATTCAACAAGAGATCAAAACCTAATGCCTCACAACTATAGTCTTGACTTATGTCAATCAAATCGGTCCTTCAATTGTTATAATCATCAAAAATATTAATTCATTAATACATTATATTTTGACCAAAAATTGGTCATATATTCATCATGAAAATAATCAAACTATAACCCAAATGTTCAATACATAAAACTTGGTCAAAATGGAAGTTTGTGCTAAATTAAAAAGGCTCGAATTAACTTCCTATCCACATTACTTAAATGGTAAATGTAAATAATCCAAATAGTTTGAATCTCAAAACAATTTATAATCACCTATAGCCTAAATAATTACATTACCAAACTTGATTATATACACACCCTTAAAAGGTTTTAACAAAGAGTAATTTTCAACCAAAGAGTCATAAAACCTTATGTAAATTTCATTCTTGGCTACTAAATATGCACAACCATTAAATGGGAGGGTTTTATGGGCTGATTTGTACTCGCCCTTGTAGATGGGTTGAATCCTATCTCTAGGGTCATTTAAAAATGACCCTTTTATTTTTTAAGAAACCTAGAATACCATTCCAAATTGATAAAAATCTTAATCAAATACAACTTTCCCATAACAATTGAACCCATATATCAAACTCAAAAGAGTACAATAGCTATGAAATATGAATTAATGGTTCACGAAGATAAAATCAACAACATCTAATACTGCAACTATTTGTATCTTAAATCCCATTATTTTATTATTACCAAGAAAAAATACAAACCCTAGTTTTATTTGTTTATACCCAAAACCAAAATACACATCTGTATATGAAAGGGTAGGGTTTATATGTGTTTGACCCTATGTATGGGTCATACCCATCCTCAAGTTCAAATGCATATACCCTTTTAAAAAAAATCTAATAAAAAAATAAGACCCCATTTAAACAAATCAATGACATAACAATGTATTTCATATAACATTCAAAAATGGTAAAACTAGAATTAAATTTTCAACAAACCCTACCTAAGTAAGCAGATCAGGTAGTGTAAATCTGAATGCTTTATTTTCTAACCTCTGCTCTTTAACCATCCCTTTTCCAAACTCTCTCTCTCTCTCTCTCTCTCTCTCTCTCTCTCCTCTCTCTCTCTCTCTCT